>CM054122.1:139158894-139758894 GCA_028751855.1 Ambrosia trifida
TTCATTAATAAAAAGGCGAGTGATAAAGAAAGCATTTTGAACACTTACATTGCCTTTGAAAAAAAAATATTAAAACAGGTAAAACAAATACCGGTATACAAAAATATCTAATCGGAATTTCTAAAAAAAGTAATATATAACATACCTTTATAATTGCTAAAGCTTCCAAATTGAACAATAAGGACTACATGAACTTCATCTTCATTCTGCTTGATGTATTCAAACATCTCATGACTATAATCTTCCCACAAAGAACAGGTCATTTTCATGCCACTACATATAAACAGAATGTATGTTAAAAGGAAAATTATAAAGGGTTTTATACCAACATATTCGTAGCAGATATGAAATACATACTCTAGATCGATCAAGACAAGGTTCATCTTGCTTTTCCAACCAGCTTTAGTTTCTGTTGGTTCTGGTGGAGTCCATTCTTCAACATAGCCAATGAAATCTTAAAAAAAAGTTAAAACAGTTTTATACGAATACATAATCAATATAGAAAAGGATTAAAATACATTTCGTTAGTATAATAAAAACAAACCAATTCTTTGTTCTGTAGACAGATTTCCACCTTTAATTGACTCAAAAGATGAAAAATTAAAACCGTATTCGCTTCCATCAAACTTACTACACTTTGAAATATTAGTTTCAAAAGTAAATGAGAGCATATCTTCTTTAGAAAAATGTTTAGTAGATTTGTTTTCAGCAAGTTGAGAGTTATAAATATAATAGGTTTCATTTTCATGTAAGAATTTTTCATGCTTCTTCATATATCTACTCCATACAATAGCTTGCATTTTCGACCCCTGTTTGAAAAGAAAAAAAAATTACTAACAACCAATTTTTTGCAACAAACAAATGTGTAGAAAAAAAGCAAATTAAAAAAAAATATGTTAAAAACATAACCTGTCATCCATAAGAACCATATCAAGAAAAAGAATTTCTCCAGGTTTCTTTCGATTTTCTCGCTTCCAAAGCCTAAGCACCCTAACTTTGATAGTATATTTAGTCATGCGCCAAGTGATGTCATTCAAAAAAGTAATGTTGTTTGGATCCATAATGTTACAACTCTATGGTATCTAAGTATTAGGTAAGATTAATCTAATATGTATTTATAGAGGTTTAACAAAAAAATGTAATAAAAATGTAAACTTTTTTATTTTTAGTAAACATTACTAAATTATGTCAACATAAATATAACAATTGACCACAAATTGATTTACATTTAAGTGTTTTCATTATTAAGTTAAATTTCGTTTAAATTAATTTTATAACGAAAATATAATTAGCATTGTTATATGTTTACATTTTTAAGTTAAAAGTTAATGTTGTTAAATTTTGTTTACATGCATACGATTTTTTGGTATGGTACATTGGAAACTGTGTATAAGTAAAATTTAATTTTTAATAAAATTGTTTGTGAAAATTTTTTTAAAAGTAACAGTTAGAAATGAAAATCAATTTACATTCAAGTTTTCTATTATTAAGTTCAATTTCGTTTATTGATTTAAAAAAGAAAATAATAATTACCATTGTTACATGTTTACATTATTTAGTTAAGGATAATAATTTAAAGTATTTTTGGAAAATTGTGATTAATATAATTCAGTTTGAAAAGTCAACGTTACTAAAAGTTGACTTTAAAAATAAACAATAACACATTTAAGAAATATAAAATGTAAATTATTGCTAAAAAAGGTTTGGTAATATAAAAATGTTTCAAAGTTAGTCATACAATGTATGATGACTTTTTGACTAAAGATTTCTAAATTATGACAACATTAATATAACAGTTGACCAGAAAATTAATTTACATTTAACTGTTTCCATTATTAAGTTAAATTTCGTTTTGGTATGGTACATTTTAAACTTAGTATAATTCATTTTATATTTTTTAATAAAATTGTTTGTTATAAATTTTTTTAATAACGGCTTTATAAAAGAAAAGTAATTTACATTTAAGTTTGTCCAATTTTTATAGGTAAAGTTCGTTTATTCATCAAGAATATATTTTTTGAAAAAAAATTGTTTATTATTCGTTTTTTAAAATAAGCGATTTAAAAGAATTGTAAAACTGTAATACAATTTAATTAAAATAGCCAAACATTGAATTTAAATACCTCTTATGTTACAAAACTGGTTTTAGTTTATAAAGGGTTGTTTTTAAATAATTGAAATGTACCAAAAATATTTTGATGATAAAATTATATTGATTGTTAGTTAATTGTAATAATCTTAAATTTATTTTGTTAACAATGATTGAGATAACTTAAACTTCTTAATATACACGGAATTTATATTTATTACCAATTAATAAATTAAAATATTTTAGGAAAACTGTCATTAATATGATTGACTTGGAAAAGTCAATGTTGCTAAAATTTGACTTTTAAAAAAAATTATCAAATTTAAAGAATATAAAATGTCACATGATTGTTAAAAAAAATTTCTGATATAAAAATGTATGATGACTTTTTTTTTATAAAAATCCATATGATTGTAATTGTATTACTACTACCTAAACAGTTCACAATTCAGATTTTACTTTATAAACAACAAATAAAGGTTTAGCATAAACATATATCACGACAAACCAAGCATCATATGCACAATCATACATGACAACTAAACCTACCAAAAGTTTACAAAATTAATGTTCAAAAAAACCTTTTTGTTAAAAAGACTTGGACAACCAATGTTACAAAATATAGTTTAGTTGTATCAAAATGTAAAATTTTAAGATGAACATTCAGTTATTTTAGATTCTTAGATAATAGATTTACTAACTTATCCAAACATTGCTAACTTACTGTCTAAACAACCCAAAAACATTACAATATACATAACCTACTTATTTATTGTTTATCAACATATATATAAACCCAAAAACCACGACTTACCACATGAGCAGTAAACGTGGAAATGTTTGTGACTACCAACGATAGATCATGTTCTAACTTAAAAAAGTTACCCACCAAAAAGTATTGTCTTCAAACCACATAACAACCACCACTAACCAAACTAACTACCATTACCGCTAACAACATTAGAGAACTCGAACACACCTTGCTTTTGGAAAAACTGGAAATGCATTTGATCACCAAGCTGAAAGTTCTTATCACCTACGAAAGTTGACATACCTCTTATGTTGTAACGGTACTTTCCAGGTTCACCTTCCCTCCCAACAGACACTCCCCAACTAAAACCCTCACCATCACGAATGGTCAAAGCCCTCTTCTTGCACAACCCGTTGTCCCTTGCCCAAGGGGTCTTCATACGCTACGCAAATAACAAATAATAGAAAGTTATACAATAATAATATATAAATATAGCTTGTCATCTCATTTGGATATGACATAAGTGGACATCTAAATAACAAACAACAGTTTTTCCATAATTGACAACAGACTAACATTTAACATCTAATTAAGTCTAAGTAACAACACTTGACCCATATTAGGAGGTCATCAACTTATAAACCACTACTATGGCTGCAATAACATCTAAAGGCGTATAATAAAACTGTTCGACTAACATGCATTTAAGTTAATAGATTTAAAAAATAAAATGATTGCACTTACATAGTAAATGCCATTTGACCAATATCACAAGTAAACACCATTTCAGTGCAGTTTATACCAACTGGTAACCAATTCGTGTAATCTGATAATTTGACTAGATTTGACCTATGTGTGTAGCTAAAACTAAAATGAATCTAAATCAGTTGACATCTAACAAATAAATCAGTTGACCGATATTTGTTTGAGAAGTCTACATAAGTAACAACAGGTGTGGTTAATTTGTCCATAAAGTAAAATCTAACATTTAGACCACTTCACCCGTTTTTAACATCTTAATAACCAACAAAAGTTGACCCATATCTGTTATAAGCCTAACATCTAGATCTACATAATACTAAGTAACAACAGTTGACATGTTTTAGGAGGTCGTCAACTTATAAACCACTAATATGGCTGCACTAACATATAAAGAGTTATAATAAACCAGTGATGGACTAAAATACATCTAAATCAATTGAACCATTTTCTGACATACTACAAACCAATAACATAAATTGAAGACTAAATGAAAACCTGAAACATTCCTAGGTTCCTTATAAACAGCAGTTGAAGACTAAATCAATTGAACAATTTTTACTAAATGCAAACCTAAAACATTCAAGCTTAATAGAAACCTATAACATAAATGCATAATCATTCTAAGTTGAACGCTTAAATAGTAACAAACCATTAAAGTATTTCTTAAACCATAAATGTATACCTAAAACATAAACCACTAATCAAATACTAAATCACATACAATAGATTCTAAGGTTTCTATAAAACATCAATTGGATCATAAACCTAAAACATGAAAGCTAAATAGAGACCATAAACATATTTTCCATAATAATCATAATTCTGTAAACAGAATTAATTAAAACCTAAATCATAATCCTAAATGAAAACCCTAAAACAATCGATTAATTAAAATCAGTGTAGTATGTAAACAGGACTAAAATACATCTAAGTTAATACATTTAAAAAATAAATATTATTACTTACATAGTGCCTGTCAACAACGAACACCACTGGCACACCTACATCGTCCTCTTCCTCAGAATCATCATCCTCTTCCTCCATATCGGTGTCCTCTTCATCCTCCTCGCTGAAATAATCAGAAACGACAACCTCCTCACTATCATCAGTAGAAACGACAATGATATCTTCATCAGAGTAATCTTCATCATCATCCTCCTCCTTAACTTCAGCTTCCCATTTAAGTTCAGGAGGAAGAGTAAGCTTGTTTTTCTCAAAAACCGACATATTGTATGTGCTCTGTTAAACAAAAAAGAAGTATATAAATTTTATCAGCCTTATGACGTATACAGCGAGCAAAAAATATAAAGCTAAACATTTAGAATTTATATTTAAGAAAACAGAGAAGACCTCATCAATGATTTCGAAGACAATGAGATGATCAGGTGTGATTGAAAAAGTTTGCTTAATGAAAAGCCATCCTTTAGTGACATAAAAGAAACCATCATCAACTGCTAGCTGGATCTTAAACTTTTTACGTGGAGGAGCTCTAACTGCAATTGGGTCCAACGGGAGTTGTCTGTTCATTAAACCATGAACAACGTAACAACTAACATGCTGGAAAAAAAACCAAAAATGTTGACAGGGGTTAAAATAAGTTTTTATATCAAAAAATTGTATAATAAAATATAATGATGTTATTTGATTAAAAAAAACACATACCAGACGCTTCTCACTGGTATAAGGATCGGACAATCTGCAGTAAAAAAAGTTACCAGCTGCATACACTGCATCTTGATGGAAAGTTATCATCCTGAAAGAGCGAAGATTTTCCTCATACTGAAATAGAAAGTTACACCCAGATGGGTACTTCAATTCAGTAATCATTGTTCTCCAACCATTGTAGAAGAACCACTTGCCAGCAATATTCAACACTTTAATATCATAGACTTTAGAGTCCAAGGTACGGATTTTGGTGTTACCGGTAGGATAACCATAATCTTCGATCCACTTTTGATAGAGTTTTGGTAACGCCTGATAAGAATTACAAACATTAAAATATTATTAGGAAAAGTATAAACATACTGTACTATATACATTTTGGCATGTAACAGATATCTTACAATACAAACACGGTTGTTACCCTCCGACTCAATCCAAAATCCATAAACCATTGTATTCCAAACGTGTATGCACCTGTAGCAACCACAAAAGATAATCGCAAATACATATCAGCAAAGTAATGTTTATATGAGTATAACATAAAGAATATAAATTGAAGACTAAATTGAAACCTAAAAGCATAACAATCCATTCTTAGATTTCTTAAAACATCAATTTAACGATAAATCGTAACCTTAAAACATCAACCCTAAATCATATCTGAAATACAAAACGATTAATAAGAATGAGCAATAATAATTGAAAAAAAAGAACAATAAGTAAAACATAAAACAGAGAAAAAGATTAACATTACTCTAAAATCGATACCTAAAACATAAACCACTAATCAAAAATTAAATCATAAAAATCGGTTCTAAGGTTTCTATAAAGAAAAAAAAGCCCTAAATCAATACCTAAATCATAAACCCCTAAATTGAAACCTAAAAGCATAACAATCCATTCTTAGATTTCTTAAAACATCAACTTAAACTTTAAATCGTAACCTTAAAACATCAACCCTAAATCATATCTGAAATACAAAACGATTAATAAGAATGAACAATAATAATCGAAAAAAAAGAACAATAATAAAACATAAAACAGAGAAAAAGATTAACATTAATCTAAAGTTTAAAAGCATAGATTGAAAATCTGTGAAACAAAAGAAAGAATAATCGATCAATGAACATCTATTTAGTGAAATAACAATCAAAATACAGTTACCTTGGATTGGAGAGAAAGATTAAGATTAATCGCCTTGAATCGCCCTTGTGAGATTAGGGTTTGGGTAGAAGGAGGCGATGATAATATGAATGTGTTATGTCCGTGTTTTTTTTTTAGGGTATATGTATTTTACTCGATTTTTGATTAAAAAAAAAGAAAATTTTATAAATTCCCAAATTGTGCCATGTAGGATTCTCATTAATTGCTAGGGGTGTGAGAGATTGACAAGTGTCCCAAAATGCTTCTAAATATTATATGTATAGATAGATTTAACAATTAAAACTATAGTTCTTACAAATGATTTGAAGTCTTTTATTCTACAAAAATATTAGTATCTATAAGATATGTAATTATAGTTTTTATTGACGACTTATTATATTTTAAATAAATAATATTCTCATGACAAACTTTTTTAAGAAATGACATGAAATATATTGACTGTAACTAATATTTTAAAGAAACTAAACTGAATATTTACATATAAGCCACTTAACTTATTATAACCATCTGCTTAATATTGTTTATCAACATCTATAACATTGTCAACACATATTGAAATTCAATAAAAGTCTATGATGGCCACTGTACGGATAAGAGTTTTGTAAATACAAATTTACGAAACAATACGGCTATTTACAGTAGGTGAAATGATTTTCAGTATTAAGAAACAACTAAATAATGTTACCGTAACAAAAGATATTATTAACATAACACATATGTTTATAGCAATAAAAATACTTAAAAAATAAGTATTATTAAATATTGTAATAATAGTTTTTATTCACAATGTATTATGTTTTAAATTATTAGTATGAATATTAATTATCATTAGTTTCAATGTCCTAACAATAAACTTTCTTAATGAAACCTATTCTAAGGTCAAGGTATACAGTATTTGATGACTTGTCAACTGAAGGATGATGCAACCAGAGTTTTAAAACAGTCGACGCAACCTTAAAAGTCTTTATGGCCACTGTACAGATGAAGGATCTAGATGGAAAGATATCATAAATTTAAACATTATTCTTTTTATTTTAATTAAACAATTAAACCTATTGTTCTTACAAATTATTTGAACTCTTTTATTGTTTCTATAACTTTAAAAAATGAACATATATTTTATAAAAATAAAAAAATGACATGAAATTTACGCATTGTAACTAATATTTTAAAAAAACTAAAGTGAATATTTACATATAAGTGACTTAAGTTACTGTAACCATCTGTTTCATACTGTTTATCAACATCTATTAAATTGGCCCTATAACTATTAAAAAATTTAATATTCAACTACTATAAAATACTTGAGACACTATTGTTTAAACAGATATTGGATAACAGAAGTTCAAACAGATGAAATTAAAATAACATAACATCCACTGCAACAACAGATGTTAACCAAACTATAAATTTAAATTACATCAATGTTTTGAAATTCAGAATTACAAATAGTCGACACAACCCTAAAAGTCTTTGATGGTCACTGTACAAATGAAGGATCTAGATGGAAAGATACCATAAATTTAAACATTATTCTTTTTATATTAATTAAACAATTAAAACTGTTGTTCTTACAAATGATTTAAACTCTTTTATTGTTTCTATAAATATAAAAAATGAACATATATTATATAAGAATAAAAAATGACGTGAAATTTACGCATTGTAACTAATATTTTAAAGAAACTAAACTGAATATTTACATATAAGTGACTTAAGTTACTATAACCATATGTTTCATACTGTTTATCAACATCTATTAAATTGGCCGTTTAACTATTAAAAAATTTAATATTCAACTACTATAAAATAATCGAGACATTATTGTTTGAACAGATATTGGATAACAGAAGTTCAAACAGATGAAATTAAAATAACATAACATTAACTGCACAACAGATGTTAACCAACAGTTGTTAACTAAAATATATTCATCCCAATTTGTTAAACCGGTCTATACAAAATTAACATACATAACTTTGAACTTCAAAGATGTTAATAAGAACTTACAACTGAAAACACTAAACACACCTCTGAATACGTTAATAATAAGTTCCTAACTTTTTAATCTAGCTGTCTTCTTCTTCTTCAATCTTTTGCTTGTAGAAGTTCGCTCACCAACATTTACGTTACCACAATCTTCAACACTTCTTTTTCCATTGGGACTTGTGGCAGTATCCACAACAGCATCAACACATACAACATCCTTCAAACAAAACACGAAACGGCTAATAAAACGTTAGATAATAATACAAGCTGTAGAAACAACTTACACATACTTGCACAAAGGCATAAATACCTTATTAGTAACTTGAAAACCAAGTTGCGAAGATTCTGAAAGGTTAACAGATTTGTCTTGACAAACTTCCTGAGTGACCTAAAAAGTGCTCAAATACAAATAAACATAACTGATTTGAACGTCTACTGAAAATAAATGCTTATTACAAAACAATTAGAATAAATACCTCGCAGAATTATAGTGTACATTCTCACATCCGTCAACCAACTCTTCAATTATAACAAGATAATCATAAATCTTCACCACAGTGTACACATGGTGCTTATTTGTAAGATTGAAATCAGAAACATCAATCTTGAAAGCCAATTTCTTTTCAACGATTCGAGACAACTCATGCAGCAAACGTTTTGTGTCACTTTCCTTCAACTACCTTTCCCTAATATCACACGCAACAGCTCCAATGATCCTCATGACATCTTTATCAAACATCACAAATGATACACTACCGGATTCATCTTGAACTCTTATCTGCAACGTGAACCTAAAACAAATAAAACATAATTTATCTAAAAAATCTGCATTAAATGAAATGAAAAATCTGTAAACAAAAAAAGTGTATACGTCTACTGCTTTACATACTTTATGGTAATGGAAATACATTCACACTCGCATTTCCAACAAACCAACGCAGTAACAGCCAATTTGAAAATTGCTTCACAAACTTTTTCAGCATTTTGCAAATACTCCGATTTACTTAAAACTTTCTTGTTACACTTGCAGCAGGCAGCATAAAACCAACCATAGCTTTCTTCAACACTTTTTATGGTGGCAACCACAACAAAAGACATCGGCTGCAAACACAATGTATATTCAACATACACTTTTAAAGAATAGAAACATATAGTAAAGTGAAGACATATAAAAGCTACGTATAAAATATTGAAACCTCTTGAATGTCAATCAGTTCGTCAACACGCTTCTTGTGTGTTCCAACTATGAATTCCTGACGTAATGGATAAACAGTCTGGGAAGAAAGAACGGTTTGAGAAGTACAACCAGACTCTTGTTCTTGTTTCAACATCAAACTACATAAATATGGAACGAATTACATCTAAAAGCTAAAGCAAATTAAATGTAAATTTGCCTATAGAAATATAAATAAATAGCACCTCCTCCTTAGGTCAGAAACCTCATCTATTCCTTGATTGAGAAAGAGGCGAGATCCATACATATCGGTTTTAACTGTAATTCGTTCTAAAAATTTCACAACATACGTATCTTTACTGACTTTTTTTATATTAATATCTTTTTAAAATAACAAAACTGAAACACAAGTTACCCTTCCACTCTCTAACCCTTCCATGTTGGATAACAGCCAGTAAATGCTCCTTAGTGATGTTGGAAATGAATTCCTTAAACTATATTGCATAAGAATTTCACAATGTACATCTTAATGTCGTACCTCTACAATAAAACAACAGAACCATAGATGTAAAACAAATGCAAAAACCTGGTACTATACAAAAAAATAATTAGAGATAATTTATTGCATCAGTAAATGTGTTCCACATAAGATTCAGAACAGTCAATCATAGATTAACTTCTTCATAACATTTATTACAGAAAATAAATTTGCAATTCTAATAATGATTGTTTTCAACTATCTATATCTATATTATCTTATTAAGGAGGAGTGATGGCCAAGATTGTCATTTACATTTCCGTACAACTTAAGAAGCAGCATGTATAACATACTTAAGCAAGAAATTTAAGGGCATTTTGGGCATAATTGTGACAATTAAGACACTTAGAAGGTTAAAATTGTAATTTTATCATAACCTCATACTCACAACTTAAAAACTTATTCCAATCTTACCCCCATGGTATATGATTGATCAAAAAACCATTAATGTAATAAATTTCTTAAATGTAAGAATGTGAAGAGTCTATGAACATCATAAATTATGCCTAGATTTTTTAAATGGCTTAGCTTGATTGGTTTAAGAAGAAGAAGTTGATTCAATTGGGGGAATGACAATGAAAGGAAGGATATACCTGAAAAGGAATTGGTAAACCGGAGAGGGCAAGGTCTTTGAGAAGTTCACAGCCTAATCCACTAGCATCTACTACACATATTCTTGAAGAATACACACACATATTCTTGAAGATCGTCCCTCAACTACATAAATAACAACAACGGGGAGGTAAGCTTATTAGCTTAACTACATAAATAATTAATTGATTTAATATAATATTAGTGAATGAATAATTCAACCTTTAGTGGATTTTTTTTATAGGCCCCTAGCCCAATTTAAGCCCCTTCCTATCACCGTCTTAATTCTTTGCTTCTAAAAAAACCATATCTATATTATCTATATCTATATTTAATTTGGAGTTTTTTTTTTTTTTTTTGCTAATTTGGGTGCAGAATTTCAAGATGGTTACAAAAAACATGTATGAGGTACCTTTACAATCAGTATTAACGGATTTACATAAATCAGAATTTCAAGATGGGTGCAGAGTTTCAAGATGGTTACAAAAAAAACATGTATGAGGTACTCTTTGACCTGATTTCTAATTTGTTGACTTCTTTTTTTCTTTTACACATTTGATCTCATATCTAAAGCTGCAAAACTTTTGTATTTCGTGTTTTTATTTAGTTGCTTGTTGTGAAGAAGTTGGGACAAAAAGGTAATCAGTCGACAAAAGGAGGAAGAGTTTATTGATCTTATTAATGATTTGATAAAATTCGGCATGCGAATGGTGTTGAACTCATGGGTTACTTGTTCTGAGCATGGTCAACGATTATTAATTTACGAGTATTGCGGCGGTTGGGCCCTCTAGCATGCGTTACACGCGGATGATGATTATAAAACCAAATTTTCATGAAGTATGCACATAAGATTGGCAATGGAATTCTCTTGCAACCAACAGGTTTGATACCTAGATTTACTTGCTAATATCAACGTGAATTATTTGATTATTCGTTTGTTGTTCGATTATTTATACCTTTTATAGTAGTTGATGATTGTCTTGTGCTAAGTGATGCTATTAATTTCTATTTTTTGATTCGTCAACCCGGTGTGCATATATTTGTAGTTTCTATAAAATTTAATGAACTCTCACAATCTCACTTTCATGTGGTGTCTTAAGCATAACTACAGTAATCATATTTCCTATTTTCGCTTTTATTATTTAGTGATTTTTATTGGCTATCTGAATCTAAGATGACAAAAAAAAGGAACTATGGCACCAAGCAGTGGAAATCAATCTCTAGATGATACTAATATTTTTGGCACTATAATTATCTACAAAGTTTTATTTGGTTTGTTGTGCTACTATTTTTTATACTATATTTTGTTGAATAAAGTAAAATGTCGTAAACCCGGGTTGTGGTTCGTAATCAACATCATAATTGAATATAATATAAATCGAGACACCCGCCGCAACGCGCGGGCATTCCTTCTAGTTATCTTATTAAGGAGGAGTGATGGCTAACATAGTCATTTTCATTTCCGTACAACTTAAGAAGCAACATGTACAACGTATTTTAGCAAGAAATTTAAGGGTATTATGGGTATAATTGTGAACATTAAGACACTTAGGAGGATATGTTTGTAATTTTACCATCATTATCTTACTCACATCTTAAGATTCTATTCCAATCTTGCCCTCATGACCATACCAATAAATTATCCATTGAATTATCTTTAAGAATTGTTTTAATTGTGTTTATTGGAAGGTGAGACCTTTGAGTGCCTCTGATTAAGTGTATATGTCATCTTCTTAATATTGTAGTTCATTATCTTTAATGGTTAGGAAGAAGAGCTCCGGATGAAAAAAGTTGCACTAAATATCTCCAAGGTGAAGAAATTTTGGACAAAAATTGAGAAGCTGGTAAGTCATATATGTAATTTAGTATATGAGGGGTTTGTTTTACATTATAATTTTGATACATATTTATTTTCTATAAAATATCATGTCATTTTAGGTGTTGTACAAGCATCGGTTAGAGCTTGATCAAAAGAAGAAAAAAGCTCTTGATAAGTATCTTGAATTTCTTCTAGGGCAAACAGAAAGGTAATTTCTTGACCTATGAATTTGGTTATTTTACTCTCTAATGGGCCAACTAGGTAAAATAAAATAAAATTAGACAGGAAGAATGTTGTTCAAATCGCTCGGATGGGTCAAAAGTTTGCCAAAGTGTAATTTGTAAATTGTAAAACATAAAATCTCATTTTTTTGATTGAAGTCTCATATTTTTTGTTTACTTTTCTCCTTCTTTGAGAGTTATTAATTTGTGCCATAGTTACGCAAAACTGTAAAGCAACTAGATTTTTGTTTGTTTTTCAATTGGATGGTTTGTAAATAATATACTTCATATATAAATAGACATATTTAATTTAATGTTATAAACATTACAAACACAAGCATTATGTTATCTATATACATCTATGTGAAATATAGATTGAAAACACATTGCATAGTACATGCACTTAAATTTTCATGGATTATGAGTATGGTATGTTGATTGATAACAAGACCTTTTGGTTTCATCATAATTGTGATAGTGAGAACTTATGTTTTCTTTGCTTAACGCCAATTCATTGAATTAAAATTGAACTTGTGGAGTTTGCTATAATACTATACCCAGGTTAAAATTTGTATAATATATGACTGAAGTCATCTGGATCTAAAGATGGAAGAAGTGATGTGATCTTGCTTAAGTTCTTGAAAGCTAGACTTTAAAGTCGAAGATTTTTTTAATGCTTAAGAACACATTTTTACGTTGAAAAGCTTGTCGCATTGACGATTTGGTATATGAAAATATTGGATATGGACTTGATAAACTAATAAGGAGTATCATACTTTATATTATAGCTCCCGCAGCAACGCGCGGGCTTCCTACTAGTTGAAACATAAGACTCACCTTAAAAATAGAATATTTTTGTTAACAGTCAGGTATGTGAATAGGAGATACTATACTTTTCGAAAAAAACTGTATAACAATTTTAAGGAATCCTTACTCTAAGTCCTGAAGATCAAGATTCATCCATTTGGTTTCATTAGGAGCTTGTCCATACACTTCCAAGTCGCCACACCAAATGACGCTACCAGCAACATCTATAAAAACAAAACACACAATTTTGCCAAACATCTGTTAACCTTAAAGGAACAATGTTCAACCAAACTAAATGTTAAAGCTTGTTCTAAACTAAAAAATAAAATACAAACCAACGCTGAACAGCTTCTTCGCTTCTCCGTTAAGAATTTCTTTAAAGGTAAGAAGTTGAAACCATACTCAACACCTTCCCAGCCCTTAACATGTTTCACAGTTGTACAACGATAAAAAAATGATTTTGAATTGATGTCCTACAACTCTGTAGAGGTCCTTGTTTTCACCTACACCGAACTTAAATAAGACAACCACACCATCTTCTTCCAGTTGACTGTCAAAAAGTTGCATAAAAGGAGCCTTGGCTGAACCTTGAATCTTATTGCCCTGCAGCTCCTTATAACAGAAGGTAAAAAGTATGCACAAAAGAATACGTCTTCAAGAATAAAAAATAAAACCAAGTTATAAAGTTTACCTGCTCATCAATGAATATAACCTCCAACTTATAAGCTGTCTTCCACTTTCTTATGACTCGACCCTTCATGTGCCACATGTCTTTCGCTGGATTTAGATCACGAATAAAAGTGGCATGGTTTTCTTCATTGTTCATTGACGTCGACATTGTTTTAAATTTTAAGAGGGAAATTTGAAAATCTTTGTTTAGAAAATTCAAAGCTGATATTAGAAATGACTGGATTCGTTATGTGCTTATATATAAGGAGCTAATGAGGCACGTTTCCCTACGTCGATTTAAAATTTCCCCCTTAAAATTCAAACTTAGGGCCTAAACAGCTTAAAACATATGTGCATAACATCTGCTGCTTAACGGCAGACCCAATGATTCCAAACATATGTGAGAACAACAGCGGTACTTTCACGTGCCCCGCATCTTTTTTTGAATATTTTAAGCTGATTAGTGACGTCACTTTTTACATTATACAGACATTGGTGGCAAGTCTCTCTTGTTGACACATCAGCTTTCTGATTTTTTTTTTTTTTTTTTTTTTTTTGAACGTTGACTTTCATTAGAAACACGCGGAAGGGTCCTCAAAACAAGGACCGCACCCAAAAACTATAACATCTACAAGGGGTTTTTACACCAATCCTCCCAACATAAACTTGTAAATTGACACTTCTTCTATTATGGAAAGTATAGATATAAAGATTATTACATCACTTGCGTCGTTAATAATACAAACAAATATTAGTATTTATTTAAATTTCTATACTTGTATATTTATCTTACATAATTACATAATATGACAATCAAAACAATAGTATAAAAACTGAAATCAAAAGTAGGAGCCAAAAGAGAATAGGGTACGAAAACTTGTATGAATTGCTTCCATTTGCTCGAATGTGCTCCGCCACATTGAAGTTACCTACAAACGAAAATCAAATCAAATCAAATCAAATCGAATTCAAAATATTACCAGATAGATAATCTGATCATGATCATCTTTATTACCTCGGCTAGGACCATAGCTACATCCGGCCTTGATTGTGTCCTTCACAATGAGTATGGTTGCACGATTGTAAAATATAAAGTTCGAAAATACATCATTGATACAGTTGAGCACAAGGTCCGTCTCTTTGAGACATGGGCCACCACAATATTGATCTGTATAGTCTGGTGGGACGTGGAGTTCTCCACTCTCGGTCAACCGATAGGACTCCTCACATTCATTGTAGATCTGATATCATATACCTTTAGTTTCATTGTAAACACCAATATGGCACAATTAGGGATGTTGCGGGGTTAAATTTCTAACACAACACGACACATAAATTTACCAAATGTCGAAAACATCAACTATAACCTGGACATCACCTACCCTAAACATGAATCATTAACTTATTTATCTAAGTCACTAAGTGTGTCAAATTGTTTGGCGGGTTGTAATAAATGGATCATCAACAGGTTGGCGGGCCAATCTATTTATTAAACATGTTAGTGGGCCTCTTGTGTAACTGGAATAAATTGGTCAACCCTTAAGGGTATTAAGCGAATAAGATGTGACAACCCATAAACCTTAGTACGTACTCATGTTCGTGTTGAGAGTTAACACCCTAGATACAATATGACAATAGCTTACTTTATCATTGAGACAAACAAGTGCTTTAGCAATAGCTCCCGTACCAATTCCTCCAAATCCACCACCACCGCCATTCCCAAACCCACCACCCGCACCACTACCAGGCTGGGGTATATATCCAATCCCAGTTCCAGCAATTCCTGTTTGTGCTTTCCCTGAACAAAATCACATATTCAGAATGCATTACTTTTGTCAACTTCAATGTAATACTCTTGAAAAAAAAAATCTTCAAATAATATTATGATGTACAATCATTTTCTATAAATTTAGTTTTGCACAACACAATTTTGCTCGGCTCTTGCAAAAGGTTGGTGAACCCAAAAATTTTGTATTTTATAGTGTCACTCTTTGAAAATGTTGTGTAAAACTGTTCAACTCAAGCCTCAGATGCATAAAAACAAGTATCAGATACCATAGGACACACAAAATTAAGGGTGCCATGTGGTTGCCCTTATAAGTATTGAAATCCCGTAAGTTGCAGCTCATTAGAGGCATACTCTCGGAGTTGATATCTTTATGCACCTCGTGGAGGTACATTGATGTATACATAGTAGGCTTTGGCTTTCTGCGATTTCCACATTGATGTAAACATAAAATAACTCCTTTCAAACAAGATGTAAAAAATGTACCTAACCAAAAGCCGTAAATAGCAATACACAACAATATAGGTGTTAAAAGTGGTCGCTTGTTGAATATTGAGAAAGCCATTCCGATAACTCGAATCAAGATAACTAGCCTTGAGAAAGCCGTGTTTATATATATACGTATGCATATATAGGTAAATTAGGTAGGAAAGTCCAAACTAAGAATGGTGTACAACTTATAATGCATAATGTATTAAGTTGTTACAACTATATTGAGCTATATGTGGAAATTCCATTGGTGACTAGAAATCTAGAAGAGTTGAATTGGTTGGGACAGGAGAGACTCAGAAGAGAGGACAGTTGAAGGAAGCCACCAACTATTTAATTTTGTTGCATTTTTTTTCCAAATCAAACCTAATATACACTTTTTAGTTTGTAGAGTTAACATTTTCAGATATGCCTAGGGCCAAAATGGAATATAAATATGGGGGTTGGTGGAATAGAATTGGAAACAAAAAATATATTGTTTTCTTTCCTTTTGTTTAAATAAAATAAATCTGTATCTACAAGTTGTAACTTATAATTTTGAGACCATATTAGGCTTGTGATAAAACGTGTTACCCGTTTCACGTTGTATATCTCAATCAATAAATCTCGAGCATCAAAGGGCATGTAGACCAATGGTACCAAGGTGTTTAAATGGCGGTGTTCCTCTCATGTTGTAAGGGTTCAATGTAGACCAATGGTACCAAGGTGTTTAAATGGAGGTGTTCCTCTCATATTGTCAGTGGTGTATTCAGGACGGATTTCTAGGGGGTTTATTTCGTAGATTTTCACTATTTTTTTCGAAATTTTCCACTAAATTTTTCATTTTTTTTCCAAACCGACTATATCCGCCCCTGCATATTGTAAGGGTTCAAATCCGACATCCCGTTGTGGGAAAATTTGCGTAGTTTAGGAGTAGATTTGGTTGGGTCAGGGTGTGATTTTGCCATTAAGAAAACGTAAATAAATAATTTACAATGGAAGTTCGCCCATTTTTATTTTTTAATTCTTTAATTAGATTAATAAATATATTTATTATATATATAACATAACTTTTTTTTATTTGGTTTTATCATAATTACATATAATTATAGTTGTTGAGTAATTACATTACTATATCTATATTATACTACATCTATACTACATTATAAAAAAGGAGACATGAGTAAATATGTTTAAATTGTCCAAAGTTAAGTTAGATGGCATACCAAGGGTTTCTTTACAATTTTATAAATTTTACCACTTTTCTTCTTTAAATGCCCCTAAAAGATATCTGGATAACTTTATATATTATTACGAAAACAATGAGTGAGAGAGAAAAAGAAGAGGGTGAATGGGAAGTCCCCCGCCGCCGGAAAAAAGGACAATCATCTTCCAACCAAGTCTACGTTGCTAACGAGAATACGACCACCTTTTTCGTTTCCAACATTCCTGGATGGTGCTCTCTACAAGATCTATGGAAGCGGTTCAAGGCTTATGGGAATATGGTGGATGCCTACCTCCCAAAAAGAAAAGATAAGTTTGGAAGGTATTTCGCGTTCATCAGGTTCGAAGACGTTGAAGACGGGTTAGAGATGGCAAATAAGATGGGAACGACTCAACTGGGTAAACAAAGGATCGGTGTTAACGTGGCTAAGTTCGGGAAACAAGATAGCATCAACAGAAAGAAAGCGCTCGTTTCTACTTTTCAACCGGCTCCGGTTGCCCAACAAGCAACCTCTGCCCAGCCATGGAGAGAACGAGGTGATTTTTCGTACAAAGAAGCAACTACGGGTCTCGTGGAGAATAGGAACACGGTGGTAACGATTCAGCTTCCAAACTTTCCGGTGCAATCAGCCGGTGCTTGGAAAAAGTGTTCGTTGTTAGGCATCGCCAGGGACCTTACACGACTTGCCTGCCTAGAAGAGCTCTTGAAGTCGGAGGTCAAAGATGACTTTCAACTGAAGTACATTGGGGGCTTGGGGGTATTGCTAACCTTTCAAGGTAGTTTTATGGCTCAGGCGTTTCTAAAGGATCAAGAAGAGTTATGGTCTCCATGGTTCTCGTCACTCGAACTATGGAATGGACAGGGAACACAGTTTACCAGAATTGCATGGGTGAAAATGAGAGGTGTTCCAATCCGGCTGTGGGACAGTAGAGTCTTTAATGCCATCGGCCGGAATTTGGCGAAGTTGTTCATGGATCCTCTGCGACTGAATTTGATGGGTGTTTGGATTCGGAAAAAGTCGCCATCCTCGTTACTGATGGTAAAAGGATTGATACATGCCTGGAGTTCAGGTGTCAAGGCCTTCAATTCAAAGTTTGGATCGTCGAGGTTGATGAAGATTGGGTCCCAGATTTTATTAAACAGGAGGTTGATAAATCCATGTATCTGGATATGGAGTCAGGTAAAGTTGGTGTCAAAGAAGGTAATCATGAGCGCAATCCAGACGTGGATATGAACAATATTGATATTGAAGAAGGTGAGATCACCGGTGTTAATGACGGTGTAGATGAGGGTGAACATGTTTCACCGTTGCCGGTGGACCACATGGCAGTCGAGATGAACGGAAATACCAACAGTCACGACGGCAATGTACAGTTGGAAGGAATGAACTTGCATGGGGAAGACCAAGGGGTGTGCATGAGCATGGGTCCCAATGTCAATAAATGTGTGAGTCCTAAGGCCAATCAAAGTGGGGGAGCAGGTGACCAGGTAATCGAAAAGTCTTTTAGTGGTACATTATCATCTGCTGGGCCTAATTTTTTCAGCCCAATAGTATGTCATGCAAGGAAAAGGCCCAGAACTGAGGACAATTTATATGGTGGGCTGGATTGGGGGTCCAGAATAACAGAGTGGGCCAGGGTGCATAGTAAATTTGATGTTACCTCCTCACCTAGTCAATTGAAAGCTGTCGTGGTGAAAGGGATCTCTGGTGATTTTTCAGCTGCTCCACCCCCTAACACCAACAGGAAACTGTTTGCTGATGGGTTTCGCTGTCATGACTCTCCCCCGGCTAATCTTAATTCGGTGCCCATCCCACCTGCGTTTACCCCTGGCTCATCTCTGGTGGCTGTTCAGGTTATTTCAACACAGTCTCAGGAGGTGAGGTCAGATTCGGATGTGGTGGAGGTCCGGGCGGTCCAAGTCGATGAAGTAACGGTGGAAGCTGCTGACACTGTTTCCTTTGTGGCAGCGATTGGTATTGAGCTTAACGATTTCAACGATTATGTGGAACAAGCAATCCGGGTTGAAGGCGATGACAACGTGGATCAATGATTATTCTCTCTTATAATGTTAGGGGGTTGGAGATGATTCAAAAATGCACTCAATTAGGCAAGTCATTAAAGAACAGAGGGCAATGTTTGTAGCCATTCAAGAAACGATGAAGGCCGATGGTTCTAAAATTCTGGTCAACAAGCTTTGGGGTACGAGACCTATGAAACACGAGTGGGTTAATGCAGAAGGGACTTCTGGTGGGTTACTGTCGATTTGGGATCCAAGCGTCTTCAACTGCATACAGACAGTCAAACACCGGCATTTTCTTTTGGTTTCGGGGACTACTTCCCAGGTAAGTGGTCTTATTCATTTATTTAATGTTTATGCGCCACAAGGGATTAATGCCAAAAAAGAAGTGTGGAAGGAATTGACGGATTTTGTGGAATCAAAACTGGGGTTATGGGTAATCATGGGGGATTTCAATTCTGTCCGGTCACCAGAAGAAAGAATGAATTCGGAATTTAACCCGACATGTGCTGAGGCGTTTAACCAGTTTATTGAAGACGCTGAATTATTAGAATTTCCAATGGGCGGTCGCAAGTTTACTAGAATTTCTGATGATGGGGCTAAGCTGAGTAAAATAGATAGATTTCTGGTCAATCAGCGATTCTGGGATAAATGGCCAGACACTAGTGTTATGGTGTTGCCTCGTCGGGATTCGGATCATAGCCCCATTTGCCTCTGTACGGAGGCGCCTAACTTTGGTGCATATCCCTTTCGTTTTTTTAACTCCTGGCTTGTTGCGCCGGGTTTTGATGAGGTTGTTAAAAATGCTGTGGCTGATCAGACTTTTGAAGGTAAAAGTGACGAAATCCTGGCGGCTAAACTAAAAACAATTAAGGGAGCTATCAAGAATTGGGTAATAGTGGAAAGGGAGAAAAGAAAAAAAGAAACAACTTGAAATTGAGAAAAAGCTTGATGCACTTGACGAAATGGCAGAAAGTAGACAGTTGACTGAAGAAGAAAAGTCTCTTTGGGTGAATTATAAGAAGGAGAGAGAAGTTATTTTGTCTGATGAATTGAGTGATTTAAAACAAAAATCAAGAATGAAGTGGGCACTAGAGGGCGATGAAAATTCGAGCTTCTTCCACGGAATGGTGAATCACAACAATACTAGCAAACGTATTTGTGGCTTCCTGGTTAATGATGACTGGTGTAACGATCCGAACAGGATGAAAATTGAAGCCCGGAAATTTTTTGCAAATAAGTTTCGGGAACCGTTGCTTGCTCGTCCACACTTCCCTTGTCCAAACATAAAATCTCTTTCGGATGAAGATGCGACTGCATTGATTGGAGATTTTTCTTTGCAAGAAGTTAAAGACGCGGTGTGGGATTGTGGGGATGATAAGGCCCCGGGACCGGATGGTTTCAATTGTGCATTCTTCAAATACTTCTTATTGCTCTTATTCCCAAGAAGGTGGACCCGATTCTATTGAACGAATACCGCACTATTAGTCTACTGGGAAGTATTTCGAAGATCATTTCTAAGGTATTGGCTAACCGGATTAAAAATGTGGTTGACAAAGTTGTTTCTGAAAATCAATTTGGCTTTATTGCTGGTCGGAATATTTTGGATGGTCCGCTCATTCTTAATGAGATTGTATCTTGGGCGAAGAAATATAAAAAGTCGAGTTTTATTCTTAAAGTAGACTTGGAGAAGGCCTACGATAGTATTAATTGGTCCTTCATTGATCGAGTTTTGAAACAAATAAATTTTCCATCTAAATGGAGACTGTGGGTGGCTGGTATATTGAATTCTTCGCGGGCTTCTATACTCATTAATGGATCGCCTACGTGGGAATTTCAATGCTTCCAAGGGGTGCGCCAAGGGGATCCACTCTCTCCTTTTATATTTATCTTGGCAATGGAAGCTCTTTCTTGTTTTATGTCTAGAGCTGAATCACTCAACCTTATTAAAGGGATTCAGTTACCAAATCACGGCCCGTGTATCTCTCACCTAATGTATGCGGACGATGTTGTTATTATGGGTGAGTGGGATACCCAAAATATTTTGAATGTTAACCGATTGCTGAGATGTTTTGATCTGGTGTCCGAGCTAAAAGTCAATAACCTTAAATCAAGCCTATTCGGAATTGAAGTGGCCGAGACTGAGGTTGTCGCGTTAGCTGCAAGTATCAGAGTATCCAAAGGAGCATTTCCATGTAAATATTTGGGGGTTGTCATAGGTGCCAACATGAATCAACAAAGAAACTGGAAAGGGGTTATTGAGGTATGCAAATCGAGGTTATCAAAGTGGAAAGCAAAGAATCTCTCGATTGGGGGCAGAGTTGTGTTATTGAAGGCGGTGCTTGATAGTCTTCCGTTGTACCATTTTTCGCTGTTGAAAGCGCCCAAAAGCGTCCTTGAACAGCTTGAAAGGCTACGCAAACGTTTTTTCTGGGGTGGAAATGAGGATGTTAAGAAAACGGCTTGGGTATGTTGGGAGTGAGTAATCGGTCCGAAAGAAAAAGGGGGTATTGGTCTAGGGTCCTTGAAGCATATGAATCTTAGCCTCCTCCTCAAATGGTGGTGGCGTTTCAAGATGGAACCAACTAGACTATGGCGGAAATCGATTGAAGCGATTCACTTCAACTCAAGAGCTTGGTCTTATCTGCCAATTAAAGAGTCTATTGCTGGGGTATGGAATGCGATCGTCAAAGTTACTAAGGAGTTAGACACTGTCAATATAAGGCCTGAATGTTTATTTAAAGGTAATCTTGGTGACGGCTCCAACATACGGTTCTGGCTGGACACTTGGTGGGGCGAAGAACCTTTCGCAACCTTATTCCCGAATCTGTTCACTTTAGAAAGACACAAAAGATGTACTGTGGCTGATCGTTTATTAGTATCCAATGGTTCTGTGACGGGTCGTTGGTGTTGGAGGAGAGAGCCTGTTCTACCTTTGGAGGCACAAGAACTTCACGAGTGTTGCAGAGTTATTCAGAGTCAGGTTCCTGTGGACTCAGCCGATTCCTGGAGCTGGCTTCCTGATCCGCAAAATGGTTTCTCTGTTGCCTCTAGTCGCAAGATGTTTTCTGATATGGCTGTGCCGTTTTACCCCTTTAAGTGGTCCAAATGGGTCCCTAAGAAGGTGTCTATATTAGCTTGGCGGGCTGAACAGGATCGGCTGCCTACACGGGCTGGTTTAGTGCAAAGAAAGATCATTCAGGGGCCGGATACTTGCAGCTTATGTGAAGACGCTCCGGAATCCGCAGACCACTTATTTATTTCCTGTTTTGCTGCTGCAAATATATGGTACAAAATCAGCTCATGGTGCAAGATTAAGCCGGTCATCGCCTTTACATTCCGAGATCTTCTGTGTATTCACAAGGAGAATGGGTGCAATAAGGTCAAGGAGAAGGCGATTCAAGTAGTGGTGCTCGCAACATGTTGGGTGTTATGGAAAGCTAGAAACGAAAAAATCTTTAACGGTAAACGATTGGATATGGAAAAAGTATTAAGCGACATAAAAACAACATCATTCATGTGGGTCAGAAGCCGGGTGAAGAGCTACACTTGGGAGTGGGACAAATGGATGGAATTTGAAATTTGAAACATTGTATTAGGCGTTTTGGGTTGTATCTTGTGTGGCCTCTTTTGAGCATCTTGTTCATAGAGGTTATTGTAAATAGTTGGTGATGAAATGAAATGAAATTTGCCGTTCAAAAAAAAATGTCCCTAAAAGATAATTAACTTTTATATGAAAATAGAACTCACACAAACTAAATAAACACACGGAATAGTAATATTTTTGAACAAATTTCATATAATGGCAATGAAATATACGTAATGATTTATGTTACCACAATGAACAATCTTATCTCAGCTAAACTTGTATGTATTTTAAAAGTTTGACATAATAATACTTATATTATAAACCATTTTCATATATATGCGTCTACCCAGCGGCATAGTGGACGGGATGGTTCGACTCACTGGCTACATTGGGCATTTTTTTTGCTGCTGGGTCAAGTTGGGCAAGTCTATTACAAACTTACAAATCACAACTTTTAATTTCCAAATGGACAATGACATTCATATGATAGTTTACATATCATATTATTACTACATGTTTTTGTCATGTAAGTGAATTTTATCATTTAGCAAAGTGTCTTTAATGGCACGATTATGTAGATATGCAGTGACCAGACAACTTACACAAGAGTGATGTTTATGTTCATATTGGTCTGTTACAGTAACATATCTTTGGTTTATTAAGATTTGTTCAATAATGAGTACATGGTTTTTGTGGTGAACTGCAATCAGTTGTAAGTGACGGTGCACATTTCTTTTCTTTTCTTTCTTTCTACGAATACTTGTTAAAACATAGTATGCACATTTCTATTCTTTTTACGTAACTTGCGGCAACAAACCTAAATATCATAATGTTGTATTGCAACACATTTGTGGATCCCACTGCAACGCGCGGGTAAACCCACTAGTAAATAGTAGCATGTTTAGCATTAGGTTTATACGTGTGTGTATAAAACTTTGGTTTGAACACGTTTACTAAAGACACTCCATCTTAGACTCAACCTCGGGATCAAACTAGTTTAAGTTCGGTTTGGTTCTAGCTTTTAACAAGCCGATCTCAAGTTGTTTACGAGCGGCTCAAATTGTTTACGCTAATCCAGACCCTGTAAGCACAAATATTGTTTGCCTTAGCCCAACCCGTCAAAACCTTGAACACCCGTAAAGTTTACAACCAACTTATATTTGTGCAAGCTGCCTTAGGGGCTGTTTGGTTGATTAAGTGCTGAATCATTAAGATGGTCTGAATGGTTAAGAGTTGAATCATTCAGCATCTCTTATTTGCTTAATGGTTCAGCACTTAATCATTCCATTCAGATGCTGAAACATACAGTCTGAATGCTGAATGATTCAGACCTGAATGGTTAAGAGGCTACCAAACAGCCCCTTAGTCAAATTAAATTTTTTTATCTGGGCCGTATAACTATGGGCTAAATAATGCCACTCCGTAATTTATTTAAGAACGCGCATTGCTGTGTCTTCTAATGAACCCTGTTTAGGTG
This sequence comes from Ambrosia trifida, assembly GCA_028751855.1. Lineage (NCBI taxonomy): Eukaryota > Viridiplantae > Streptophyta > Magnoliopsida > Asterales > Asteraceae > Ambrosia > Ambrosia trifida. The sequence continues at coordinate 139,183,695 of CM054122.1, forward strand.
GCCCTTTTAGGTTTATCACATAAGTATTATAAAGCCCACTAAATTGGGGCAAAAAAAGCCCAATTTAAAAACAAAACTTATAGTCCAATAAATTATTTAAAAATGTAACAAAGTTGCAAGGTAATCCTTGCACAAAGCCAATCTGCGGAATTGAAGAAAGCACGCCCATGTTCCTGGTCCAGTTATAAGTATTCGTTAATATTGCTGGCAATTTTGATCCACTTTAGATTTTTTTTTTTTTTTTTTTTTTGGGTGGGGTTAGCAAACACACATTCACTACATTACACCTACTTTACAGATAAAATCTCCACACTTCCACTTGCAAGATTTAAACTCACACACACTAAATGAATGAATTATAGCGGCATAAAAGTTGTAAATACTGAGAATTTTTTTTTGATCGGCGAACAACTGTGTGGCAACCACCCTTGCGGGGCGCCGTGCCTAAGAATCGACTACTCGACCTCCAGCAGCCCCCGCCTTCTCCTGATGCGCGGAAACCCGAGCCCCACCCGCCCGAAGGCACGACAGTGTTATAGAACTCGATAAAACCTCGCCACCCGTCAGATTCGAACCGGCGCCACCCGTATTCGATCTTCACCCGGATACCAAACCATAATGTTGGAAGTGGGAATTGAACCCATGATCACCTAAGTGAACATAAGGCCTCTCCACCACTCCACCACTATGGATGGTTAAATACTGAGAATATAGTTTCATCAATATTAAGACCATGTGTAATAGTGCTCAAATCTGAGCGTTTTGGGGGCAAAAAACGCCCCCACCCGATTTGCACACCGCCCCCTCCACCTGATTGGGACGTTTTCAAACCCACCCAAAAACATCCAAAGTGTTTTCTTATGTGTTTGGGCCAATCAAATTCAAACTAGCCAAAGTTTTATTAAATAAAAAAATAAATAATTAATATTAAATGATTGGATGCTCCATTAAAATATTCACCTTACTACTACACCCCCATCATAATTTGAATCCCTTAGTGGTCCCACATGCCACGTGTCGATTAATGCCACATGGTCCATGAAAATTTCACATTCCCATTCCACATGGTCTAAGAATTTCAACAATCAAGAATCCCAATGAAAAACAATTAAATAAGTTATTTTGTTTTTATCTACGCTCAACACCCCCATCCTAATTTGAATCCCTTAATGGTCCCATATGACACGTATCGATTAATGCCTCATGGTCCATGAAAATTTCACATTCCCATTCCATATGATCTAAGAATTTCAACAATCAAGAATCCCAATGAAAAATAGTTAAATAAGTTATTTTGTTTTTATCTACGCTCAATACCAACTCTTCTTATTGTAACCTGACTGGGCCAGTCACCTAATACGTGGATAAAAAAGTCATAGACGATATAACATAAAGCATGCCGTAATAAGATAACAAGCATGTCAATAACATGCCGTAATAACTCTAAATAACTTTTGGTTCTCTCCTGGTAATTTAAAGAGACGAAATGATATGTTTAGGGATGACAATGAGACAGGTTTGGGATGAGTTTAAGTAATCAAAACCCCATTTCCGATTATAAAAGGTTGTTGTAAACCCGGTCTAAAACCCATCGGTGTAGTCTATCTATGACGATTATAATACGCCTTTTAGTTTATCAATTGTCTTCTGGTATCTCTATATATTATAAAAGAAAGTCATTTTAATGACATGACACTTAATGAGGCATGTTGAAATTCAGCCCAATCGTCATGCTATCATTGAAATTTTATTCTTCTAAAGATGCATATGTATACTTCATCAAGAGAAGCTACAGAGAAAGAATCCCGCAACACTACAACACATTGTGCCACCTTATAGCAAGGTTATTTTTTATTTATTTAATTACAAGAGTAATAATTATTACTATTAGTATTAGTATTATTAGAATTATTATATTTTCCAACTTCGAAACGCTCCCGGGATAAAAGCTAGTTTGTATATATACGTTTGTTAGTTTTCTTATTAGTAACATTGGTGTGTTCTATGACGATTGTATGGTAGTACTATGTAAGGTGTGAATATAGTGCTTGCGTGAATGTTCACTATTTTAGCATATATTGTTTCTTTAAGGTTAGTGGATTTCGTACGATGGCAAAACAATGTATCATGTTCAGAACTTAAACATATTTATTGTCAATATTGTCGGTCAAAAGCACTTATGAGTGACATCAACTTCCTTTACCAAATAATATTAACAAATTTTCTCTAACATAGGCGTGTAAGAAGTTCTTTAGTTCTCAACCACACTTTGCTTTTGCATTTCTTTTCCGTGTAAACTGATGTGACATGTGTAAAATTATATGGATCATGTCACACCCCGTTCAGACAGAAACACGGGATGCAATCATAAAGGGTGGTGATATTTAAACCCCCAGCTTCTATTTAAACCCCCTCCAAGCGCCTCGCTTAGGCCTAAGCGAGGCGCTTGGAGGGGGTAATTTATTTTGGTAGTTTTTTGATGTTTTGAGTTGTTTTTTTTTTAATTTAATAATTATAAAAAGTTAAAAAAAAAATTAAAAAACAAAGTAATAACCCTCAACATTGTCAATGACTTAAACAAAGTAATAACCCTCAACATTGTCAATGACTTAAACTTGACATCATCAAAGGATATGTGTAAATTAGGTGTATGTCATCTTGATCAAAGTAGTCGTCTGATAACAACTGAAAAGTAGCCGGTGCAAGTTATGTTGTAGCTTCCAAAACACGACGTCATTGTAGCTCATATGTTATTATCTCTTCTCTTATTCTCTGTTTCTCTAGTTCTCGATGGATTATTGCTCTCATATCATGGATCAGAGAGATTTAAGCTAATTAAACTCCTATCTCAAGCCGATGCAAGTTATGTTGTAGCATCCTTGATCATCTTCTTGTAATTACTTTTCAGTTGTTATCCGAGAGATAGCGGTCAACGATGAAGACAACCTGAAAGTGGATACCATGGATCAGAGAGATTCAAGCTAATTAAACTCATATCTCAAGCCGGTGCAAGTTATGTTGTAGCAGTCAAGGTAGATCGTGGAAATCAATTACAGTTATTTGGAATGTTTCTGATCATTACAGTAACGAAATCATTCTCACATGAATATCCTTTGAAATCAATGGGAAGATAGATAAACAATCCTCATCCACAATGTTCTTACCTATAGCTACCAACGATGATTGCCAGTGAGATTGATAACTGGACAGGTTAGCCAGGTGTTTGTCAAAAAGGTAGAGCACACCACTAGAGCAAAAAGTTGTGTGTATTAGCAAAAAGTTGTCAAAAAACCTGCGTAAAGGACTAAAGCCACATATCTTGCCATTAATACCAACTGAATTTTACTTGCTTGCATGAAAAGTTCATTGTACGATGTCTTTTTCAGAGGACCTCGACTCTTGAGATGTTGCAGGTGTTTGAAAAGTTTGAACTGAAATTGAACTTTTCATGCGAGCAAGTAAAATTCAGTTGTTTTACTAATTTCATAGTCTTGATACTTTTAACAATCGGATCGGCGCTAAACAATAGAAAGTAATTACAAATATTGCTAGAGGGTCACTATTCATATATAAAGAACATTAATCGGTTTCATCTTTGTTTTCTTGAGTTCAACTTTCCATGATCTACCTTTATCATCTCAGAGAGATATCTGTCAACGATGGAAGGGAACCCGAAACAATAAAAAGTAATTACAAAGAAGATGATCAAAGATGCTACAACATAACTTGCACCGGCTTGAGATATGAGTTTAATTAGCTTGAATCTCTCTGATCCATGGTATCCGGTTGTTTTCAGGTTGTCTTCATCGTTGACCGCTATCTCTCGGATAACAACTGAAAAGTTGTCTCATTAATTCCAATTCCAATTCCACCGGTGCAATCAGAATCTGAAGAGAAGCTATCATCTCAGAGAGATATCTGTCAACGATGATGGCGCAGAGGTTAGCGGTAACTTTAAATTTTGAATGATCGTCGGTTTGCTCTCTCTATATACCAATCAACAGTAGCGATCATTACAGTTATTTGGAATGTTTTAGATCATTGCCAGAGGGTCACTATTCATACATAAAGAGATAAAGGTTGTACACGAGTATAATCAAACAAGGGTTGCCCGGAGTTTGATTAGCTTGAATCTCTCTGATCCATGGTATCCACTAACCGTAGCGATCATTACAGTTAGATATGAGTTTAATTAGCTTAAATCTCTCTGATCCATGATATGAGAGTAATCCATCGAGAACTTGAGAAAGATTTAGTTGAAAGTGGATACAATAGATCAGAGAGATTTAAGCTAATTAAACTCATATCTCAAGCCGGTGCAAGTTATGAAATGACACATGCAGAATGTAATGTCATGCACAATGTGATTTGTATTAATGGCAAAGTGATTTGTAAGGGAAGAAGAAGAGAATGTTATATATTGAAGACCCTTAACGGAGGTTTGCTAGAGGGTCATTGGTCTTCAGAGTTTCCAACCCCTAATACATTCATCAAAGGATATTCATGTGAGAATGATTTTGTACAAGATTCCTATGCAAGCAAGTCAAATTCAGTTGTTAGACCAACTTGAGATATGAGTTTAATTAGCTTAAATCTCTCTGATCCATGATATGAGAGCATAAGAGAAGAGATAATAACATATGAGCTTCAACATAACTTGCACCGACTTGAGATATGAGTTTACAGGTAAAGAGATGAAAACCACTACTAGGGTTCTTTTCAGTGAAGGCTGCGAAAAGCATGCAGCGGATGATTGCCAATGAGATTGATAACTGGACAGGTTAGCCAGGTGTTTGTCAAAAAGGTAGAGCACACCACTAGAGCAAAAAGTTGTGTGTATGAATAGTGACCCTCTGGCAAACCTGCCATTAATCAGTTTTATTTAGCGTAAAAAGTTCATTGTACATATACCTCCTTATTTAAAAACAAATCACATCATTGTAGAGGTTACTAGGTTACTCATTACCGTTGGACGTTGAAGGTAAACATGGACAGTGAGAAGTGAGATTGATAACTTCTTTATGGAAGTTGCTAAAATAGTTAAACAAAAGCTGAAATTGAACAGTTATTTGGCAACATACTTGAAATCAATGGGAAGATAAACAATCCTCATCCACAATGTTCTTACCTATGAGTTTAATTAGCTTGAATCTCTCTGATCCATGGTATCCACTTTCAGAATCTGAAGAGAAGCTATCATCTCAGAGAGATATCTGTCAAGTAATTACAAGAAGATGATCAAAGATGCTACAACATAACTTGCACCGGCTTGAGATATGAGTTTAATTAGCTTGAATCTCTCTGATCCATGGTATCCACTTTCAGGCTGTCTTCATCGTTGACCGCTATCTCGCGGATAACAACTGAAAAGTTGTTTCATTAATCTGCAACTTAGTTCCTTTTTACCTGGTTGCAAAGGAACTTCAGGTCAGCCAGACCTTTGTCAAAAGCAAGTGTGAAGATCAAGATCAAGAAGAACAGTACGGTCAACGATGAAGGTGTGTTGTATGTATAAAATTGTGAATAATTGTAGTGTGTTCGGTGCAGTCGACGAACATCATTCAAAATTTCAACTTCCCGTTTAGGTGCTTAAGTCCACCTTGAAGACTGGATACCATGGTTCAAAGAGATTCAAGCTAATCAAACTCATATCTCAAGTTGGTCTAACAACTGAATTTGACTTGCTTGCATAGGAATCTTGTACGAAATTATACAGTTATTTGGAATGTTCCTGATCATTACAGTGAGATTGATAACTTCTCTATGGAAGCAACAAATTCAAAACAGAGGTAGGTTTGCCAGAGGGTCACTATTCATACATAAAAGATCAAGAAGAACACTACGGTCAACGATAAAGGTGTGTTGTATGTATAAAATTGTGAATAATTGTGAGAGTTGATATGAGAGCAATAATCCATCGAGAACTAGAGAAATAGAGAATAAGAGAAGAGATAATAACATATGAGCTACAACGACGTCGTATTTTGGAAGCTGAAGTTCGGAGAGAACTAAATATTCGGTTGTTGATTTTCTTCTCTATACAGAGTGACGATAGGCGTTTTCGATTTCCAAATGAATCAACGACTTAAACTTGACATCATCAACCACGTATAGTCAAATATTTATTCTCCATATCCATACCTTGTTTCAAGTATCTTGTAAAATTCATTTCGTCTTCAAGACTCCTATGAGTCAACAAAGGTTGACTTTTTTGAGCATTAACAATGACTATATTACATTATTATTATTATTATTATTTATTATATTTGTAATTTAGTTCCTTTGTTTTATTATTATAATAATTTATTATTATCAAGAATTGGAAATTAGTAAAACGATTTATGAAAGTATCAAGAATCGGAAATTAGTAAAACGATTTAATAAATCATTGCTCAGACGTTAGGGTTTGATAAACACAAAACTTATTATTTATAAAGCAACAAAAACACAAATCGTACCGTGAAATAAAGAGAGGCCCATTAGGAGTGCCGTGGAGGAAGATCGTCGGTTTGCTGTAGTCGATGATGGCACAGAGGTTAGCGGTAACTTTAAATTTTGAATGATCGTCGGTTTGTACAATGATGTGGTGTCTACAATGATTCTAAAAAACTTGAAAGTAATTACACCGGCTTGAGATATGAGTTTGATTATTATCGTATTTGCAACTTAGTTCCTTTCTCTCGAAAAACAATCCGATTGTTAAAAAGTATCAAGACTATCAAAAAGTAATTATCATTTCTTGACATGCTTGGTAACACCTTGATCTGTAATATCTAAAAATTATCATTTCTCAAAAAGTAATTAAAAACACTTAAAAATGAATTAAAAACAATTGTTGCGAGTTAGGTTTAGTCGGAGGACCACGTACAATGATTCATCAAAGTTGTACAAAGCTGGATGTTTTTACTGGAAAACCAAAACGAGCAATTAACGAAGCGAAACGGAGAGTTATAATTTTCTTGGCTAGGAAACAACTTAAAAGAACCAAAAATGAATTAAAATTATTTTTTGGTGATTAACAGATAATTTTAAATAATTAAAAGAAAATCAAATTTTTTTAAAAAAAGGCCAAAGCACCTCGCTTTGGTCAAAGCGAGGCGCCTGTGGTCTAATCAAACCACTAAAGCACCTCGTTTTGGTCAAAGCGAGGCACGAAAGCACCTCGCTTTGACCAAAGCGAGGCACTAAAGCATGGCGGCTTCGTAATATGGATCTACCACGGGCGTAGGTGGCACCATTGGATAAGGGGCCGTGGGGTATGGGCCTTGTTGGGCCGTGGGGTATGGGCCTACAAATGGCGAGAGGTATGGGCTCAAATTACTCGACCCTTCCATGGATAAATTACTTGATGCATTAGTAAAGTCTTGGAATGGCGAGTTCGAGTAGTAGTAAGGAGAGGGCCCGTAAAATGGCATCTCGGGTATAAATGGATTGGGTTCGGAGTTGGTGAGGATAGGCTCGGGGAGAGGACCGATTACGCCAACCCCTCCTAAATTTAACTCCACCCCGTTGTTTCCCCATGTTAGACCCGGGATTTCATTTACAAGCGCTTCTATGTCGGGGAAGCATAAATTGTCGTTGTCTTCTACAACCTCTTCATTTCTAATTTCTCCTTCTTCATACTCCATTGGGGCTTTTCCCCGGGCGTCTTGTCTCTCTTGATTTATCTCTTCCCCTCGAGTCATTCTATTACAAATAATCACAGCAAGTATTATTAAGTTAGTTCTATAAACTCCCCACTATACCCGAACCCGAGCTCTGATACCAACCTGTAACGGCCCGAAAATTAACGAGTCATTACGGATTGGTAATCGTGACACGTATTATTAATTACCAATTTATTTATTCTAATAATTCTTTTATACTTAATAAAACACACCTTTATTTATTTCACATGGGCCGAGCCCAAAACAACCACAATTGGGCCGAGCCCATTACATACCAACCGGGCCGAGCCCGTTACATTGTTCCGAGTTTTTACCACTTGGGCCGAAGCCCATTAAAACTTTAAAACATAATTTTTAAACATCTCCATTTCTTACACACTTGGGCCGAAGCCCAATTATTTTGTAAACCGGCCCAAAAGCCGTTTTCTCTTAACTAAACATTAAAACTTGAACTTGCACATTTTTGAGCTCGGGTTCCCATAATCTAATCAACCTGAAATGCATGTTAAAAATACGTTAGCCACAAAGCTAGTGAGTGATGCCAGATTTAGACTCGTTTATAATAATAACAACAATTCTCGTATGGTTCGGTCATTCTAAGGTGGGACATATTTAACGATGGAGCACCATACAAATGCTTAGTGTGGTTCCAAACCTCTACTTGGTTTAGAAAAATACATCCCGTTGATACCGAATGGATCCATTCTACGTGATTTCTATTCGACCGATTCTATTAACTCTTTCATGATCATGAACCAATATTTTATCAAATCACACGTAAAAACTAACATGCATTCACCCCAAAATCATTTAAACATAGGGTACATGCACTCACGTTAATTACTTCCGAGTCTACGGTTTCGTTCAAAGCAAGAGTTCTATTTTCCACGGTTTCCTGTTTCAACACAAATCAAGTTATTGCACATATATATACAAATAATCATACGTATAGCTGGCCATTACAGCTTAGGCGTAAAGATCTAACTAAAAGCTGGCCATTACAGCTTGGCACACGACCTTAAGGGACTCTAGACTCAACTTACTCAAGAAAACAACTTGATCCACAATTGCTTGGTTAAGTAATATGAAGGCCGATTGTTTTTAGATTTGGTGCGGGTGGTTTTCTTTAGAATATAGGTTATTTCAAGCTTGGATAAGTAGATGTATTGAGATTAGTAGGATGGTTTAGAAGGGTATGTACAAGTGCCGATTGGCCTTGGAGTTTCAAGAGTGGTTTGCATGGTGTCTAAGTGGTTTGGAGAGTTGGATGTAGAGGTTTGAACCTTTATGAATTTGGCCGATGGTTTTCCTTTATAGAGGTAGGATTCATGCATGTGATGAGTGATCTAGAGTGTAGGTTGTGTGAGGTGGAAGCATAAGAAACATTTGAGTGTTGTAGTGTATCACTTATAGGATTTGGTGGAATATTCTTGCCAAAAGTGGCGGCACATCCCATCCAAGAAGAGAGTGGGCCGATCAATTATCAAATCTATTGGGCTTCAATCCTTTAGTCACACTCTTGGGCTATGATTCCTTTTTATTACTAAGTTAAATTAATAGGTTAAGCCCAATTCATGGCCCATATATCTATCGGGTTCTATATAAAAGCCCATTATTATGTATCGGGCCCTAAATGTAGTAACTGTTGGGCTCGTTTAATTCTTAAAATTAGTTCACATCTATAGAGTTAAATAAAAGGCCCATTACTTATATATATACTCGGCCCACTTCATTTCTAGCGGGTTATTAGTTAGGCCCAATTAACTGATCGGGCTCTATTTCCATTCGGCCCATATAAAAGGGTTTATCGGGCCGGATTTATGATGCGGGTAGTTATTGGGCCCATAGGTGGCCCAATCATTATAATAGTTAATTATTATTAATTATCCTAATTATGTTAATTATGACGTCATAATTTTCCGGTTGTTACAATGGGTTTCAAGCAAAAACAATCCAAAACATTATTCCAAAATAAAAAACATGATGGTTACATGTCAATTCTTAATCCTTCTCACAATTCTCACACAAACCAACTTTCCTACAAGATCCTCTACCTATATATATATATATACACACACACACACTATAATATATAAATAAAAGCTATTGAGAGACACATGGCACATGTTGAGGGCCTCTTGGAATTTTTTCCCGCTCAAATGCTCATTCTTCCTTTGTACGCTACTTTTTCCTTCTTTCCTGTTTATCGTCACAAACCCTAACTAAAAATACAATACTCTTTCTCAATCTCTATCATTTACACAACTATTCAATTTTTCGATCAGGTAACTAATTCTTTTCATAAAAGTTTAAGATGTTTCATCGGTTTTGCTGCATAATTTATCTTCTATGTTAACTTTGTTTTGTCTGTGTTAAAGGTAACCACTAATGTGTTAACTGAATAGGGTCTTTGTGCTTCGCTCATTTATCACTCCAAATCCACATATATACATTTGAACCGAATACATAGATTTGGGCTATTCTTTTTGTTGTTTTTGCGCACAAACTTCCAGGCTATTTATAATTTTGTAGTGATAACCAAATCGGGTATTACCCTATAAATCTAAACCCTACTTTTATATCACCTATGCCTCTTCCATAATTTTATCTCTTTCTGATTATAACTTTATTTTGAATCCATCGATCATATTTATGGATCTGATTAGATAATTGAGGATCGAGAGATGGTATTGAAGCAAATGTGGGAGGTATACACCAATAGTCGTCGGATCAAGAGGTTTGTGATAATCGATTAATTAATGTAATTGATTGATAGCAGGTTATTACAGTAGCTTTGTTGTTTTTATTGAATTTGTGATAATCACCAACGGGATGTCGAGTCTTATGTGATCGTGTCAAAGTCAAAACACTTGTATAGACATATGAATTCATGGTTTGGACAAGCAAGGGTTATTAGACCTACATGCTATCGGTCAAAGACTTATATACGTCTTATGATAGGTTAAAGGTAATTGGAACTATCGTGTACATCAGGTTTTAAAACTAACAAGAAGACGCATCCTAAGGTGAGTCTCACGACCCCTTTTTACTGTTTTTCTTGTTGGGGGAGAAACATGCTACGCAAATAACAAACACTGAACTTCGTGAATTACATAAATACTATTATATTATTTGTGTACTAAGTGACTTTCATCTAATCCTCACTTTACTTGGACCACAAATATGGGGGTACATAGCCGGGAAATGTGGATAGATCTATTGGGCTCGAAAAAACCCTACACGGGTCACTAAAGATTGGACGTGTGCATATTGTCCTTAACACGGAAACATCTAACATTGTCACCATGTGATGAGCGGCGACGGAACGAGGCAAAATATGTTGTACACATACTACAGTTAGCAGTGGTTCAAATCGCTTGAGTAACTTGTACGATGTATAGCTAGTGTGACAACCTGCACCCTTCACTTTTCATAAATGTGCATAATTGGTCACTCAACTATTTCAAAATTTTCATTTTTAACCCTCCTATTTTAATAGGACCAAAAGTCATAATTTAATAAAACTTATAATTTTTATAAGTAAAAGTATTGCACGTTTTATACTCACATCTACACCCGAGCACGTATGTTTCAGACCTTGATACTCAAAACCCTTAATTTTCGGTCCTAAAACAACTTAGAAACCGAAGGAAATAAGTCAGGAACTTAAAATTGATTAAATTAGAAAATTTGATTTTTTTTTTTAGTTCTCGCGGTCTGCGAAGACAGTCAAATAGTCAAAGTCCTGGTCAAAGTCCTAGTCAAAGTCTTAGTCAAACAGTCAAAGTCCTAGTCAAATAGTCAATTCATCATAAAACCTTACTTTATGGTGTTGACCAATTTTAATGGCTAATTGAATCCAAACTAGTATAAAAACCCACCTATAACCCATTATACTTGGCACCTCTAAATCGATTGTTTCAATCCGATTAAACTTTCCCTCATACCTTTCTTCTATAGTCTATTACTTCTACAATTGAAGCTTTGATTATAAGCTCTTGTAATTGGCGAATTGGAAGCTTGATATTCTTTCTTTTTCGTTTTTTTTTATTTCTTCAAATTGTACTAGCTACGTTGTTGAGTCTTTGGGATTCGCCTCGCATACATTCACAACGCTTAGAGGATAATTCAGCTTAGCCAATGTGAGTTTACATAGCCCCTTTTTCTGTTTTACATTTTGGGGTGAAACATGTTTAAACATTTTATATACTATCAATTACTCATTCTTACATTGTTGAAACTTATGATTCAATTACACTATCATTTACTCATTCTATCATTTGACTGTAACAAAAAGACACAGTACAATCATTAACATTGATCAAGCCGCCTTTTTAGATTATAGCGCTATAGGTCTGACAAACCCATCCCCCCGTATAAATTCAGGGATGATCGATAACAGTTACACTTTTACTAACTTGCGAGTTAGGTCTCAGTCGACACAAGGTTTGATTGTACAAAAGACGCATTGTTACATGTCGGACTCATATTCTATCATTACTCATTATTATACTTCAACTAAGATTGTTATACAACATATTGTTTTCAACTATATACAAAACCTATGTATTCTCACTAACTATTTATAGTTGACCCCCCATCTTTTCAATTTAACATGTTTCAGGTTTATTTGCTATTGGAAGTGGTACATGTATTGGAACACATAGGAGCTTTGGACCTAGCTTATATTAATCAACCTTTGTATTATTTACTTGTAAATTGTAAATTGTTTAATATTATTCAACTTTCATTTAGTACCATGAGCTATTGAACAATCATCACTACGTGACACCTCAATGTTTCCGCCATCGGTTGGGGTGTTACAGATTGGTATCAGAGCCATGGTTATAGGGAATTAGGTTATTAGAAAATAATCTAGTCTATAACCTTAGGATTTTAACCAGCATTTGCTTCTCTTACTTGTAGCTCTACTTGTTTCTATTCTCTATCTCCACCCTACTTCTTATCCCTACCCCTACAAGATGATTGCTCTCCATCACTGGATCCACCCTTAGACTAATAGAACAAAATTCTCCAGTCCTAACCTAGACTGCCTTGAAGATCCCATCGAAGTTCTAGATTTTGATAACGAACACGTGCAATCTGGAAGGGTGAACGCCTGTATTCTGAGTTTTCTGTCTAGGACTGGCATTACGCATAAATCCCAATCAGACGAGGGACCCGGATGCCTACCTGGGAATTCTCGGGATGAGTGTTTACTTATAGGCTAAAGCATGTCTTCACTATGTTATTAGAATCTAGAAGTTTTGATAAGTCAACGTTTTCGTTTATTCGTTTTAATTAATGAATAAATGATTAGACTCACTTTCCTTAAACTAAGCTCTAAAATCTCAAAATTTTACAGCTTAAATCAATCTCATTTCATAACCATCTATGGATTTCACAATCACACTTCACCTTACCATCTTAGCCACTTTTTAAATATTCAACACCCTACCCAAATCATATTATTTCATTTCTCCACATGTTACTTATTTTTAAAAACTATTACCTCATACCTTAGCACAAATTAAAGATTTCTAAATCCTGTTGTATTTTCATTACCTAGTAACTTTACAAAGTACATATTTTTTTGTCAAAAGATGTCCTCGAACTTAAATTCAATTGTTTATTTATTGACGTAACAAACAATTTTCTATATAATGCTTTAAACTATTAAAAATCACTTAATAGAACCTTGATCTTCAAAACCTAATGTCATGTTTGAAATCTCCAACTAACGGGAATATTTTAATCAAAGCCCACTTAACTTGTACTATTTAACAACTTTTGCTTTATGTACAAAAACAATTTTGAAAATAATTTTTTTTTAATCCATAGGAATAATATCTAGTCTCTAGATTCTCCATCGACACTCACTCATTTTCAACTTGTTCAAATTTTTTACAATATTTGGCATATACCACAATCATGTTTTCTTATACACTTGATTATTATCTTTAATCCAAACCCCACAAATTACACTGCTACATTATCTCCTTACTATAAAATAAACTCCTTATCAACCATCTTCACATTCACTATCTCTCGCAACCTTGATTCTGTTTCGAGATTTTTCATCATTCCCCCAAGAACTAAATTCATATCCTTCACCTTCTCACACATGAGCTAGTTACCCATGATAATCAAACTATTGAAACTTGATTGTGTGTTGCATCAAACTTAATCCTTAGTTATACATGAGGATTCGACTATCTACCATATTTGAACATTTGAAACTAGAATTCATGGAATATAAACTATTTGCTATAGACACACCTAGAGTCATTAACCTTGTCTAGGGCAACTCTATTACAACTCGTATGCTATACTTGATACTTGATTGCTTACAAGTACATATTATCAATTTGCAATTCATGTGTGTAATAATTGGTACACTTAATCAAACAACTGATAGAGGATGAAGTACTTGCTCAACAGTTAGTAGAGTACTAAATAACCTGCTCAACGATTGGTAGAGGTCATCATGCCTGCTCAACAGTCGGTAGAGGCCCTACAACCTGCTCAACGACTGGTAGAGGCTATCGCACCTGCTCAACAATCGGTAGAGGTTCTTACTCACTGACTGGTAGAGGTCTTTTCCTGCTCAACAGTTGGACTTATTTTTGGATACATTGTATACGATTCAACCACAAGGTTAATTGTATTATTTTACATGTGTGTTTAGAGTCATAGAAGGACACAAAACCCTAATGTAAGGTAAATTGGTGATTGCGGTCCGGAACGTAATCATGAATTTACAGGTACGTTAAGGTAGTGTGAAATTCTAATAAGGTTTTGGTAGTTCATTTGGTTTTCATATAGTCAATCAACTTATGCATTTCTTTTAGGATTCCTAAAACTTAAAGTTTAGCGTTTTACTGGATTCTCCTTGCTAATTCATGTCGTGCCTTAACCCAAACCACAGCTGCCCTAATTTCTACCTAAACACCCTCAACCCTGTGTTTTTAATAATTTCGGGACGAAATTTTCTAAAGTAGGGGAGATTGTGACAACCTGCACCCTTCACTTTTCATAAATGTGCATAATTGGTCACTCAACTATTTCAAAATTTTCATTTTTAACCCTCCTATTTTAATAGGACCAAAAGTCATAATTTAATAAAACTTATAATTTTTATAAGTAAAAGTATTGCACGTTTTATACTCACATCTACACCCGAGCACGTATGTTTCAGACCTTGATACTCAAAACCCTTAATTTTCGGTCCTAAAACAACTTAGAAACCGAAGGAAATAAGTCAGGAACTTAAAATTGATTAAATTAGAAAATTTGATTTTTTTTAGTTCTCGCGGTCTGCGAAGACAGACAAATAGTCAAAGTCCTGGTCAAAGTCCTAGTCAAAGTATTAGTCAAACAGTCAAAGTCCTAGTCAAATATTCAATTCATCATAAAAACCTTACTTTATGGTGTTGACCAATTTTAATGGCTAATTGAATCCAAAACTAGTATAAAAACCCACCTATGACCCATTATACTTGGCACCTCTAAATCGATTGTTTCAATCCGATTAAACTTTCTCTCATACCTTTCTTCTATAGTCTATTACTTCTACAATTGAAGCTTTGATTATAAGCTCTTGTAATTGGCGAATTGGAAGCTTGATATTATTTCTTTTTCGTTTTTTTTTATTTCTTCAAATTGTACTAGCTACGTTGATGAGTCTTTGGGATTCGCCTCGCATACATTCACAACGCTTAGAGGATAATTCAGCTTAGCCAATGTGAGTTTACATAGCCCCTTTTTCTGTTTTACCTTTTGGGGTGAAACATGTTTAAACATTTTATATACTATCAATTACTCATTCTTACATTGTTGAAACTTATGATTCAATTACACTATCATTTACTCATTCTATCATTTGACTGTAACAAAAAGACACAGTACAATCATTAACATTGATCAAGCCGCCTGTTTAGATTATAGCGCTATAGGTCTGACAAACCCATCCCCCCGCATTAATTCAGGGATGATCGATAACAGTTACACTTTTACTAACTTACGAGTTAGGTCTTAGTCGACACAAGGTTTGATTGTACAAAAGACGCATTGTTACATGTCGAACTCATATTCTATCATTACTCATTATTATAGTTGACCCCCCCCCCCCCATCTCTTCAATTTAACATGTTTCAGGTTTATTTGCTATTGGAAGTTGTACATGTATTGGAACACATAGGAGCTTTGGACCTAGCTTATATTAATCAACCTTTGTAATATTTACTTGTAAATTGTAAATTGTTTAATATTATTCAACTTTCATTTAGTACCATGAGCTATTGAACAATCATCACTACGTGACACCTCGATGTTTCCGCCATCGGTTGGGGTGTTACAGCTAGCAACCAGCATAATAAGTATTGTATGTGAATCCAGTTTTTACAAAAAGGCTCTTCAAACATTAAAACATGTGAACTCACCAGCATTCATATGTTGACTCGTTTTAGCATATTTTCTCAGGTCGCTAATGTAGCAAGATCGTATTAGGCACACGAAGTCTCTTGACGTCTCATGCATGTTTTAAACATTATTGTGAACCGTTTTACATTGTTATCATTGTACTTAGATTGTAAAACTTGATTTCGCTTCCGCTAAACTTTTGAAATCTGGATTTGTTCAAACGTTATTTTTATTCATATAGATGTTGTTTATTGTGAATGTTGACTTGGATCCTGGTTTGTCACGCGCCTTGCGGTAAAACCCCACACATGAAATTTGAGGGTGTGATCGATCCAGGGAGTTTTACCGAAATAGGCCTTTGGGCGGCGGGTTTTTCCCCGAATTGTTGGTTTGGTGGACTTGGGCTGTCTAGTGAGCAGCTATTTGTCAATGTTAACATACCGACAGTTCAGATAATATTTATTTAGTTGGCTGTTAAAACATAATAAGTTGAATGGGTCAAATTCAATTAAATGTTGGTTGCATGATTCGAAAGTTGGTAAAGGTTTAATTAAACCAATACGATATGACTTCTAAAAGGATTTTAGTTAACAATTTGAGGAGGAATGGGCCTCCCCCTCTCTACCTTACGACCAAAATTAAAGTGATATGGCAAATCTCATTGTTTATTAGACTTTTTCCATCTTTTAGTACTCAAGATGTCTACTTTTCTTTAAAAATTTATGTAAAACTAAATCAATAATTACAAGACACGGTGTGCCATACTCTAACCATTTGCTCCTTCCTTTTTGTTACTGGAGCTATAGCCTTTTATAAAGGTTTCTCTTGTTTTTGTTATTTGTAAGCAAAGTGAGAAACACAGACAATAGTGTTATCAATGACGTACATTAACGAAATATAGGATTCATTAGATAATTTATTAGAAGGCAGTGCCAAGGCGAATAAGAGCATAAGAACTCAATGCATCAATAAGAATGAATCATTTGAAGCCGAACCCGAGGTAGCATTTGAGGTCGTTTACACTAGATATGGTCATCAACAAATTGGAAGAGAATGTTGTGATCAAATAGACTGAGGAGAAGAACCTCAAGTTCCACATAAGTCTTTCTAAGATATGGAAATCTTTTTAGATGACTCTGAAAGCAACCCATGATTCAAAATAAATGTTCTTACATAAATATACCCACGAGTCATAGATCTTTAGTGGTCCTGTTTCACCGACTGAAAGAAGGAGAGAAAAAAGTCAGACCGAATATTTTGATTGTAACAGCAAATCAAAAGGCAATTCAAAATTGGAGGCTGTTGTTGTAAACAAGTCGAGTCAGGGTGGGGCTCGAGTTCAAGCTCGAAATTAAATGAGACAGCTCGGCTCCGCTCAAGCACAAGCACAAGCTTGTAGTTAAACAAGCTAACTAGCCGAGCCGAGATAGGCTCAAGCTCGGCTCAGTTACAAAATGGGTCAACTCGGCTCAGGTTGTTTCAAATAGCGTTTTTTAAGTAGTCTTTTTTGAGCGAGCTATGAACCAAACTGCAAGTCACAAGCTCTTATTTTTTTTAGTAAAATAAGGTCTATAAAAGCCCACAATTTTAGGATCGTAAATATATAGCGAGGGGAAAAAGATCATGAGAAAACTCTCGTCCCAAGAAAACTAAAAAAAAACTTTAAGTCGGACATGTGGGTAATACGATATATGTTGTACATACTCTTTTCATGTGTGTAAGGTTCAATGGAGATCCTCATAAAAATGAAAACCAGGGACCCATCTATTTAATGTGTTAGAATAAATCATAAAATATTCAACTTAACATGTAAAAATTTATTTTTTTCAAAATATTTCGCAGTGTTCTTATATATAAAGATGTGTAGAAGCCATTCGAATATAAAAACATTTTCTGTAACTTTTTTATTTTTTTACCTTTTTAACTATCTTAGGCGCTTTTCTTACAAAAAAAATGTATTAAAAAAACTTCCAGAAATATTTATATGCAAAAGCTCACAAACAAAAAAAAAGATAAATAAATGTTTACATGTTGAATTGAATTTTTAATGATATTTAGAGGGTTTTTGGCATTGTTTATTTAAGGATGAGGTGTGGGAACGGGGAAGGGGTCGGGGAGCCTATGCGGCATCCATCCCCGTCGGGGAACACCCCATCCCCCATCCCAATTTCGGTGCAGACGGCGACCTCTCCCTATCCTCCTTTTTCTTCCTTTTTCTCCTTTTTACTGATTTTTCAAATGTTGTGTGTGTGTGTGTGTGAGAGAGAGAGAGAGAGAGAGAGAGAGAGAGAAGCCGAATGGGTGACGGGCGACGGAGGCAATAATCCGGCACCGGATCTGTTGAAGCTTTTAGTGCAAATGGGTGTGTGTATGTCTCGTTTTAGAGAGGGGGAGAGAGAAAGGTTTTAGAGAGAGAGTGGGGGTGAGATTTTGTAACACCCCAACCGATGGCGGAAACATCGGGATGTCACGTAGTGATGATTGTTCAGTAGCTCATGGTGAATAATAAATTTCATTATATGATTTAAATAAATTACATACAATTGTTCCACTAGAATTCGTACATCAAATTGAATAAAACTATGCACATATCTTTAAGCAAATCTTCAAGCAAGTAGAACCTGAAACATGTTAAGTTGAAAATATTTTGGATCAACAAAAGTTGGTGAGAATTACATAGGTTTTGATAATCGAATAAAATTGTTGTGCAATTCATGTGTCATGGCAATCTAGTCCATATGCGAAAACATACTAGAAGTAAATCGAGTGCATAATCAACCTTGTGACTGTTGCATTGTGGTACATCCCATACGCTCATGGTTCACTCGTTTATATTGCAGTAACAAACACCCACGCAACCTTTGTAGGAGGAACGTATTCGGGTGGGATTGTCAGTCCAATAGATCTATCAATGTATACCGTTTGGCTGATGAATGTTTATGCTAGAATTGTGCTTACCCTAGTCATGTTCAAGACATAATGCAACATAGAAATACACATAGACACATTGATGATTGAATTGCATGAATAGTGTTGTAACATGTTTCACCCCAAAAATGGTGATAAATAGAAAAGGGGCTATGTAAAACTCACCTTAGCAAAATGTTATATCGGTTGAAAAAATGAATAATGGTGTTTCCCAAATGTATCAAGTATCACCCTATAATAAGGTAATAAATATGTCTAAGTCTATCAAGTGTATAAGTTTCTAGGGCTTCGAATTGGGGATAAATGCTTGTTTGATTAATATAAAAAATGTTTGATAATTGAGGGAATATTAATAAATAAATAACCAAAAATCTTTTTAGGAAATTTAAAGTTAAGATGGTCACAATAATGTATTTAAAGTGTAAAAATAATTTTTACAAAATTATTTTCTTTATAATAGAATATTAATTCTATTTATAACAAATAGTCAAAATTTAACTTTAATATCTAAAAATATTAAAATTAAAGAATTATAAGTTTAAAATTTATATTTCTGTTCTAAATATTCAGAAATAATTTGTATAAAATTTTGGTGCAAAAATATTAAAAATTGGATTTATTATGATTTAATTATGATTAAAACTAACAAAAATTGATTAAAAATATTAAATAAATTATTTTTCAGGATTAAAAATCATTTCAGAAAAGTTTATCATTATATAAACTCGGAATAATTTTTGTAGAAATTTATAAAATTGTTTTGATATTTTAATGGAATTTTATAAATATAATAGAATAAAATTGATTTAATTATTAAATATATTAAATAAATGAGTTTTTGAAAACTAAAAATTGTAGATGAAGCATTAATATCAGATTAACTAAAAGTAATTTTTTTAGAATTTTTAAAAGGGTTTTAATAATTAAAAAAGAATTTATAAGATTAAATGTATAATATATATATTTATTTGATTTGTAAAACCTTAATAAAAAGGGACAAAAAGAATCGTCATTGTCAGGACTCGAACCCGGATGGCTCAGGAGGCAAGCATCAATCACAACCACTTGGTCCAGACCAGTGATTATGATTATTTCAGTTTTAATTAAATTAAATACACTATGCTGAAACAGTTTATCCCCAAATCAAATGTTACGAACCCTAGTTTAATCAATTGTCTGATTCACACATCAATAGCCCAATCAATCTTAGGGCTATTGATGTGTGAATGCCGATGAACAAAACCCACTAGAATAATTAAACTTACAAGGTTGTTTCGAGCTCGATTGATCGGTCAACCTTGAAAGTCAAAAATACGATCGCAGATCAAGATCAGAGTGTAATTATGAAGAAATAGAGGTGGAGAAAGATGAAATGGCGAGTTGGGAATGCTCGTGAATGTTCAATTTATAGTGCTAAGCACTGGATCGATGAAATGGTATGTGTTCACCATACATTCAATGGTATACGCGTAAAAGATCAATTGATTATCAATTGATTGATAATTAACGTGCATCCTAGTCAGAAAGGGCCGATAATCGTGTATAGATACCAAAAATATGCAAATCATAAGTTATTGTGATTGATTATAGCGAGTTGTGTGTCACAGTTGACTTTCCAAGTCAACTGTGATGATTTAAACAAGTGTTATAATTAAATCGCGCCGGGTTTAAAACAAGTATGAAGGTTAGACCAACCGGTTAGTGTGTGTGTTTGTTAAGTGTGAACCGGCCTGCTGCTCGGGTTCGAAACCCAGCAGAGGCAAATTTTCTTCTTTTTTTTAAAACAGTAATGGGGTGTTTGGGCCGGCTCTTTGGGCAAGGGAGGTGGGCCTGGGCCGCTATTTCTGGGCTGGTACATGGGCTTATAGGTTTGGGCCATGTTTGTGGGCTCAGATTTAAGGGCTTGGGGTGTGGGTTTAACATTGCAAAATTAGTATACTTGTTATTATTATTATTATTATTATTATTATTATTATTATTATTATTATTATTATTATTATTATTATTATAACTTTTATATATACATATATATAGATATATGTATGAATAATTATCATTGTATTGGGGTTCAAAATATCACCAAAAATAATAATAATAAGGCTTGTCGTTTTAATCCGTAACGTATATTTATTTAGTGCGAAATGTTACAGATTTGGAGAAGATGGGTTAAGGAGGAAGATGTGTGTGTGTGTGTGTAAAGATATCATGTTTTTTTTTTCTTGCACTTAAAATAATGGAAGGGAAAGGGAGAAGAACAGGGAACCATTTCCCTCATTTTAGGGAGGGGACGGGGGAAATGACGTGGCGCTGATGTAGATAAGTGGGATGAAGGGGGAAGGGGGAATCACACCCCTCAGCCTAACTCCAAAAGTGCTTTTGATTAGAAGTGCTTATTGGCTTATGACCTTTTGAAATGTAGTTTTAAAAAAAGTGTTTGTAATATTTTTTGTGATGAGAAACGTCCAAAAGTCAATCAATTGTTTTCTTTAATGTTTCACTTAACTTATTATGAAGATTGGTTGTATAGGTGGTAGATTTGTAATTTTTTTCCAACACATTCCGGTGTAGACAAGGCTAGGTGCGGGTTTTTGGGGATGGGTACAATGGAGGTAGTGTTGAGGTTAAAGAGTTGTTTAGGTTTGGTGAAGCCGTCCATGGCTCTAGTGCGCATGGTACGGGTTTGTGTTGGGTGAGGAGGAGGAGGAGGTGGTGGAGGGGTATGGTGGGCCGATGTATGGGCTTGGGATGATGTGGGTGGTGAGGACGGTTGGGCTCGAGGTTGGGTGTGAGTCCAAGATGGGCTGGGTTGGCTTGAGGGAGCTGGGCTGTTGAGGGAGGAAAAACCGTGAGGTGGGTATGGTGTTGTGTGTGGGCTTGCTAGGCCAAGAGGAGGGGGTGAGAGGTTGGAGTTAGCTAGTGGGCTTGTTGGGCCAGGGTGGGTAGGCGAGGATGGATTAGACACGTGTGAATGTGTGGGTATGGTAATATGTTTCCATAACAGAGGGTTGATGGGGTGGTTTAGAAAGTCGTAATTTGGGGCGGTGGTTGGATGTTGAATGGAGAAAGGATATATAGACTCCTCGAACTGTACATGTCGGGATATAAACATTTGGTTTGTAGAGATGTCAAAACATTTATACCCACGATGGTTCGAGGGGTAGCCTAGAAAGACACAGGGTTTGGAGCGGTTTGTTAATTTATGAATTGTGGTGGAGGGGGTGATGGGGTAACACAGGCAACCAAACACACGAAGGTGTGTGTAGGTTGGAAGAGCATTGTATAGAAGTGTGGTGGGAGAGAGGAAGTGGTAGGTTTTCTTGGGTAGGATGTTGAGGAGGTAAGTGGCGGTTTCAAGAGCATGGTGCCAGAAGGAGGGTGGTAAGAAAGCTTGGGAAAGAAGGGTACGGATCATATTGTTGATGGTTCGGACTTTTCTTTCGGCTTTGCCATCTTGAGATGAGGTGTGGGGGCAGGAGAAGCAAAATTGCATTCCATTGGTATGGCAAAATTGTTTAAAATTATTGTTTGTGTATTCAGTTCCATTATCACATTGGAATTGCTTTATTTTGCGTTCAAATTAGGTGTGGATGTGATTACAGAAGTGAGTGAAGGTGGTGAAGACATGAGATTTGTTAGTTAGGGGAAAAGTCCATAGAAAGTCTGTTTTGTCATCAAGAAATAGTATGTAATAACGATGACCACCAGTGCTTAAGACCGGTGAGGTCCACAAATCACTGTGTATAATATCAAAAGGTAAAGAAGTTTTATTAACTGAATCATAAAACGGAAGTTTCACACTTTTGCCAAACACACACAATTGACAAATAGTATTATTTGGTTTACTAAAAGAAATAGAAGAACAAGACTTTAACGAATGCAATAAATTAGTGCCCGGGTGCCCAAGGCGTTGATGCCAACGATCTTGAGTAACAACAGCAAGGGCGGTTGGTTTGGTAGGAGACTTGATGAAGTTGGTAGTGAGAGGATAGAGGTCTCCCGAGCTATTGCATCGTAGGATAGGTTCCTTGGTCTTGAGGTCCTTCACAAGAAAACCAAATGGGTCAAATTCAATTGAAAGTAAGTTGTCTGTCATGAGACGACGGACAGAGATGAGGTTTTTGATAAGGTTAGCGGCATAAAGTATGTTATTTAATTTGAAAGGCGGAAAGGGTGGTGGTAAAATTTTGTGTTCTTGTCCAACAACCGGAATAGAGGTGTCATTGCCAACAATAGTTTGTTTATTAGTGCAACTATTAAAAACAGGCGGAGAATTTATACCTGGTTCCATGTGGCCCGAGGCGCTTGTGTCCATGTACCAGACAGGATCAGTGGGTTGACTCATTGAGAGCGTGTAAAGTGCTTGAGCAATGTCGGTTGGATTAGGACTGTATGTGGCCATGTGGGCCTGAGCAGGACATGGGACCAAAATACCTTGAGAACCATTGGGCCGTGGCTGAGAGGGGTACGGGCAGGGTGGGTTCGGGTTGTTTTGTGGGTTGAAAGTGTTTGTATTGTTGAGTAGAGAGGCCCATTCGGTAGTAGCCCAATTGTTTGGAAAAATAATATAGGGGTGATTGGGCTGAGAGGTGTAGGTGTTAGGAATTCTGGGCCGATTGGACGTGGATGAAGCAGACCGGCCCCTGCCATGGCCTCGTGGTCTGCCACGACCACGGGACGAGTCGGATGAGGGTTGGGACTGGGTGGTGTTTGGGTGAGCCGAAAACAAGGATTGGGTGTGTATGGTGGTGCCCGCTTTAGACGTGGAGTGGATGGCTTGGTTTGCTTTTGTGGACTCGTCCATACAAAGTTGTGAACGGACTTCAAAGAAAGAGGGTAAAGGTTTTGAGTTTTGAAGAATGGTGCCAACAGTCTCGAATTGTTCGGTTAGGCCAGCAATGGTTTGGAGAACAAGATCTTGTTCATCAACTGGTGCATCAACATTGTTCAGTTGATCGGCCAAGACCTTGAGTGCCTGACAATAGTCATGCATGGAGGAGAAGTTTTCAAGGCGGGTGTTGGAAAATTTTTGTTTAAGAAATAAGGCACGGATGGCCTTGTTTTCTTGGAAGAGATTTTCAATGGCCACCCAAGCGTCATAAGCAGTGGTGCTCTTTTTAATGACGGTTTTTAGGAGACCCGGGGTGATGGTGCCATAGATCCATTGGAGGACTATGGCATCAAGGCGTTCCCAAGAGTCGGCCAGAGGGGTGGTGGGCGGCTGTTTGTCCGTGTCAGAGGAGGACGAGGCAGCGGCGGGAGGTGGGCGGGGCTGAAGGTAGTCCGCTACGAGGAAAGCGGTGCAATGGATTCGGAAAAGCTCTGACCAAGTGTTGTATTCAGAGGCCTCGTTGTCCAGGGTAATGGGAATGAAAGACTTGATGTATGAGACTGTGACAACAGGGTGAATTTTATGGTCAGCCATTGGGAATAAGGGATTGGCGGTGGCAAAAAGGTGGCATCAGCCGATTTAGGGTTGCGAATAGAAGAAGAAGAGGTTGAGGATCTTTAGGTTTGATACCATGTAGAGATATAATCCATTCCCATTTCTCATTAATAAAACATAATATATAGAGTACAAGGCATCTTCTATTTTAGGAGAGAATATATACAATTAATGTGTGACAATAATTACAATCAATTATGGCTTGATTGGCGGTTGCTATTACTAATGTTTGAGCTCATTTGTTAAATGAACTGATATAAAAGCTCGAGTATTGGCTAGAGCTTGTTTAAATTCACATCAATTCAAAATTTAATCAGTATCATTTGTGAACCATTTAAGGCGAAGTCTTTTTTTATGTCCGTTCATTTAATAAACTTATATACGTAAACACGAAAATTTTGTTCTTTTAATTAAATGGACGAAGATTTGCAAATGTCTCGTTCGTTTTCGTTTGTTCATTCATGTTCATTTATTTTAATTCATGTTTGTTTATGTCCGCACATTTATACTTGTTTAAATATGTTTATTTGTTTATGTTAATTCACAGCCTCACTTACGGTTGTGCACATTTAATGTATATATGTGTGGCCCTCGAAGGACAAAAGTAAAGTTGCACTAATTTTAACATTATTTTACTTATTCCGTGAAAATAACGTTAAAAATGACGAACGGTTAATCATGCATAAGGTGGTGGCGTTGATAGCCAAAAGACAGGGGGTACATGCACCAATCGGGTTTGTCCCGATTGCTTAGTGTTATGTGTCTTATGTCTAAGGTTTGATACAAAACCACTATTGAGTCGGGGGGTCTCACTGCAAGTAGCCTCTTCATTCTCACGAGGGTAGAGGTAAGGCTATCTATATCTTACTCTTCTCAAATCTTACGTTAGTTTTTGTTATTAGTGGGATTAACTAAGTATGATAATGATATTTATGTTAGTTCAAATGTTTTGTCAAGTTTACTAATTACTAATATAAAATTTAGAGTTAATTGCCAAAATGTCCCCTGAGGTTTGGCCCAAATTGCTTGTTTGGTCACAAATTAATTTTTTTGCCAAAATCACTCCTCACAGATTGAAAATTGCCAAAATAGTCAATATTTAACTGAGTTTTTAATTGAGATTTGAAAGTCAGTTAAGTCCTCGGGGGCAATTTCGTCCTCTATGTCCTCAGGGGCTAAAATGTCAATTAATGGAAAGTTATAAAAAAATAAAATTCAAAAACGTTTTTTCAAACACGTTTTTTTTTTCGAACACATTTTTTTTAACTCGTTTTTTTCGAACGCGTTTTTTTCGAACACTTTTTTTTCGAACACGTTTTTTTTCGAACACGATTTTTTTCGAACACATTTTTTTTTCGAACACGTTTTTTTTCAAACACATTTTTTTTGAACTCGTGTTCGAAAAAAAACGTGTTTGAAAAACAAAACGTGTTCGAAAAAAAACGTGTTCGAAAAACGTTTTTGAATTTTATTTTTTATAACTTTCCATTAGTTGTCATTTTGGCCCCTGAGGACATAAAGGACAAAATTACCCTTGAGACTTAACTCACTTTCAAATCTCAGTCAAATATGGGCTATTTTGGCAATTTTCGATCTGTGAGGGGTGATTTTGACAAAAAAAATAATTTTGTGACCAAACAAGCAATTTGAGTGAAACCTCAGGGGCCATTTTGGCAATTAACTCTTAAATTTATATCCAATCTGATTTACATATATTGAATCCGATTGTTTAGATTATGAGGGTGTTTGGAATTGCGTTTTGAATCTGATTTTTAGATTATTGCATTTTAAAAACGCAGATAATCAGTTTTTAGTGTTTGGGATTGCGTTTTGAAAACGCAAATAATCAGTTTTTTAGGCTACCAAAACGCAATAATCAATAAGCAGTTCCACCCCTGCCTTTTTCAAAACGCATAATCTGTTTTGAATAATCAATCCCAAACACCCCCTATATCTGGTTAATTTTAAGAACTATAATGTATTGTTTCGACTTTTGTGACACCCGGCAAACTCCGGTTAATAACTTTCGTTAAACTAGTAAGTCTACCTTAGCGAGTCATGCATGTTACATACTTAAATGGGTCAGTTGAGTCGTTACGATGGTTCAGGGAATCATCGGGAGTAATTACGATGATCCACGGGATCATTGGGAGTCGGTCCATAACCGCGTGTACAAGGATTGGTGATTCGTGGAATCACTGGGTTTAACGCACACACGCAACTCTCGAGTCCCGAGAATTGGTGAACGGATGTGAATGTGTTAGTTATCATGCATTATGTATTTGTAATCATTATGTGACTTGTCGGTATGTGAGTACGTGTTTATATGTGTTAGAATAGTGTTTAACGCGCCAAAAACCCGAATAAACATGCTGAGGGTGATTACGTGTAATCGCATGATATTATAGGTGATTACGTGCAATTGCATGACATTATAGGTGATTACGTGTAATTGCATGTAAATAGGGGGTGAGTAGCCTAATTGCATGTAAATAGGAGGTGAGTAGCCTAATTGCATGTAAATAGGGGGTGAGTAGCCTAATTGCATGTAAACAGCGGGTGAGTAGCCTAATCGCATTTAACTATAGGCGTTTAGGAGCTCTAATCGCCTGTAGCTGTCTGTAATCGCATGAACTGGTCTAGACGAGTAGAAACACCTATAAATACAACCATTGACTGGCAAAACACTATTTGTGCAACCCTAACTGATCCTAAGCCTCCCTCACACCTTAGAACACCTCTGGAACTTGTTTTGCTTCAAAACTCACCATTTCCAAGCTTACACTCCTTTCTTTGATAAAATCCAAGGTGTGTTCTTCATCCCAAACTTTCGTAATGTTATTGTTTTGGTTCCCAAAGGTCCAGACCTTGTTTTACCAAGTTTGTGTCTTTAAAAACCTTTGAAAAGAGTTTCTAAAACAAGTCTAAGCCTTTATACTTGCTATATGTAAAGTATTCATGCAAGAAATGATTTTTGATGTTCAAAACGTGAATGCTGCCATGTAATTGATGTACTTCTGATGTGTAGGAGTTATTAGGATGTTTTCCTAAGGATTTGAGTCATCATTATTGTGTTTTGATGAAAATATGCATTTTGACCCATTTGGATGATTCTTGAAGATTTAGGATGTTATGATATGATTTGATGATTGTTTGTTGTTAGGATTCACATTAGAAGGGAGTTATAACAGAGGGATGATGATTTGCAAGGATGTAGGTGGTGAAATCTGATTATTTGCCGTTTAAGGAAAGATATGCATAATTAATGAAACCTAGTACTGTGCCATTTTTGGAAATAATTGTGCCAAGGGTGTTAGAGCAGTGATAAATTGGGGGTTTTTGCTTGGAATGGGCTGGTTAATAGTTTAGGTTTGATATTGGGTGTTTCCACATGTTTCGGATCTGATTTGGAGGGTTAAACGCGTGAAAAAGTGGAACAGACCTGCAGGGGGCGATTAGGTGAATCCTAATCGCATGCAATACACGTGATTACAATCCTAATCAGGATTTGAAGATACTCTACTGGTCAATGAACTGGGAATTCATGTCGATCCGGCTAAGATCGAAGCTATTAAAGACTGGGAAGCACCAAAAGACGCCATCTGAGGTGCGGCAATTCCTAGGTCTTGCGGGTTACTATCGTCGTTTCATTGAGGGATTTTCGAAGATCGCTCAACCCCTCACCTCTCTTACCTAGAAAGACCGAAAGTTTGACTGGGGTGAACTGCAGGAATCATCATTTCAGAAGCTGAAGCTTAAACTTTGTTCTGCACCTATCCTATCCCTACCTGAGGGTACGGTTGATTTTATTGTGTACTGTGACGCTTCTATTCATGGTCTCGGTTGCGTGTTGATGCAACGCGAGAAGGTCATTGCTTATGCTTCCCGTCAACTTAAGGTTCACGAGAAGAACTATACTACCCATGATTTGGAATTGGGTGCGGTGGTTTTTGCGTTGAAAATCTGGAGACATTACTTGTACGGTACCAAATGCACCATATACACCGATCACAAGAGTCTCCAACATATTTTCAGCCAGAAGGAGTTAAACATGCGGCAGCGTCGCTGGGTTGAACTCCTGAACGATTATGACTGTGCTATTAAGTATCATCCTGGCAAGGCGAACGTTGTGGCGGACGCCTTGAGCAGGAAGGAATCTGCGAAACCTCGTCGTGTTCGATCTTTACAGCTCACCATTCATTCCTCTTTTCTTGATCAAATTCGTTCTGCATAACTGGATGCTTTGAAGGAGGGAAACCTTAAAGCTGAAACTATGCACAGTGCTGACAAGCACCTTGAGCTTAGGTCCGATGGCCTACCTTACTTCGCATAGCGTGTTTGGGTTCCTTTGTTCGGGGGATTACGGGAGCTTGTCTTGGATGAAGCTCACAAATCCCGGTATTTTGTTCACCCAGGCTCCGACAAGATGTATCAGGATTTGAATATACTCTACTGGTGGCCGAACATGAAGGCTGATATAGCCTCCTACGTGAGCAAATGCTTGACTTGTGCTAAAGTCAAGGTGGAGTACCAGAAGCCGTCTGGTCTCCTACAACAACCTGAGATTCCAGAGTGGAAGTGGGAATGAATCACGATGGATTTTGTCACCAAACTACCGAAGTCACCAAGTGGTTGCGATATGATTTGGGTGATTGTCGATAGGTTGACAAAATCGGCACATTTCCTACCTATTAAGGAAACTGATGGGCTCGAGCGGTTGGCTCGACTTTACCTTAAGGATGTAGTCTCTCGGCACGGGGTGCCTGTTTCTATTATCTTTGATCGTGATTCTCGTTTTGCTTTGCGTTTCTGGAAGGCTCTGCACAAGGCTTTGGGTACTCAGTTGGATATGAGTACGACTTATCATCCGCAAACTGACGGTTAGAGTGAGCGGACGATTCAAACCTTGGAGGACATGCTTCGGGCATGTGTTATCGATTTTGGCAAAAGTTGGGAGATACACCTACCGTCGGTGGAGTTCTCTTACAACAGTTACCATTCTAGTATCAAGGCAGCTCCGTTCGAAGCTCTTTACGGACGGAAATGTCGGTCTCCTCTTTGTTGGGCCGAGGTGGGCGAGAGTCAACTCACTGGTCCGGAACTGGTGTACGAAACTTCGGAGAAAATCGTAAAAATTCGTAGCCGTTTGGCAGCCGCACGGGATCGTCAGAAGAGCTATGCCGATCGACGTTGCAAATCTTTGGAGGTCCAGGTTGGGGACAGGGTACTTCTGAAAGTTTCACCATGGAAGGGCATCATACGCTTTGGAAAGTGTGGCAAGCTTAACCCTCATTATGTCGAACCGTTTGCAATCCTGGAATGGATTGGACCGGTGGCATACAGACTTGACTTACCGGCGGAGCTCGGTAGTGTTTACAATGTCTTCCATGTGTCTAACTTGAAGAAGTGTTTGACTGATGAATCTCTTATTGTACCATTGGAAGAGATCAAGGTTGATGCTCATCTTCGCATTGTGGAGGAACCTGTTGAGATTCTCGACTATAAGATTCGTAGCCTTCGCGCGGATTAAAATCCGCATCATTAAGGTTCGTTGGAACTTGGAACGTGGACCGAAGTTCACGTGGGAACGGGAGGATCAGATGAAATCTAAGTATCCTCATCTTTTTCCAAAGCGTGCGTTTGAGTCTAGGCATGTTACTGCTGAAGCTGAATGAATCTCGAGGTGAGATTCCTTTCAACGTGGGGATGATGTGACAACCGGTAAATTTTCTTTTCGTTTCCTTCCTTTCGTCTCTTTCATTTTTGGGCTTCGTGCAATTTTTAGGACGAAAATTCTTTCAACGTGGGGATGATGTGACACCCGGCATGTTCAGCTTAAACATTTTAGTAAAACAATTATAAACGGACTTAACTGGGTTAGTTGAGTCGGGTTATGTTAGGATTGTCCAGGGTTCTATGATATGGAGGATCATTGGGAGTCGTTTTGGGAATACACTAGTACTGGGTCCCGTTGTTGGTGATATTACATGATTTGAATCAAGTAGGACAGATAGATTATTAACACATGTGTAACTTAACATGATAATACGTGCTATAAGGTGTGAACATGACCATACGTGCCTATATGTGCTTAACATGAGTTAGAATTGCATGATCATACGTTAGACTGTGTTTAAATGCGTTAAACGACAAAACTAGAAAACTTGGAAAACACAAGTCCTGGTTCGACCCATAGCGTGGGGGCGAACCTGGAAATGGGTCTTGGTTCGACCCATGGCAAGGGGGCGAACCTGGACAAAAGAACAACATTAAGCTCATTCGACCTTGTAAAGGGGCGAAGGTGGCACCTTCGACCCTATACAAGGGGCGAATGTGGAACTAGTATAAATACCACACTTTGTCATTTTTCACCATTTCACAAACCCTAGTCGTCTCTAAACACTCTCAAACGATTTTAATCACTGAGGAAGGAGTTTTTGCTCTTGTTTTTCATAATCTAACCTACAAACAACATCTAATCAAGAATCCAAGATGTGTTCTTCATCCTAAATCCTTTTTAAAGCATTTTGATTCGTTTTCATTAAACCCCAAAGGTCCAGATCTGATTCAAACATGTTTTCATGTATAAAAACCTACCTAACATCTTTCTAAACAAAACCTATCCATAAAGAATGAGTTTTCATACAAATTAACATGTGTTAATGATGCTTTATGTGGTGTTATGTGTTGTTTGATGATTGATTGCTGTATAGAAGTTATAACAATGATCTAGGACTGTTGTTGATGATGATTTATGATTGAGATAGGTTACAATTGGTTATTGATGATGTTTTGCTCATTTTGGGGATTTTGGGTGAGATTTAGGGCTTGTTCATGATGTTATTGATAATGATATGATTGGGGGTTTTCTTGTACATGATAATCTGAGCATGTTAAGTTGATTTTTAAGAGATTTCAGAATGTTTCCTAATTGTGTAAAGATTGCATGCGTTTGATGTGACATCTCCATAATTTGCCATTTCGGGTAACTTGTAAAACGGACGGATTTCGGGATAAAATTGGTAGGGTTTTGTGGGAATATGTTAATGATAGTTTACTGCTATGATTTGTGATGTTTCGTGATGTTTTCGGACCGTTTAGATGCGTTTTGGTGCGTTTTATGAAGTTTTGCAGCAAAGGGTCTAACGTGGAACTCATTCGACCCTTCGTGGGGTCAAATGTGGCTCAAAAGGGTCGAATGTGGCTCAAATGGGCCGAAGGTGGCTCAAATGGGTCGAATGTGGCTCAAATGGGTCGAATGTGGCTCAAATGGGTCGAATGTGGCTCAAAAGGGTCAAATGTGGCTCAAAAGGGTCGAATGTGGCTCAAATGGGTCGAAGGTGGCTCAAATAGGTCGAATGTAGCATCATAGGTTTGACTGTGGGTGTCTGGGGTCGAATTTGGGTGCCTGGGGGCGAATTAACACGTGTTAGGGTCGATTTAACATACGTTAAGGTCGAATAAACATATGTTAGGATCAAATAAACATGTGTTAGGTCAAATGAACTTGTGAATAGGTTGAATGAACATCATGAGGGTTGAACCAAGGGTCCATGGGTCGGACCAAAAGCCCTTGGGGTCGAACCAAACCCAGAAATCTTCCAGTTCGACCTTACGACTTCGTATATGCGATTTTTGATGCAAACTAAGTGTTGTATGCTTGAAACTTGTGTGTTAACATTATGTACTTGATTAATTGATGTGATGGGTCACCAACGGGATGTCCAGACAGTCTAGTGTGTGGGTTAAACTGTCAAACACGTTTTAAAACATACTTGGTCACGATTTGGACAATCGGGGACTAGATAACCTTATGGTTTTTTGTCGGGACACTTATGTGAAAATTTTGATAGATCTTAGGTATTTGGGATTATCAAGAGCTTGGCTTTTCTTATTTATTCGAGGAACACAACTTAAGGTGAGTTCACGGCCCCACTTTTACTGCTTTTACTTTTGGGGGAGAAAAGATGCGCTAAACTTATTTTGGTAACATATGTCATACTATGATTTAACTTTGCGTTGCTATACGATCTTTGAAAGTCCCGGGGGAAACCATGAATGTGCGGGGATGCACAACGGGGGAAATGTGGATAGATCTATTGGGTTTGACAGGCCCCACTCGACGGATTGGAGGGTCGGGCAGGTGCATATTGTCTCGAACTTGCTAAACATTGCTGAACACTCGGGCTGAACACTGGTAACAGTCTAGTAATGGTTTTCCAATCGTAGTAGTAACAAAACATATGCCTAGCTAGCGTACGTTGGTAACATTGATATAATATGGACAGGTTTGGAACTTGGTAACATTTGGTAACATTTTGGTAACACTGTGAACAAACCTGTGAACTCACCAGCATTATATATGTTGACGTCGTTTTGGCATGTTTTTCTCAGGTCGCTAAGGTAGCAACTGTTGGACTAGGCGCACGGGTCTGCATTGGCGTCTAGGCTTAGATTCATGTTTTGAAATAAATGTTTTGAACACGTTAGTACATGGTTTTTGTACGGATTAAATGCTTCCGCCATGGTTTTATATATTATAAGAACTATGTTTTGAGTATACGTATTTCATATAGTGTTGTTTATTGTGACCGTTGACTTGGATCCTGGTTTGTCATGCGCCTCGCGGTAAAACTCCGCAAGAGGAAATTTGAGGGTGTGACAGATTGGTATCAGAGCTAGGTTATAGTGAACTAGAACTGCATGTAGAGTCTGGTCTATAGCCGAGTCACACACACTAGACGGTCACATACTTGAGTCGGTTTTTGGGATACGTACTAACTTTGTCGGGGTGTCTTTACATCATCATCGCACTTCTATGTTACATCATCCGTTCTTACTTGGACTTTGCTTACTCTTACCCTCTTCTTCGGGATTTGAAGAAGAAGGAGTTGACTAGTTGAATCTTGCACAGCGGTGTCATGTATTGGAGTGGTTTTTGCGTACTCTTGAGATCTGTCCAGGATTCGGACATCTCCCCTGTATGCTCCAATAGACGCACTTGCTTATACATGTTCTTGTACACATATGCTTGTAGTAGCATGTTACTAGGTGCCAGTACTCGGTGATTTGAGTTCAAACTGGGGGAACACTTGGAGGACCATGCAGAACAGTTTATCATTTCGGGTGCACACGAAATCATAAACTGAAATGCATGAAAATCCCAGTGGACTCTGAGTTTGGATGGTTAGTATTGGATTGGACCTAGGTTTAACTTTGGTAACTACTAGTGATTGACACTAGCGATGAATTTCAATCTCTCGATTTCTGATTTGTCAGATCATGTTTGGCGCTCGTGGTGGTGGATGTCGTGGTGGTGGCCGTGGTGGCGGTGGTGGCCGTGGCGGCGGTGGTGGTCGTGGTAACATCAGCATGACCCAAGAGGAATTGAACAACTTGTTGCAACAACAAGTGAATATGGCCTTGGCTGCTTCCAGGCCGGACACAACGTTCTAGGTGGTAAGTTGGTTCCTATCAACTCTACCTCATTCTTGGGTGTCATGTCTTTTCTTTTGTTGTTTATTCGTGTGTCATGTCTCAGGTGCTGCTGTTAATCCACCTCCACCTCAGTGTTCTTGTAAGAAGTTTCGGGACTGTCAGCCCCATAACTTTGCTAGACTGAGGGGGCGGTGGGATTGCTCCGGTGGCTAGAGAAGGTTGAGTCTGTATTCCTGATGTGCAACTGTCTTGCTGAGGACCGGGTTAAGTATGCTACTGTGACATTCGAGGGTCCTGCGTTGTCGTGGTGGAATGCTACTGCTCAAAACATGGGTTTGGGGGAAGCCCATGCTATGCTTTCGGCGGATTTCATGCAGCGTTTGAAGAGTGAGTACTGTCCTAGGGAGGAAGTGTAGAAGTTGGAACATGAGGTCTGAAACTACAAGATGGTTGGTTCTGAGATAGAGGAGTACACTGTGAGGCGGAACGAGTTAGCTGTGTTGTGTCCTAATCTACACACACCTGAGTACAGGAGGATCGAGCACTACATTTCTGGGTTGGTGCCGGAGATAGCCGGATTGGTGGCTGCTGGGAATCTTCCCACACTTGCTGAGGTCATCCATTCGGCTCACAAGATGACTAATATGAAGGTGGCGGAGGGTGTTTTTCCGGGCGGGTGCATATTATCTCAATCACACTAGGCTTACCGAAGATGAGGTAGTCTGTAAACAAGGGTATCACACAGTCAGCAATGGTTTCGCCCGTATGAGTAACACACTTGACGCCTAGCTAGCGTACACACAAGCATAGTATGAACAGTAACAATAACAGCAACAGTAACGGTAACAGTTTTTAAAGGATTAATGAAACGCTTATTGAAAAAGAAAAACCTGTGAACTCACCAGCATTATATGTTGACGTTTTTGGCATGTTTTCTCAGGTCGCTAAGGTAGCGGTTAATGGACTAGGCGCATGGAGTCTTGCACGGCGTCTAGAAGTCTTGTTGCATATTAAACAATGTTTTCAAACTGTAATATGTCTTTTGGTGGTAAACAAGAAATGCTTCTGCTGCTGGTTGATGGCTCAAAACATAATGTTTTGGTTATTGCATGGAATGTCTTACGTATTTTCTTACA
Source organism: Ambrosia trifida (assembly GCA_028751855.1). Taxonomy (NCBI): domain Eukaryota; kingdom Viridiplantae; phylum Streptophyta; class Magnoliopsida; order Asterales; family Asteraceae; genus Ambrosia; species Ambrosia trifida. Next base: position 139,218,728 of record CM054122.1, read on the forward strand.
TTTAGTTGTCGTTTATTGTGACCGTTGACTTGGATCCTGGTGTGTCACGCGCCTCGCGGTAAAACCCCGCATGTGGAAATTTGAGGGTGTGACGGATTGGTATCAGAGCCAATGGTTATAGTGAACTAGGACTGCATGTAGAGTCTAGTCTATAGCCGAGTCTCACACACACTAGACGGGCACATACGTGCGAGTCATGTCTTTTGGTAAATATACTAACCTTGTCGGGGTGTCGGTATCCTTATCACACAGTATTATATTATCTACCTTATCCTTATTATTTCTATCTCTACTCTATCTTTCCTTTCGGGAAAAAGTCAGAGGGACTTGTTCGTTGAACCTTGCACGGCGGTGGTGTACATTGGAGCAGCTTTGGCTCATCCTCGAGATCTGTCCAGGATTCGGACATCTCCCTTCTATGCTCCAATGGACACATCTGCTTACACACACTATCTTGCACATGTACTCGTTGAAATCTATCTCTAAGTGATTAGTCACTTGGAAATTCCTTGAGTTGGTCGTTTCTTCTAAGTTGTGGGTATCTGGTGGCTTGAGGTTCAAGCTCGGGGCACGCCTAGAGGACCATGTAGAGCAATTTATCATTTTGGGTGCACACGAAATCATAAGTTGAAATGCATGGAAGACCTGGTGGACCTCGTGTTGGGATCAATGGTCACGTTTGGACCCAATTCTTTGCTCCTTCTGATTTCTATTGGTTTAGCGTTGGTGGTGGACTGAGTGTTTTGTTCTTGTTCTGGCAGAAGATGTCGGGAGCTCGTGGCGGTCGTAGGGATGGCCGTGCTGGCGGCCATGGTGGTGGTGGTCGTGGCAACATTAACATGACCCAAGAGAAGTTGAACAACCTGTTGCAACAACAGGTGAATGTGGCCTTGGCTGCATTCCAAGCTGCGTACAACGCTATGGGTGGTAAGTTGATTGCTACCTACTATACCTTGTTTCTGGGTACTGTATCTCCTTCCTTGTTGTTTATCTGTGCGTTCCGTCCCAGGTGGTGCTGTTAATCCACCCCCACCTCAGTGCTCATACAAAAATTTCATGGATTGCAAGCCCTACAACTTTAGTGGGACTGAAGGGGCAGTGGGACTGCTCCGGTGGCTAGAAAAAGTTGAATCTGTGTTCTCTATGTGCAGTTGCCCAGCTGGCGACCGCGTAAAGTATGCTTCAGCGACCCTTGAGGGTCAAGCTCTGACTTGGTGGAACTCCACCACACAGACCTTGGGTATTGGGCCCACGCTATGCCCTGGGCAGAATTTATGCAGCGTTTGAAGGGTGAGGACTGTCCGAGGGATGAGATTCAGAAGCTCGAGCACGAGGTCTGGAATCATAAGATGGTGGGGTCTGAGATTGAGGAGTACACGGCTAGGCATAATGAGCTGGCGGTGTTGTGCCCGGACTTGCACACGCCGGAGTACAGAAGGATCGAGCATTACGTTTCTGGATTGGTACCGGAGGTTAGAGGGTTAGTGGCTGCGGGTAATCTTACTGTGTATTCTGAAGTTGTCCGGTCAGCTCACAGGCAGACAAATATGAAGGTTGCTGAGGGTGTCCTACCTCCCAGGGGTGCTGCTGTGAAAGCACTAGTGGATAACAAGAGAAAGTGGGATAGTTCTGGTAGGAGTTCGGGTTCGGGTCAACCGCAGCAGCAAGTGAAGAAGGTTGAAGCTTTGGGATCGTCATCCGACCAGAAGCAAGGTGGGTATACCGGGAAGAAGCCTAAGTGTTGTTAGTGTGGATTTCATCACTATGGGAGTTGTGACAGGTTTCGTTGCGAGCGCTGTGATAAGACGGGCCATCTTGCAAAAGATTGTCGAGCCAGTATTCCATCTAGGCCGGCTCAGGCCACAGGTGCTACTCCCGCTCCTTGGGGAAACAAGGCTGCTACAACTGCGGGGAAACGGGACATTTCAAGCGTGATTGTCCTATGATGAAGCAGGACGATGATGGAAACAAAGGGGGAACATGATATTGCTACCGGTCTGTCTTTTATTTGTCGCTATGCTTCGCTTTTATTTTGGCTCTCGTACTGTCAAGGGCTTCATATCCGTTAAGCTTTATCTGTTACTATACTCTGTGCCTACACCTTGGAAGGGTAAGTCCTTAGTTATCGTGTGTCGTGTTGCATCTTGTTCGGGTCTCGGGTGTGTAAATTTTATGTGAAGAGATAATCTGAAGGCACTGTTTGGACGGTACCTGGTACTTTGCTTATACCGATCTCAAGGGTCTTCAGCATATCTCCGATCGGGTTGGGTTGGTTATGTGGTTATTGTCTTGGGGAATTAGTTTTTCAGGTCGGGGTTCTTGTGTACTTGGGTTGACACTCATTACTATCGAAGCTGAGTGAATCTCGGGACGAGATTCCTTTCAACGGGGGGATAATGTGACAACCAGAAAATTTCCGAAAATTTTTTCTTTCTTTTCATCGCTTCTTTTTTGGTTTCGGGCAATTTTCGGGATGAAAATTCTTTCAATGGAGGGATGATGTGACACCCAGCAAACTCCGGTTAATAGCTTTCGTTAAACTAGTAAGTCTACCTTAGCGAGTCATGTATGTTACATACTTAACTGGGTAAGTTGAGTCGTTACGATGGTTCGGGAATCATCGGGAGTCATTACGATGATCCACAAGATCATTGGGAGTCGGTCCATAACCGCGTGTACAAGGATTAGTGATTCGTGGAATCACTGGGTTTAACGCACACACACAACTCTCGAGTCCCGGGAATTGGTGAACGGATGTGAATGTGTTAGTTATCATGCATTATGTGTTTGTAATCATTATGTGACTTGTCAGTAAGTGAATACGTGTTTATATGTGTTAGAATAGTGTTTAACGCGCCAAAAACCCGAATAAACATGCTGAGGGTGATTACGTGTAATCGCATGACGTTATAGGTGGTTACGTGTAATTGCATGACATTATAGTTGATTACGTGTAATTGCATGTAAATAGGGGGTGAGTAGCCTAATTGCATGTAAATAGGGGGTGAGTAGCCTAATTGCATGTAAACAGGGGGTGAGTAGCCTAATTGCATGTAACTAAGGGCGATTAGGCCCTAATCGCATGTAACTATAGGCGATTAGGAGCTCTAATCGCCTGTAGCTGTCTGTAATCGCATGAACTGGTCTGGTGTAACACCCCAACTGATGGCGGAAACATCGAGGTGTCACGTAAGAATGAGTATACAGTAGCACATGGTATTCAAGTTTTAATTGAAATTTAATTAAAGTGCAAATATCCAAAATTTAAAATACATAATAAGTCTTGAATGAAATTCTAATACATCAAATAACCAAATAAAGCATAAACTTCAATTTGTCTCCTCATGCTAACTCTCTAGACTTCAAGCATCATTATTTCCTGTTGAGTTGTAAAAATGGGGGGGGGGGGGTCAACTAGAAGTTGGTGAGAATACATAAGCCATGTCAAGCAAATAAGTTTAAGTATAAAAGTTTAGCAATTCATATGTCTATCGTAAGTTTAAGTCTACATGAATAAACATGAAATGTTGAATCGACAAAATCAAACCTCCGACTAGTTTAGGTCCATCCCGTCATCCACGGTTCACCTTAATAATATGTTGGAACGATAACAATCACCCGCGCTCCCCATAAAAGATGGTCAACGAATCTAGGTGGGATTAATTGTCAATCCAATAGATCTATTATTGAGTATCGCCGGCTTGGCCATAGCTAATGATTATGTATTGTTGAAACTTGTTGAAACGAGTCTAACTGTTGTTGTTGTCTAAATCATGAGGCATTAAAGTTTACAACTAGACATGTATGTAGAATTGATTAAGTATAATGTTGCAAGTATAAAGAATTGCATAAACATGGTTACGTAAACTCACATTGGCTAAGGTGAATTATCCTCTAAGTGTTGTGAATGTTTGTGAGGCGAATCCCAAAGACTCAACAACGTAGCTAGTCCAATTTGAAGAAATAAGAAATCCGAAAAAAAAGAAAGAATATCATGCTTCCAATTCGCCAATTACAAGAGCTTATAATCAAAGCTTCAATTGTAGAAGTAATAGACTATAGAAGAAAAGTATGACGGAAAGTTTAATCGGATTGAAACAATCGATTTAGAGGTGGCAAGTGTAATGGTTCATAGGTGGGTTTTTATACTAGTTTTAGATTCAATTAGCCATTAAAATTGGTCAACACCATAAAGTAAGGTTTTATGATTAATTGACTATTTGACTAGGACTTTGACTGTTTGACTAAGACTTTGACTAGGACTTTGACTAGGACTTTGACTATTTGACTCAAGGCTTTATTTAAGAAAAAAAATAAAAAAAAAATCATTAGTTTGAATTAGAAAATAAAAAAAACACCGTCTTATAAAATGACGATTTTATAAATAGAATTAGGATAGGACATATGTCATGATTGAAGATTTTTTTTTTCAAGTACAATGATAAAAGGAACTTAGAAAAATAGAGTGCACGGATAAAGATAAGAATACTTAGAAATAAATTAGACTTTATATCATGGATCGGGAAATACTTTAATGCAAAATAAATGGGAAATTCGTGAGGTTACAGTCTCCCCTACTTTTGGAAACATCGTCCCGAAGTTATTTAAAAACACAGGTTTGAGGATGGTTGGGTAGAAATTAAGGCAGCCGTGGTTTTGAAAATTTTGGGTTAAGGCACGACATGAATTTATAGAATAATCTGCTTTCGAATAATTTGGATAAGAGGTTTGTTATCTGTGAGTTTTAAGGGTAGGATTAGGTGTGTCTTGGAATCGCAAGGTGAATAAGAATCTTAAGTTTTAGAAATCCTAAAAGAAATGCATGAGTTGATGGACTATAGAATGGCTAAATGAACTACCAGGTAACTAGAGTTTATAATTAGTTTCTCTACCGAAAACCTTGATAGAATTTCACACCACCTTAACGTACCTGTAAATTCATGATTACGTTCCGGACCGCAATCACCAATTTACCTTACATTAGGGTTTTGTGTCCTTCTATGACTCTAAACACACATGTAAGTAATGCAAAATAACCTTGTGATTAAATTGTATACAAGGTATCCAAAAATAAGTCCAACTGTTGAGCAGGAAAAAGACTTCTACCAGTCAGTGAGTAAGAACCTCTACCGATTGTTGAGCAGGTACGATAGCCTCTACCAGTCGTTGAGCAGGTTGTAGGGCCTCTACCGACTGTTGAGCAGGCATGATGACCTCTACCAATCGTTGAGTAGGTTATTTGGTACTCTACTAACTAATGAGCAAGTACTTCATCCTCTATCAGTTGTTTGATTAAGTGTACCAATTTACACACACACATAAATTGCAAATTGATATGTACATGTAAGCAATCAAGTATCAAGTATAGCATGTGAGTTGTAATAGAGTTGCCCTAGACAAGGTTAATGACTCTAGGTGTGTCTATAGTAAATAGTTTATATTCCATGAATTCTAGTTTCAAATGTTCAAATATGGTAGATAGTCGAATCCTCATGTATAACTAAGGATTATGTTTGATGCAACACACAATCAAGTTTCAATAGTTTGGTTATCATGGGTAACTAGCTCATGTTTGAGAAGGTGAAGGATATGAATTTAGTTCTTGGGGAAATGATGAAAAATCTCGAAACAGAATCAAGGTTGCGAGAGATAGTGAATGTGAAGATGGTTGATAAGGAGTTTATTTTATAGTAAGGAGATTATGCAGCAGTGTAACTTGTGGGGTTTGGATTAAAGATTATAATCAAGTGTATAAGAAAACATGATTGTGGTATATGCCAAATATTGTAAAAATTTGAACAAGTTGAAAATGAGTGAGTGTCGATGGAGAATCTAGAGACTAGATATTATTCCTATGGATTAAAAAAAATTTATTTTCAAAATTGGTTTTGTACATAAAGCAAAAGTTGTTAAATAGTATAAGCTAAGTAGGCTTTGATTAAAATATTACCGTTAGTTGGAGATATCAAACATGACATTAGGTTTTGAAGATCAAGGTTCTATTAATGATTTTTAATAGTTTAAAGCATTATATAGAAAATCGTTTGTTACGTCAATAAATAAAAAAAAAATTGAATTTAAGTTCGAGGACATCTTTTGACAAAAAAATATGTACTTTGTAAAGTTACTAGGTAATGAAAATACAACAAGATTTAGAAATCTTTAGTTTGTGCTAAGGTATGAGGTTATAGTTTTTTTTTTTAAAATAAGTAACATGTGGAGAAATGAAATAATATGATTTGGGTAGGGTGTTGAATATTTAAAAAGTGGCTAAGATGGTAAGGTGAAGTGTGATTGTGAAATCCATAGATGGTTATGAAATGAGATTGATTTAAGCTGTAAAATTTTGAGATTTTAGAGCTTAGTTTAAGGAAAGCGAGTGTAATCATTTATTCATTAATTAAAACGAATAAACGAAAACGTTGACTTATCAAAGATTCTAGATTCTAATAACATAATGAAGACATGCTTTAGCCTATAAGTGAACACTCATCCCGAGAATTCCCAGGTAGGCATCCGGGTCCCTCGTCTGATTGGGATATATGCGCAATGCCAGCCTAGACAGAAGACTCAGAATACAGGCGTTCACCCTTCCAGATTGCACGTGTTCGTTATCAAAATCTAGAACTTCGACGAGATCTCAAGGTGGTTCAGGCTAAACCTGAGGATTTTGTCCTATTAATCTAATGGTGGATCAGGATTGCAGCAGACGAATAAGAGTAGTCACTTGTAAGGCTTGTATAAGGTATAGGATAGGGATAAGATTAAGGAAGCAATTAGGGTTACAAGTAAGAGAAGCAAGTACTGTTTTAAATCCCTAAGGTTATAGTCTAGATTATTTTCTAATAACCTAATTCCCTATAACCAAGGCTCTAATACCAATCTGTAACACCCCAACTGATGGTGGAAACATAGAGGTGTCACGTAAGAATGAGTATACAGTAGCACATGGTATTCAAGTTTTAATTGAAATTTAATTAAAGTGCAAATATCCAAAATTTAAAATACATAATAAGTCTTGAATGAAATTCTAATACATCAAATAACCAAATAAAGCATAAACTTCAATTTGTCTCCTCATGCTAACTCTCTAGACTTCAAGCATCATTATTTCCTGTTGAGTTGTAAAAATAGGGGGGGGGGTCAACTAGAAGTTGGTGAGAATACATAAGCCATGTCAAGCAAATAAGTTTAAGTGTAAAAGTTTAGCAATTCATATGTCTATCGTAAGTTTAAGTCTACATGAATAAACATGAAATGTTGAATCGACATAATCAAACCTCCGACTAGTTTAGGTCCATCCCGTCATCCACGGTTCACCTTAATAATATGTTGGAACGATAACAATCACCCGCGCTCCCCATAAAAGATGGTCAACGAATCTAGGTGGGATTAATTGTCAATCCAATAGATCTATTATTGAGTATCGCCGGCTTGGCCATAGCTAATGATTATGTATTGTTGAAACTTGTTGAAACGAGTCTAACTGTTGTTGTTGTCTAAATCATGAGGCATTAAAGTTTACAACTAGACATGTATGTAGAATTGATTAAGTATAATGTTGCAAGTATAAAGAATTGCATAAACATGGTTACGTAAACTCACATTGGCTAAGGTGAATTATCCTCTAAGTGTTGTGAATGTTTGTGAGGCGAATCCCAAAGACTCAACAACGTAGCTAGTCCAATTTGAAGAAATAAGAAATCCGAAAAAAAAGAAAGAATATCATGCTTCCAATTCGCCAATTACAAGAGCTTATAATCAAAGCTTCAATTGTAGAAGTAATAGACTATAGAAGAAAAGTATGACGGAAAGTTTAATCGGATTGAAACAATCGATTTAGAGGTGGCAAGTGTAATGGTTCATAGGTGGGTTTTTATACTAGTTTTGGATTCAATTAGCCATTAAAATTGGTCAACACCATAAAGTAAGGTTTTATGATTAATTGACTATTTGACTAGGACTTTGACTGTTTGACTAAGACTTTGACTAGGACTTTGACTAGGACTTTGACTATTTGACTCAAGGCTTTATTTAAGAAAAAAAAATAAAAAAAAAAATCATTAGTTTGAATTAGAAAATAAAAAAAACACCGTCTTATAAAATGACGATTTTATAAATAGAATTAGGATAGGTCATATGTCATGATTGAAGATTTTTTTTTTTTCAAGTACAATGATAAAAGGAACTTAGAAAAATAGAGTGCACGGATAAAGATAAGAATACTTAGAAATAAATTAGACTTTATATCATGGATCGGGAAATACTTTAATGCAAAATAAATGGGAAATTCGTGAGGTTACATCTGGACGAGTAGAAACACCTATAAATACAACCCTTGACTTGCAAAACACCATTTGTGCAACCCTAACTGATCCTAAGCCTCCCTCAAACCTTAGAACACCTCTGGAACTTGTTCTTCATCCAAAACCTTCGTAATGTTATTGTTTTGGTTCCTAAAGGTCCAGACCTTGTTTTACCAAGTTTGTGTCTTTAAAAACCTTTGAAAAGAGTTTCTAAAACAACTCTAAACCTTTATACTTGCTATTTGTGAAGTATTCATGCAAGAAATGATTTTTGATGTTCAAAACGTGAATGTTTCCATGTAATTGATGTACTTCTGATGTGTAGGAGTTATTAGGATGTTTTCCTAAGGATTTGAGTCATTATTATTGTGTTTTGATGAAAATATGCATTTTGACCCATTTGGATGATTTTTGAAGATTTAGGATGTTATGTTATGATTTGATGATTGTTTGTTGTTAGGATTCACATTAGAAGGGTATTATAACAGAGGGATGATGATTTGCAAGGTTGTAGGTGGTGAAATCTGATTATTTGTTGTTTAAGGAAAGATATGCATAATTAATGAAACCTAGTACTTTGCCATTTTTGGAAATAATTGCACCAAGGGTGTTAGAGCAGTGATAAATTGGGGGTTTTTGCTTGGAATGGGTTGGTTAATAGTTTAGGTTTGATATTGGGTGTTCCCACATGTTTCGGATCTGATTTGGAGGGTTAAACACGCGAAAAAGTGGAACAGACCTGCAGGGGGCGATTAGGGGAATCCTAATCGCTTGAGTGTCATGTGATTAGCCTAATCGCATGTTTTTATAGGCGATTAGGAGCCTAATCGCATGCAATACACGTGATTACAATCCTAATCACTAGTTTGACCATCCTAATCACTAGTTGACTTTCCTAAATGCATGTGTGATAGCCTAATCACATGCAATACATGTGATTACAATCCTAATCACTAGTTTGACCATCCTAATCACTAGTTGGCTTTCCTAAATGCATGTGTGATAGCCTAATCACATGAAATACATGTGATTACAATCATAATCACTAGTTTGACCATCCTAATCACCAGTTAACTTTCCGAATTGCATGTTTGATTCCTAATCGTGTGTACTGCTGTTATATGTATATTTTAGCATCCCGGAACATGGTTTGACACCTAGGAGCATGCTAGGAACCTCGTGACATGTTTAATAACTTGGTAACACGTGTTCGGACTCGTTTATGCATTAATTGAGCGTTATGCTAGACTTAGTGAACTTTTGCGCATGCTAAGTGTTTAACTACATATGTTGCATGATATCTTGTATTTGGTTAACACGTGGAATGTCGGGTCACCAATGGGATGTCGGGTCTTGTCTGGTATGGTCGGTTTAACAGTCAAAGGTGTTTTCAAACGTACAAGGTTACGGTCTGGACATTCGAGGACTAGTTAACCTACGGGTTATTAGTCTGGATACTTATATACATCTTATAATAGGTCGCCGCTATTTGGGGCTATCATAGCTTACTGATTTAACTGTTTTCAAGTAACGCAATCTAAGGTGAGTTCACGACCCCACACTTTACTAGTTTTGTTTTCGGGGGAGAAACATGCTTATACATTTTGATCACACATTTACATGTTATACATTATAAACACATGTTTTCATGTTATACTATGGCTCACACTTTATTACTATACGGTTCATCTAAGTCCCTTAGAAACCACTAATACGGGGATGTAGTGGGGAAATGTGGATAGCGCTATTGGGCATAACAAACCCCACTCGACGGTTGGAGGCCGGGCTGGTGCATATTGTCTCAATCACACTAGGCTTACCAAAGATGAGGTAGTCTGTAAACAAGGGTATCACACAGTCAGCAATGGTTTCGCCCGTATGAGTAACACACTTGACGCCTAGCTAGCGTACACACAAGCATAGTATGAACAGTAACAATAACAGCAACAGTAACGGTAACAGTTTTTAAAGGATTAATGAAACGCTTATTGAAAAAGAAAAACTTGTGAACTCACCAGCATTATATGTTGACGTTTTTGGCATGTTTTCCTAGGTCGCTAAGGTAGCGGTTAATGGACTAGGCGCATAGAGTCTTGCACAGCGTCTAGAAGTCTTGTTGCATATTAAACAATGTTTTCAAACTGTAATATGTCTTTTGGTGTTAAACAAGAAATGTTTCCGCTGCTGGTTTATGGCTCAAAGCATAATGTTTTGGTTATTGCATGGAATGTCTTACGTATTTTCTTACATTTAGTTATCGTTTATTGTGACCGTTGATTTGGATCCTGGTGTGTCACGCGCCTCGCGATAAAACCCCGCATGTGAAAATTTGAGAGTGTGACAACTTTTGTTTTACGTTCACGCTTGCTTAACTCGTGTTACTTTATTTGGCATTTATGTTTGTTTGTGATTGTGTATGTTATGTTTGAATTCATGAACCGTTAAATCAATTTATCAATGAACGAAGAAAAACAAATATGAACACAAACAAGTTCATTTGCTTAGGTGAAGATGAAATTAAACGAATGAATACTAAGAAGCCTCGTTCTATTCATTTAGATGCGTATGTGTCACTAGCGGTAATAATCAATATAAATGTCATTTGATATTATTCAGAATTCTTGACTTTAACTAAATCATTTAAATAAAATAGAAAAAAAAAAGGGAATCGCTGCCATGTCAAGTTATCAGTGGTAAGTATGTGACGTATATCTATCATTCCGACAATTTCTTCACATATGTCATCTGATAATGAGAAAGTTTAGGTTAAAAAGTAATTTAAAATACGAAATATATGAAGTATTTTGTGTTTTTATCAAAATAAATTAATTGATGATATTAAAAAGGAAAAATATACGTTGAGTTTTTAAAAGAGGTGAAGAATGGAAAATTAGGTATAATCCATAATGGTTGAGTTTCATCCTCATTTTTTTAACGTCCATAACTTTTTCATACGAGATTATTTAAAAAAACCATAAAAACAAGAATTTTATCCTCTTTCATTTGCATACCATATTGTTATGCTTTTAAAAAAAAAATTTGTTGGGTTGATAGTACTTGCGTCTAAATGTAAACACTTGATATTATTACTTGCGTTTAAACATTCTGAATGTAATAATAGCTTTTTTTTTTTTTTTGTTGTTTTAGGTATAACCAAAGTTCTAAACTAAAAAAAAAACGTTTTAGGCATAACAAAAGTTCCAAAATAATAGTTTATGAAAACTTAACCATCAAACCATGACAGCAACCAACCAAGTTTCTAAAAAATTCTATGCTTTTGTCACTAATCTTCTAGGTTGTATGTGTGCCCCTAGGCTAATTTAGGGGTTATTTGATGATTTGTTTCTCTACAACACTGCTGCGATAACAAGACGCCATTAAACTGTTCTACACAGTGTTTTCAGACCCGGACCGGACCGGTCGGACCGGGAAACGGACCCTCGGCCGGTCCGGGTCGATGGCAAGGACCGGTTGTGCATTGGATCGGTAGTTCGGCCGGCGGACCGCCGGTCGGACCGGGAAACCGTGGTAGGCGACCGGACCGAAGATGAAGAGTAATCAACGTTATGCCAAACTTTTACCGGATCTGTGTCGGAACTGTCGGATCTGTGTCTAGAATTGACAATATTCATCTCGTTATGCTAAACTACTACTGGATCTGGGCCATGTCAACCCTCGTTTTTTGTTGATCGGGGAAAGAAGATGACTTGTGATGATATTTATTGATCTGGAAAAGAAACTTGAGAGATGGAAGTAAGAGAGTGAGAACTGAGAAGAGATGAACTTGGAAAGAGATGAGTAAACTTTGAAGTTGTTTTCACCAACTAAAATCTTCACATGTTAACTTGCCATTTTTTTATTTTTGAAAAATAAAACTCCGTAGTAGTACAAGTACTTGTGATGTTTTTTTTTGGTTTTATATTAAAAATGATATTTTATTATTTAGATCTATTATATATATATTTTTTAAAATTATTTAATATATTGTCCGGTTCTTAAGTCCGGTTGAACCGGTCCGACCGGTCCGACCAGTGAACCAGTAAGACATCCGGTTTGATGCCCGGTCCGGTTATGAAAACATTGGTTCTACATATAAGGTGCTCGGGGAGGGGCTGATGACGTAGTCAGTGTAGATGCTACGAGAGGTTTCATATTGAACCAAACAGTTATTGGAATGACTTGTGTAATAGTTGTGTTCCTGCTCTGTTTTTCCTCAAAAGGCTACTAAACAATAATAAACTTGATATGTATGTAAAAACTTGATATTGCCTACTTGCGTTTAAACAATAATAACATGCGTTTAAATGTAAAAACTTGATATTACTTACTTGCGTTTTTAGCATGTATAACTTGCGTTTTATCATTTATAACTTGTGTTTGATCAGGTTGTTTTACCAGGTCGTCTTATTAGGTATAACTTGTGTTTCTAAAACGCAAGTATACCCTCAATAAAACGCAAGTTATCAACCCAGCAAAAACTTTTTTTTTTTTAAAGTATAGCAATATGGTATGCAAATGAAAGAGGATGAAAAACTTGTTTTTATGGTGTATTTTTTTTTAAAAAAATAATGTCGTATGAAAAAGCTATGGCCGTTTTAAAAATGGGGGTGCAACTTTAATGACGCTAAGAAATTACCATCTTACCACTGATTATCAAATTTAATCATACGTTTTATATTGTTTCTTACACTTTGTACCTTGAGTAACTTTTTACGTTAGCCTCTCCGTTTAATAATATAGCTCCAAAAGGCGTTCATATCTTTTCTTTCTCCACTCTGGTGATTTTTGTTTGTACAAAGTGATGATACCAATCAATTGGACATTGTTTTGGTTTTATAGGCAAATTTTTTTACTTCTATAAATATGTGATTTATTTGCGCCTAAACCAACATAATGGTTTTATTTATGGATTGGTTTAAGAGCTCTATGTAGCATCGACATAGACCATACAATCTATTTGATTTTGAGGAAATGGATTTAAATACTTCCAACTATCGCCTATTGGCGGATAATACTCCTAACTTTCACTTTGGCCATTAGCACTCCCAACTTGCAACTTATTTTCTTTTATCACCCTCAAATTAACGGAAGTCTAACATAGTTAGTTTTCGTGACAAAAATGTAAAAACCTAAACTTAATGGACTTTTCAAAACTTATTATTATTATTATTATTATTATTATTATTATTATTATTATTATTATTATTATTATTATTATTATTATTTCCTTATAAACAAACACACAGAGTGATGATGATGAAGCTTCACAGAAGTTGTAAAAATAAGAAGGAAAGAACTGTTTGAGTTTTGCATAAGCTTCGGCTCTCCGTTGCTGAACAACAAGAAATTGTCGAAGCAAGGAAACGATTTGGAGGTTAATGGAACGATATTACATCACTCGGCTATCTCCACCACTACCACCACCATAAAACCCTAAATTCGAACAAAACCCCAAATTCAAACAAAACCTCCCAATAATCTGTCACCAGACCTAGCCAGAGAGAAAGAGAGAGTGGGAGTGAGTTAGAGATGGTGGTTGCTCGGGTAGGGTTCGAAGGTCAGGTTTAGGGATTCGAGCGACGGTGGTAACCTAGGGTTGCAGTATTGATTCTAGCCCAACTCCGACGACCCTGTTCTGGTTATTATTATTATCGTCGGATAAGGTGATTGAGTTTAGGTAGCGTTGGATTTGATCGACGGATTGGAGGTAATCGACGGCTTGGATTTGATTGACGGTTGAGGTAGAGGGAGACGGAGATATGTCGACAAAGACAAGCGGTGGTAGGTGTGATGGTCGATGGTGATTGTGGTGGAAGGTGTGGTAGTTGTGAGATGAGGTGGTGGGTGGTTGTGGTGGAAGATGATGATGAAGATCAGATGTGTGTGTAAATTATAATAATAATAATAATAATAATAATAATAATAATAATAATAATAATAATAATAATAATAATAATAAGTTTTAAAAAAGGTCCTTTAAGTTTAGGTTTTTACATTTTTGCCACGAAAACTAACCAAGTTAGACCTCCGTTAGTTTTAGGGTGATGGAAGAAAATAAGTTGCAAGTTGGAGTGTTAATGGCCAAAGTGAAAGTTGAAAGTATTATCCGCCAATAGACGTTAGTTGAGAGTATTTAAATCCATTTCCCCTTTATTTTTTTTTGTAAAAATAACAAAATAAATTATACGCTACTATGTTACACATACTTAGAAAACTTTTCTACTAAATTATAGTAAATTGATAAAATTTTGATAGACCTTAAACCTAAACCTAAACCTAAACCCTGAAACCAAACATTTAGTATAACAGAATAATTTGGTTTTGTCTAATTCCAAATTTCAATAAGTTTGTCTTGGTACATAAATTATAAATAACTAGCTGATTATCCCGGAAATGTCTCGGGGTTGAAAAATCTTATGACTTAATAAAAAATGATAAAAGAAGAAAACATACCAAACGTAAAACTCACTAAAAAAACATTTTTTTTTTAGTTTTTTGTATAGCATTATGGTGCTCGTTGAAAAAAATAATAAAACGGTCGTTAATTTGGTGTAATTTTTTTTTCTAAAATTAGTATATATGAAAGTTACTAACGTTTAAAAGTTGTGAGAACCGAATAATTTGGTTTTGTTTGATTCCAAATTTCAACAAGTTTGTCTTGGTACATAAATTATAAATAATTGTTTGCCTCATCGTTTGACATAAGAACTATCAAATCAAACCCCAAACCTTCTACATCGATCTTTATTATTGTAGCATTTCAAAAAACCTAAAAATAAGGACTCTATGGATGCTCATAGTTTTTAATTTTAACTGAACTGGTTTTAACCAATTCTGCACTCACACATTACTTCACTAATTTACTTTACTGAAACACTATTTTGGAGGCACCACTTCACTGATTCTTTTATTTATTTACATTTAAAACCCAAACTTTTTTTTTTACATTTTTGAACGGTTTAAATATTTAACTCTTACTATTTCAACCGTCCCACCAAACGGTCAAAGAAATTAAATTGTAAATCTTGGAAACCGTCGATTGAATTGAATTAATCTCACCTAAACGGTCAGTGAAATTTATTTTAACAGTGCCACCGTCGATTTTATATAAATTGATCAAACCGTGGGATTAAAAGCCACACTAACACGGTTTAAAAAAAACAAACACACCAAAAAATGAACCCGTGGACCGAAGAGGAAGAGATGACACTTGTAGTTTGCCACAAGGATGCCTCGAATGACCCGGAAATTCAATTCCTCCCCCGGGCCGAAGGATCGGCCTTCCCCCCGGAGGGATTTTGGGCTCGAGTGTTTGGTGACTTCGTCGAACACGTTGGCACCAACACCACCAAGACCGTCCGTGACCTCCAGTTCAAGTGGGGCGACCTTAATATCAAATGTGAGAGGTGGACCACCCTATATGAGAAACAAGTGAGGGACGATCCTGAGCTTGATTAGGAGTTGGCTATCGAATTCACTCAATATGAGTATGGGGTTCGATACGGCAACGATTTCGACCATGTCGAGGCATGGCGATTGTTGCGCCAACTTTGAGTTTTTTTTTCCTTTGTTTTAATGTATTTTTTTATGTTTAATATTATTATGTTTTAATATTATGTTTCA
Organism: Ambrosia trifida; assembly: GCA_028751855.1. NCBI lineage: Eukaryota > Viridiplantae > Streptophyta > Magnoliopsida > Asterales > Asteraceae > Ambrosia > Ambrosia trifida. The sequence continues at coordinate 139,234,657 of CM054122.1, forward strand.
ATGCAATGTTTTTATTTATGTTTTTTTTTACTCTTAGATTTTAAAACAAAGAAAATAATTAAAAAATTATAAAAATAAACGTTAAACATTTAACAACTCTAAAAAAACATGGTTAAAACAAAAAAAAAATTGTATTTATAAAACTCAAAATTAAAAAAAAAAAACCGGTATCACCACGGTAGAAATAACCAGTAAAGCGGTCCACGGGACCACTACCAGCGTGGGTGACGACGGTGTTACCGTACTGATTGTAAGTACCTTTAACTTCGTTTCAATTTGACATGAACAGTAATGATGGTAATGGTAGTAAACGTAATATATAATCTTGCTTGTTGGTAGATAAATAAAAAAATCGTATTTTTCTTTATGTTTATATTATTGGTTTTAGGGGGCCGGGGCGTCACCAGAACTGGTCACGAGTAACTCACTACCAGCACGGTAACACCGTCGCCACTAATGCTGGTAGTGGTCCCATGAACCGTGTTTTCTGGTTTTATTTAACAGGCGGTAAACCTTGGTTTTTTTTATTTTGATTTAAATTTATACTATTTGTTTTATGAGAGAATTACACAGATTGTCATTTAGTTATTACTAAAATTGCATCCTCTGTCATTTATGATAAATTTTCACTCCTTTTATCCTTTAGTTTATAAAATTGTTACATAGGTCGTCCTTTACACTAACTTCCGTTAGAAATCTCAATTAAGTACCCCATGTGCCCTTCACGTGAGGGACAAAAATGTCATTATATAATAAAAATATATTAATATTTATCTCTTCAAATTATATAATAAAATTATATCATTATATAATAAAAATATATCAATATGTATCTCTTTAGATTAAAAAAATATATCAATATGTATCTCTTCAAATTAAAAATATATATATATATATATATATCATTATATAATAAAAATATATCAATATTTATATAATAAAAATCTCTTCATTTCTTGAAGATAAGGTTCTCCTCAATTGGGAAATCACTCGTAACAATAACTTCATCCAAATCTTTAGCTTTTACAAATCAATACTTCGAACAAAATCTCTATTTGTTGAATTTTATAAATCTTGATTTGCTTCATGAGTCTGTTAATAGCATTAAATTGGAGGTATAAAGAGAGGGGTTTGAGTATGAACTGGTAGGAGAGAGAGGTGTGGGTGAAACCTGGTTGTTGAGAGCCCAGTCGAAGAACCTGAGTGCGAGTGAGTGGTGATGGATCAGGAATGGGTCGGTGACTCGGGAAACGCGTACTTAGTTGAGCGAGTTGCGGGAATGGAGTTTATGGAGTGTTTTTTTCTAGTAATTGAGTATGTATACGTGGTAGTGGGTTGGCAGTGATTAGCGGTGGTTGGTGGTGGTGACAGATGAGCTGGGTAAGTGGTGGTGATCATGATGCGAGAGAGAGAAGGGACGGGTGAGCAGTGGAGACGAAACAGAGAGAGAAGGAACAGGGAGGTGGTGATGATGCAGTAGAGGTGGATCTGGTTAGAGTTTGGTGTTGAAGATTGGTGGAGAGATGAAAAAGATGAAGGTGAAATGAGGAAGGAAGGGGATAATTAGTGAATTGACACATTTGCCCCTCACGTGAAGGGCACATGTGTGACTTAACTGAATTTTTTAACAGAAGTTAGTATAAAGAACAGAGAGTGTAAGAAATGTATAAGATAAAGGACATAAGGAGTGAAAATTTATCATAAAGGACATAGGATGCGATTCTGGTAATAACTAAAGGACAATTTGTGTATTTCTCTCTTGTTTTATTTTAACTGTTTGTTTAATATTGTTTTATTATTTTAACCGTTTGTTTTAACATTGTTTAAATTTAATTAAAGCATAAAAATAAATTAAAACCTAAACATAAAGAATAACATAAAAACATAAATTAATTCATATTTAAACATAAAATTAAAATACATTAAAACAAAGAAAAATAAACTTAAGGTTGGTGTAACAATTCTCATGCCTCGACATGGTCGGAAATGTTGTCGTATCGAGCCTTATAGTCCACATGTGTGAACTCGATAGCCAACTTGTGATCGATGTTTGGATCCTCCCTCAACGTGAGATTGTAGAGGGTGGTCCACCGATCACACTTAATGTTGAGATCGGTCCACTTCCGCTGGAAGCTCTCGATGGTCCGGTCGTTGATGCTGACATGCTGGTTGAGGTCGCCCAACACGCGGGACCAGAACCCTTCCGAGTGCGAGCCTGAGCCCGAGCCCGAGCCCGAGGCCCTCGAGTGTTGGTGTTGTTGTAGAGCCGGGTCGTTTGTGGCGTGTTTGAAACACCCCACCAACGCCATCTGTTCTTCCTCGGTCCAGCAAGTCATCTTTGTGTAGAGTGTGGGTGTTTGTGTTTTTAACCGTGGTAAAGTGTGAGTTTTAACCCCCACGGTTTGGTGTGTTTATATACAAAAGTTTGGAACGGTTTCAAAATATTCAACTTTACTGACCGTTTAGGTGAATTCAATTCAATTGACGGTTTTCAAGAATTCACAATTCAATTTTACTGACCGTTTAGTGAGACGGTTGTAATAGTGTGAAATTAAATTATTATTAACCGGATTAATAATTTAAACCGTGTGAAATTTAAAAAAAAAAGTTTAGATATTTAAATGAAAATAAATAAAATAATCAATAGAGTGTTGCCTCCAAAAGAGTATTTTAGTAAAGTAAATCAATGAAATGATGTGACAATGCATGATTGGTTAAAATCAGTGAAGAAAAAAATTTTCACTAGGAGTGCCTCTTTCCCCTTAGAAATCACTAGATAAGACATAATCATAATTCAAGAAAAAGAAAATGAATTGTGCTTCTCTATAGCTTTGAAGGTTATGTTGTTAAAATAGTATACATTGTTTTCTCATTATTTATGATAATAAAAGTATGCATTGCTATCGACTTTCCACCTACCAAATGTAACCAAATGATAAGACTTTACTATGAATCTGACAGCGAAATAAAGAAGGTGGGGCCTTTATTTTATGCTTTGGGAAGGGACACTATCGTAAAAAAAATTCACTTTACTGATTTCAACTAAATCTGCACTGTCATTCACTGAAACACAGTTTTAAAGGCAACACTTCACTGATTAACTTCAATGAAATGTTTTTTTTTTCTATTTTTTTGTTAAATAAACATTGAACACATTATTCAACTAATAAAATAAACTTACAATATTAAAACTAAATAAAATATAGAAATGCAAACACACCTAAATTAAAAATAAAGAAAAAAATATTCGGAATCCATTTCGAGGTGCAGTAGATCAAGTGCGACTAGATGTTCCACGCGATCATTTTGAAGTCGGAAATGCGTATCGGAGTCTCTCAACTCCACATAGGCACCGTCATCGAACACCGGTTGGACTGGGGGATCTTTTATGTGGACCGGTGAAATCGCACGATCCTCGTCTTTAATGATCATGTTGTGCAATATCATGGAAGTGGGAACGAATCACTATGGATTTTATAACCAAACTTCCGAGATCACCAAGTGGTTGTGACACTATAGAAATCCAAATCTGTACACTTCCTGGCTATTAAGGAAAATGACAGTTTTGAGTGGTTAGCTCGATATTATCTTAAGGAAGTGGTTTCTCGGCACGGGGTGCCTGTTTCTATTATCGCTGATCGTGATTCTCGTTTCACTTCGCATTTCTGGAAGGCTTTGCAGAAGGCTTTGGGTACTCAGTTGGATATGAGTACCGCTTATCATCCGTAAACTGATGGTCAGAGTGAGTGGACGATTCAAACGTTAGAGGACATGTTTCGAGCGTGCGTTATCGCTTTCGGTAAAAGTTGGAAGAGTCATCTACCATTGCTGGAATTCTCTTACAACAACAACTACCATTCTAGCATCAAGACAGCTTCGTTCGAGGCTCTTTACGGGCAGAAATTTCGGTCTCCACTTTGTTGGGCTAAGGTGGGCGAGAGCCAACTCACTGGCCCGGAACTCGTGTACGAAACTTATGAGAAGATTGTACAGATTCGTAATTGTATAACAACAGCTCGGGATCGTCAAAAGAGTTATGCCGATCGTCATCGCAAACCATTGGAATTCCAGGTTGGCGACATGGTTCTTTTGAAAGTCTCTCCATGGAAAGGCGTTATACGTTTTGGGAAGCGTGGTATACCGAATCCTCGTTATGTCGGACCGTTCGCAATTCTGAAACGGATTGGACCAGTGGCATACAAACTTGACATATGAGTTGAGCTCAGTAACGTGCATAATGTGTTCCATGTCTCGAATCTTAAGAAGTGTCTGACGGACGAGACACTCATTGTTCCTCTTGAGGAGACCAAGGTTGATGATCGTCTGCGCATCATGGAGAAACCGGTGGAAATATTAGATTATAAGATTCGAAGCCTTCATCGGAGTAAAATCCGCATCGTTAGAGTTATTGGAACTCTAACCGTGGTCCGGAGTTCATATGGGAACGGGAGGATCAGATGAAACTCAAGTATCCTCGTTTGTTTCCAAAACCAGCACCTGTTACTGTTGAAGCCAAGTGAATTTCGGGGCGAAATTCCTTTCAACGGGGGGATGATGTAGCAACCGAAAAAAAAATCTTTCTTTCCTTTCGACTTCGAGCAAATTTCAGGACGAAAATTCTTTCAATAGGGGGATGATGTGACACCCGGCAAACTCAAGTTAATACTTTTTACAAACATATAAGTCCACCTTAGCAAAACATTTTACACAACATACTTAACTGGGTTAGTTAAGTCGATTTGATGATTCAGGGAATCATCAGGAGTTAGTTTATACTTGCATAGTGTCTACAATTGTCCATAGTTAAATGATTCGAGGAATCATTGGGAAAACACACATATACACACGACTCTTGCGTCCCGTTGTTGGTGAAAATGTAACTTATTAAGTATTATATGTTCCATGGTTGATTAACAACTTGTAAATGCATGATTAGGTGATTTGATGTGTTAACATGTGTTAAAATAACAATTTGGGGTCGAGGGTGCGAATGAGTAAGTGAAACTTCTCATTCACACGGCAAAGGATGCGAATGGAGATCTTGAAATCCCATTCGCATGGAAATCAACTCATTCCCACACTTTATGGTGCGAATGGGAGCAATCTATAAATACATCTCTTTGCCTCATTTTCATCATTTCACAACCCTAACTCGCCTCCATGTGCTCTCTCTCAAACCCCAACCTGCAGAAATGATTTTTGCCCTTTTTTCTTAGATCCTAAAGCTAAAACAAGTTATATATCAATAACAAGTGAAGATTCAAGGTGTGTTAATCATATAAGCCCTTTTTAATACATTTTTATACATTTTTTTATAAACCCTAAGTGTCCAGATCTGATTATAAGGAGCTTTCTTAAATAAAAACCTTTCTAGCACCTTTCTGAAATAGATATAGACCTAAATAATGAATTTTCTTACAAAAACCCAAGTGTAAATGATGTAGGTGACTATCTTATGTGTTTTGTATTGATGAAATGATGTGTGGATGATGTTTAGATGATTTAGTACTGATTTGGAACATGATATATGGATGTGTGAATGATTATGGTTGTTTTATGAACTTTTACCCATTTTTGGGGTTTATGTTAGAAACCTAGGGTTTGTAACATGAACATGATAATGATAATATTATTAGGGATTCATTAGGGTGAGTTAATGTAACACCCCAATCGATGGCGGAAACATCTAGTTGTCACGTAGTGACGATTGTTCAATAGCTCATGGACTAAAAGTGTAAATATTGATACATTGATTAAGTAGTTTATTACATTGAAAGAAAAATACAACATACAATAATTCTAAAGTGACAACTAAAACTGAAATACAATGAATCCAAAATCTAGGTAAAAATTCCAAAAGCATAAAAAGTCATTTCATAAATAACCTGAAACATGTACAAAAATAGTATATGTCAATACAAAAATGTATTGGTGAGCATACCCTGTTTTGAATACATATAGTAGAAAAAGTGTTTTAGCAATTCATGTGTTGTATACCGTTTGCAATTATGTAATAAGTAATATCCGTTCAAAATCAACCCTAAGAATCAAGTATCAAGAATCAAGAATCAAGAATAAAACCATTTTTTTAGTATAATGAATCACAAGACAATGACCAAGGTCTCTCAACAGAGTCACAATGGGTATATACCATAGTATTATTCATTGAAATGCAAGGCCGCAGAATGGTTAATGATTTTGACAAGTCATAGATACACGCAAATTCACATAAAGCAAACATACATGAGAATTGCATTAAGTATAAGAATAACATTTGATAACAGTGTACATGAATAGCCCCAAAAGAGTAAAACAAGAAAAGGGGGAAATATATACTCACAGTTTGCGAAAGCGATCAAAATCCAACTTAAGCTGTGGTGAGTTAAAGAATTGGGAATTCCAGGGAATTCTACCTATAACATTTAAGAATACTAATAAGGGAAATGCCTAAAAAGTCTAAGACATCTAGGGTCTAAGGCATTAGGGTTTGCTAAGTCGATTTGGGGAATTAGAGTTTTTGCGATAAACGAATTAATATTAAATTGTATGTCAAAAATAAAATGATTTAAGTTTATAAATATGATTAGGTAAAATACTTATTACCAATTGAAATTCTAGTTAAAAAGTAGTTCCAAATAATTGGGACAAAGTAATTAAATTAATTGTTTTAAAACTATAATTGTAAATAATTACAATAATTAGAAATAATTGAGCAAATATAAATATGAGAGTTGTTATAAGTTTGAAAAGATCATTCCCGTTAATACTATGTTATAAGAACGTTAGCTAGACGTTAAGTATTTTTACTACTACGGTTGAGAACCCAATACTAAACATGTACCAGTATGTAAACAGCACAGATGACTGGGTTACCGATGCCTCGGTAAACCCGGAGCTAGAGAAAATATGCACCCGCCCAGCTCCCAGCCGTCGAGTGGGGTTTGTGAGGCCCAATAGATCTATTCACATTTCCCTCGTTGTGCATCTCGCACGTTCATGGTTTCCCCCTGGGACTTTGTGTAAAACGTCGTATAGTAATCTAAAGTAACCATAGTATAACATGATCTTTAAAGATCCAAGTAAGTACCATGTTTCTCCCCCAAAAGTATAACCAGTAAAAGTGGGGCTGTGACACTCACCTTAGATTGCGTTACTTGAAAACAGTTAAGTCAATAAGCTATGATAGCCCCAAATAGCGGCGACCTATCATAAGACGTATATAAGTACTCAGACTAATAACCCATAGGTTAATTAGTCCCCGAATGTCCAGACCATAACCATGTACATTTGAAAACACCTTTGACTATTAAACCGACCGCACAAGACAAGACCCGACATCCCATTGGTGACCCGACATCCCACGTGTTATCCAAGAACGAGAAATCAAGCTATCACATACAACTATACACTTAACACGTATCCATGTTTACGTCATCTATCATACAAGTCATTTGTAGCATAAACGGGTCCGAACACAGGTTTCCAAGTTATTAGACATATCACGGGATTCCTATCATGTTCCTAGTTGTCAAATCATGCTTCGAGATGTCAAAATACACTTACAACAGCAACACACGTGATTAAGAAATCAACATGCAATTAAGACAAGTTAACTGGTGAGTAGGAGAGGTCAACAGGCGATTAGGAGGCCTACTCGCCTCTAACTACATGCGAGTAGGGCTACTCACCCTTGCATCAGGCGAGTAGAACTCCTACTCGCCTCCTGCAGCTGTGCGTCGCCTTTTTGCGCGTTTAACCCTCCAAATCAGATCTGAAACATGTAAAAACACCCAACATCAAACCCTACTCATTAACCAACTCGTTCCAAACAAAAACCCCCAATTTATCACTGGTCTAGCACCCTATTTGCAATTATTTCCAAAAATGGCAAAGTACAAGGTTTCATTAAATATGCATATCTTTCCTTAAATGGCAAATAATCAGATTTCATCACCTACAACCTTACAAATCATCATTCCTCTGTTATAATACCCTTATAGTGTGAATCCTAACATAAAACAATCATCAAATCATATCATAACACCCTAAATCTTCAAGAATCATTCAAACGGGTCAAAATACATGTTATCATCAAAACCCCATAATAATTGCTCAAATCTTTAGGAAAACATCCTAACAACTCCTACACATCAGAAGTACATCAATTTCATGGAAACATTCACGTTTTGACCCTTAAAAATCGTTTCTTGCATGAGTACTTCACATATAGCAAGTATAAAGGTTTAGACTTGTTTTAGAAACTCATTTTATAGGTTTTCCAAGACACAAACTTGATAAAACTAGGTCTGGACCTTTAGGAACCAAAATATCAACATTACAAAGGCTTAGGGTAGATAACACACCTTGAATCTTGCAAAAGAAAGAAGCGTAAGCTTAGAAATGATGGGTTTTGAAGCAAAACGAGTTCCAGAGGTGTATTATGGTGTGAGGGAGGCTTGGGATCAGTTAGGGTTGCACAAATTGTGTTTCACAAGTCAAGGGTTGTATTTATAGATGTTTCTAGTCATCAAGAACTGAACAGGTGATTACAAACAGCTATAGGCGATTAGAACTCCTAATCGCCTATAGTTACATGCGATTAGGGCCTAATTGCCTATAGCTACACGCGATTACGACCCAATCGCCCTTCCCTACTCGCCCCACATACCCTACTCGCCTGCAGCATCCATTTTCGGGTTTTTGGCGCGTTAAACATTATTTTAACATATATAAGCACGTATTCACGTACCGATAAGTCATATAATGATTATAAGCATATAAAGCATGATAAATAACACGTTCACCAATTCTCGGGATTCGAGACTTGCGCGTGTGCATTAAACCCGACGATTCCATGAATCACCAATCCTTGTACACATGGTTATGGACTGTGACGTTCGGCAAAAATTAAGGTAAATCCGTACGCAATTAATATATAATTAACTGTTCTAAGCAAGAATTAATATCAATTAAGTATAATTGAGTATTCGGAAAATAGCGGAGTCCAATAGACGGCATAGGAATGCCTTAGTTTAATTAGAAATGCGACGGAATCGCATAAGAATAAACTAGTCCGAAACGGACGTTGGTGATTACCCGGCAATAATTAAATAACCGAAAACGATCCCGAAAGCCCAGGATATAAAATAAAGGGTATTTTTTATGAAATATAAAGTGTTTTGGAACCCCAAAATTTTAAATGAAAACTCCAAATTAAAATCTCCCGGTAGCAAATGAAGTTCGCGTATCGCACCCGATGCGCGTAAAATATATAATTTCACCCGGCAAGAGCCTAAATAACTTACCAATACTTAAACTAAGTTATGTTTAAGGGTAATTTAAAGTTAATTATATGTCCGAAATAGCTCGTAATTAGAACGCGATTAAAACCCGAAAAACCCTAACCGAATCGATAAAATCCTAACTAAATTGTTAGGATATGTTTTTGGAAATGTGGTAGGACCCACTAAGGCCTTTTGGCCGTTTCATGAAAGGTGGCTTAAGCCACCCATTTGTCTCCTAAGTACATCACTAAATAATAATGTCTAGCATGCTTCCAAGATATTTCTTTTTTATAATCAAAAACTTCACATTATAAGACATGAAACCTTCATTTTTTTCATCACAAAACAACTCAATATATCCCTTTTGGGCTGCTGATCAGCCGTGACTTTGTACCCCACCACCACCTTGATTTTTAATCTAATAACACATAATAAACACTCCATTCCTATCCTAAATCAAGTGTGTTCAAGTGCTTTGGAGCTTAACCTTGGAAGACACACTAAAACCCCTTTATATTCAAGTGTTTTTGTGACTTCCCTAGCCTTGTGCTAGTAGTAAGTTTCTTAAAACTCATCTTGTTTAAGTTTTGTTCATTTTTGTGCTTAACTTGCAAGTTGTTTTTGGGGTGTTTTTAACCAAAATTTTGACACAAGGTTTTGTGTGTTTTCTAACAATGAAATGAAATGTTTACAAAGATGGTCATAAACATGAGTTTTAGGATGGTTGGTGATGTTATTTTGTTACAAAAATATTATATGTTCTAGTATTTTTAGAAGTTGTTTTGGATGAGAAACATAAAGTAACACCTAACACACCTAAAAATGGTTTTGATCATTATATTATGACTAATGGAACCATTTGAACATGAAATATTTGTAACAAAATGTAATGAAGCTAAAATCACAAAAATAAAGTTGTAGACTTTAAAAATAAAAGTATGAACAAATGGACTCCAAGACTTAAATCAAACATGTTAGTAGGCTTAAAATAAACATATGAGACTAATAAAAGTGTTGGATGGTGAAAAGAACACTTATTGTAAATTTTGACATGTTAAAGTTTACTAGTTTTAGTGGAAATTGTCATTTTTATAAGTCTTGGGAATAATATGTGACTTTTGTAAAGTTAGAGGTTTGGAAAGTAACTTTGAAAAGTCCATGGGTGTAAAATGTGATTTTGGAAACTTTATGTTGAAAAATGTAACTTTCGAAAGTAAAAGGTTAAGAATGAAAAGTTAGATTCTAAAAGGGTTGCTTTTGTAAAAGTAAGAAAACTTACACAAATATTTATTTTGTAAGAATGATATTTTTATAAAAAGTATTTATAAAAATATAAATATACCATAAGTGTTGGAAAATATAAGCACTAACATTTTTTGTAAGAAAATGGTAATGTAAACAACTTGTGATGTTTTATATAAAAATAAGCATTTTTACATTTATGGGGATGTAAAAGTGTTGTAAGAATTTTTAGGAATAAAACATCCAAGTTAATATATTTTCAATAAATATATTTATATATTTTCGAAGGTAGGAAAATGCGTAAACCGGCAAGTAGTATGATTTCCTACATATATATATATATATATATATATATATATATATAAGTTAAGAAATCGGGGAAGCGGACGTATGTTAATACGACGAGCTATCGGACAAAGTGTAAAATGGACAAAGTGTAAAATGAACAAAGTGTAAAAATGAACAAAGTGTAAAACGAACAAGGTATAAATCGAACAAAAAGTAAATCGGACGGATAAGTATACAAGTATAACTTCCTACAAGATACGAGTATACGTTATTGCGGCGATTACGGACTAATTATTCCAAGTAAGAAAATAAGTATATATTTTGTGAACAAAATATATCTACGAATGATTAAGGGTGAAAAATAAACATAAACACTTTCCTGAGTGTTGGAAGTAAGATGGGAGAATTTGTAAGGAATAAAATAAGTTAACTATGTTATTATAAGTATATGTATACTTATGTGAAAAATAAATACTTAACATAAAATGAATCTCGTTCGACAAGATCTTTGTATATTTATTTTTATGGGGAAATAAATATATAATAAAAGTGAGTCGAGTCGGAAGATATAACGAAATATTAATACAAGTTAGTAAATACATATTGATAAATATGTTTAAAGATCATGACGTGTAAGGAAAACGGGCAATGATCGGGGTTCGCGATGACGAAACCAACTAACTTGGTAATTAATACCAACGGTTATATTATAAGATTAAGTGAAGCTTGTAACGGGATAAATCATCACCAACGGACCTAAGACTAGGGTATATTCCTAATTAAACCGAATATGTAAACGTGGTGTCGGGAGTTGGGGAAGGACAACTTGCCACTAAGACACGCACTCTGAGACCAGTACCTTATTAAATTAAGACACGTGTAGGTAGTCTAACATTGGACTTGGCAAAGACTATTTTCTGATTTCGTGACACGCTTGAGGTGAGTTTTCACGGCCCCTTTCTGTTTTAATGTTTTTAAACTTGGGGGAAAGATATGTAAGTAAGAAAGTATTAAATGTGCGGTAACATGTGAAAGTATGAAATGGTACATAAGATGGGCACATGGGTAACGGTAAAGTCACATGGGACGTGAAGTCTCAGCAGTTAACCGTAACCATTTATACAAAGTGATGTAGCCATAGAATATGGGGATAGTACTATTGGTTCTTGACGAGACCCACCCCGGTTGATTAGCGATCAACACGGAAGGACCACGGGGTGCGACGATATTCTAAACTAGTTGTTACCATGTAAACAACTTGCGGGGCAATGTAAAGTAGTATGGTTTTGGTTATGGGCTCATGGGGAATCCATCGGTATTAGGACTAGCTACCCTAATGTTATATGTAGCACATTTCTTATTTCGTTATGCGCACTTATTTACAAATGAATGTTAATTTATTTGTGTGTCAAAACCTGTGAAACTCACCAATATTTATATATTGACGTTTTCCCTAACATATCTTTCAGGTAACTAAGAAGGTGAAGGCGTGAAATGGCTAGGGCGGGCGAAATAAAGACGAGACGGACTTTTGTTAGGGATTTACTAATATTTCCTATGGGATTGGGAAATAGCTGTAAATCCTTATTTTGTTAAAAACTACATTTTGGGACATGTACCTAAACAAAATACTTTCAGCCGTCTAATGAATGTTTATTTTCTAAATTATGTGTTTGTTTAATCTTGGCTATGAAACATTTCTCTTTCGCGTCCACGCCACGTGTTTCTGCCGTTGTCGTGGTGTGACAGGATTGGTATCAGAGCCAAGGTTATAGCGAACTAGTATTTTGGAAAAATCTAGACTATAACCGGTTTTTGGTTTGAAAGAGAAAAAAATATATTTTCTTAAAAACAAACACGAAAAATATATTAGAAAAGGAAGTCCCGAATCGCCTAGCCAAGCACGCCAAGGGAAGTAACAAAAAGTAGATTGTAAAATTTTGGAAGTATAGATGTTCTTGCTTAAATTAATTAAATATTCATACATATATAGTACGGTACTTTTGCCAGGAAAGAAAATGTCTTCTTCTGAACAATCCGAGTACATGTCTGACTCCGATAGCAGTGTTCAGATTGTGGAGAACGTTCCCAACGCCCCTGCGGTTGTGGTATTGAGTTCGGACGATGAGGTCGAGCCGGACGAGATGATGGTCGACGGTGAGTATGAGGAGGAGGACCCTAGTGAGGAGGATGCGATGTCTGAGGCGTCAGTCACTTCCCCACCACTCGTCGCTCCCACACCCACATTCCCTGTTTACCCTATCCCTGCTATTCATACCTTCCCTCCGGGATTCTTTGATTCGGTCGCCCCATCTTCTCGTGTTGGGCCATCGGGTCAGGCTGGCCTGAGTGTGCCTGTCGTGTCAGAGGCTCCCATCGAGCCGATTCCTGCCCCTACTCTCGTGGCTCCTGTCGAGCCTTTTCCTGTTGTTGGTGAGGTGCCGGTAGCGCCTCATGGTGCATTTGTTTCGGATGACGAGGATGAGCCCATGGAGGGTGATCACCCTGCTGTTATTCTGGAGGGCAGTCCTGCCCGCAGTAGCGAGCTTAGACGCGCTGGGATGCATGCCCACGCTACTGATAGTGATGATGCTCCCAGGGATGTTATCCCTGCCAGCCCCGAGGTGGAGGCACCACCTCACTCCCCCGTGTTGCCTATTGTCGACCCAGTTGTTCCTACGAAGGATCCTATTCCCATTGATGTCCCTGTTGCTCCTGTTATCCCAGTTGTCCCTGTTGTTACAGTTGTCCCTGTTGTTACAGTTGTCCCTGCTACCCCTGTGGTTCCCAGTGTACCTTTTGAGGCTGGTTCTTCCCAGCCAGCTCCTGTCTTTCCTGGTGTCCCTGAGATGGTAGGTCCGTATCAACCAGTTAGCTTCTCTCCCGGTCCGCCCCGTGAGGCAGCACGTATGCCTGTTATTGCTGTTTCCTCTTTGCTCGCTCTTGAGCAAGACTTTTTGACCCTGACAGAGACGTTTTCTTCCACTGTCTCCCACGTTGATGCATAGATGCGGTCCATTTGGGCACGCATCATTGAGACGAACTCTATGTTGACTCGCGTCGGTGATGATCTACTTCGTGTGGATAGCTTACGTGGTCTTCCTTTTGGTGAGCATATGGATCGCGCCCAGCGGATTTATGATCACATTGCTGCCGTGGACGCAGCCATTCGGCTTAATGCTCCACAGTACGCTCGTCGGCCTCCTTCCCAGCCTTAGGCAAGTTTCCAGTTGATGGTGGATCGTGGTAGCTGTTAGAGATGGTTGTAGTAGTGATGGATATTGTATCTTTTGTATTTTACCTAGCTAGACTAGTTATGACTAGCGTAGTATGTTATGATATTTTGTTATTTTCAAACGATGTATGTGGGATTAGATATCACCACCTTTTGTTGTATGAACAAATGATGTAATCGTTATTAATGAAAATGAATGAAAATCATGATGTATTATGGTAAAATATATTATTGTATTGTGGTTATTTTCCGTTATGGTTGTTATTATTGTTATGATTACAACTATTATTTATTCTTGCCATGTGATTCTCATATTCTGATGTGATGATTATTTGGTGATGAGTTACGAATCTTGTGGGATGTTTATTTTATGAGTATGACGTGCATGACAATATTGGTTAAATATATGTCTAATTATTCTTTGATATTTTATATTGAAGTATAAAAATGCCGCCTGCGACAACACAAACAACGCAAGACCCGTTGCCTACTTCTCAGGCACAACTAGACCAACTAATTGCTGACAAAATTGCTGCCGCCCTGGCCCAGTTCGAGGCCAACCGCACAGTTCAAAGCGGGGGCTCTGGCGGAACTGGTAGCCGAGGCGACAATACTCGTGAAAGATCCACGTCAGGTATATATCATTGAAATGTCGTATATGTTGGGTTACGTCCCAAATTGACTTATCTTATGATGGCATTATTGTGTAATGTTGCAGAATCTGGCAATCCTGTTCCCCCTTGTACTTTCAAAATGTTCCTGGATTGCAAGACAATCAACTTCAACGGCACTGAAGGATCCGTTGGTCTTCTGAAATGGTTTGAGAAAACCGAAGCTGTGATTCGTATCAGCAAGTGTACTGATGAGCAAAAAGTCATGTATGCTACAAACCTTTTTCTGGACAACGCACTGTCTTGGTGGAACAATCAAGTGCAATCCATGGGCGATGAAGCAGCCTATGCTCTTTCATGGCCTGATTTGAAGGAACTAATGATTAAGGAGTACTGTCCAGCTAGCGAGATTCAAAAGTTGGAAACTGAATTCTGGAACCTTTCCATGATCGGGGCGGATGTTGCTACCTATACCTCCCGATTCCACGATCTTTCTCGTTTGGTACCCCGCCTTGTCACTCCTGAGTCGAAGAAAATTAAGAGGTATCTTTATAGTTTGGCCCCTCAAATTCGTGGCATGGTCGCTTCCTCAAAGCCTGCTACTATGCGCGAAGCAATTGATCTTGCTCTCAGCCTGACAGAGGATGCTATCCGTATCGGCACGTTGTCGAAAAAGGCTACAGGTGGTAATGTTTCGGATGTAAAAGTTTCTGAGATTAAGAATACTGCGGTTGAAGGTCAGTCTTCTGGTCGTAAAAGAAAGTTTTCGGGAAACAAGAACCACAACTCTTCTGGTAACAAATCTGGGTCTAATCGAAAAGGTAAAGGTTTTGTTGCCACTACTCAAAATGGTGGTAAAAGACAAAATTCACAAGGTAATGGTGGTGGAAACCAAACTGTTTGCTGGAAGTGCAAAAGGGTTGGTCATAGTGGTGAGAAATGCTATACCGGAACGCCTGTGGTTCCTAGTGACAAGCGCCCGTGCTATGAATGTGGATCCACTGACCATTGGAGGAAGAATTGTCCAAAGCTTAGAAATCAAGCCCAAGGAAGAGCCTTTGTTATCGGTGCCGGTGAAGCACGTCAGGATCCCAATGTTGTCACCGGTACGTTTCTCCTTAACAATCATTATGCTTCTATTCTATTCGATACCGGAGCCGATTTTAGTTTTGTCTCTATTGATTTTAAACGCTCTCTTGGTTTAAAGACCAGTAAACTAGAGACACCTTACTCCATAGAATTGGCCAATGGTAAAACTATAGAAACGGATGAAGTAGCGAAAGATTGTAAATTGGGTCTTTGTGGGCATGAGTTTAGTATTGATCTTTTACCGGTCGTCTTGGGTAGTTTTGACGTCGTTATTGGTATGGATTGGTTGTCAACAAACCGTGCAGTCGTGGTATGCAACGAAAAGTTAATTCGAATCCCTCTGCTGAACGATGAAGTTCTCTCTATTCAAGGGGAAAGGCGTGGAACGCCCTTGCGAATCATTACTTGCATGAAAGCCAAGAAGTGCTTGCAGAAAGGCTGTTATGCATTCTGTAACACCCCAACCGATGGCGGAAACATCGGGATGTCACGTATTGATGATTGTTCAGTAGCTCATGGTGAATAATAAATTTCATTAAATGATTTAAATAAATTACATACAATTGTTCTACAAGAATTCGTACATCAAAATGAATAATACTATGCACACATCTTCAAGCATTAATTCAAATCTTCAAGCAAGTAGAACCTGAAACATGTTAAGTTTGAAAATATTTTGGGTCAACAAAAGTTGGTGAGAATACATAGGTTTTTGAATATAATTGATAACAATAGTTTGTACAACAATCACAGTTGTATGATGATAGAGTATGATTCCGACATGTAACAATGCGTCTCTGTACAATCAAACCTTGTGTCGACTGATGACTAACTCGCAAGTTAGTTAAATGTTGTTACTGTTGTAACAACCGGCAAAAATAAGGTAATTCCGTACAAATTAATTAATATATGATTAACGTAATTAAATGCAATTATGTGTGATTTAATTATCAAGGCCTTAAGAGATAGCAATTTCCAAATAATGCATAGGAATGCGTACGTTTAATGATAAAACATGATTGGATCATGTGCGAATGAACTATCCGGTATGGACGTTGGCAATTACCCGGTAATAATTAAATAAACGAAAAGGATCCCGGACACCCAGGATATAAAATAAAGGGTATTTTCACAAAATATAATGAGTTTTGGAACTCCAAAACCATAAGTGGAAACGTCTTGTACAAATCTCCCGGTAACGAATAAAATGCGCGTACCGCACCCGATACGCGTATAACTCATAATTTCACCCGGCAAAAGCCTAAATAACCAATCAACGCTTAAATTAGACTATATTTAAGGGTTATTAAAGGTATTTTTAATGTCCGCATAACGCGTGATTAAATCCCGAAAAATACCCGAACGACACCCGAACGACGAGGAGTTAAACTTAACTTAATATTAGTAAATAAATTGTGTTGTGGACCCCACCCAAGCCACACAAGGGCCGGCCTAAATGGCCATAATTATATCCATGCAATGTGTATTATAATAATACCCTACTAAAGCTAGGTGAAAAGCATGCATGAACAAAAAGCCAAAAGGTGTAAGATACACTAGTACAAAGCATGCTCTCCTTTTGTCTCCTCTTGTGAAAAATTTCGGCCCTTAGGCCCTATAATCCAAGACAAGACCAAAGCTAATGATGCACTAAGTACACACATGCAAGTATAATATCTAGTGAAAGGTTATGAAAGATTACAAATACTTAGCAAGATTCACAAGTCACCTCACTTCCCCTCAAGAAAACTCACGGCCAAACCCCTCTAAATATCCATCCAAGATCATCCCTTGTACTACCTAAATCTCTTGAATCTTTAGAAAGATTACATGCAAGCTAGGAAGGATATTGTGATACTATATAACATGTGTTAGTCCTTTGAAGATAACAAAGCAAAAACAACTCTTCTTCTTTCCCCATTGTGGCCGTAGGTTTCACCCTCCCCTTATACATTCTTCTTTCAAGTTTTTACATCTCCAAATCACTCAAAACAATCCATCATCCAAACCCCTATTGTGTGTTTCAAGCTTGGAGCTTAACCATTAAGGAAGAACACACTAAACCCCTCTCAAAATCCAAGGTTTTGTCTTCCCTAGCCTTGTGCTAGTAGTAAGCTTCTTAACCTTGTTTTGATTATTATTATTCATGTATGTGTTCTTAGAAGCAAGTTGTACATGAAGGGTTTAAAATGTGGTTTGAAACATCATCTTTAATAGGTTTTACATGAGTAAAATAGATGATTAAAGATATGTAAATAAATCATGGATTTGATGATGATAAAGTAACGATCTTGAAAATGTATAAAATTTACACATACACTAAGTAGGATGATGATTTGATTTGGATTTATAGAATAAACTTGAATGTGTTAAAAAGTAACTTTAATCATCTTAATATGACCATCCAAGACATAATAAATGATGGAACATGTTAGAAGTTCAAGAATAAAGAAGATGAAAAATTAAAGTTTACTTACTTAGAAGAATGATATTTTGATATAATGGGCAAATACATAAAACACACATACAAGTAGCCTTATATATGAAATATAAGACTAATAAAAGTGTTTTGGTACAAAAATAACTTACCAATAAAAAGATGGATCTTCAAAGTCCACTATTTTGAGTGGAAAATGCTAACTTTAGAAGTTAGAGTGGAAAAATGCAACATTTGAAAGTTAAGGGACTAATATTGTAACTTTGAAAGTTAAAGGACTAAAATGGATATTTTAGAAACTATTAGTCCAAAAGTGCAAGGATGGAAAGTTTGGTGTCAAAAGTATAAGTAATAAATTTCTAAGGATGATTTGGGTAAATACTAGTAGATATACTTGGGTATTTTTGTATAAAAAGTATATTTTTGAAAGTTATAAAAATATGGATTGTAGTAACATAAGGATTTTTATAAAATAAATATTTTATAAAAATATTAAACAAACTTGAGAAACTTATACAAAAATGAATACTTTTATATAAATGGGAATATAAAAGTATTGGAAACATTTTTGTAGTTAAGTTAACAAGTTGGGTTAAAAATACATAAGTATTTTAAACCTTCCAAGTAACATGTGTTAGGAGGAGGAAATATGAATAATATTTCTATAAAACACATGTTGGGAAAAACTTGGAAAAATTAACTATTCGAGCTAAGATATCGAACTAAGACGCGTTAACGAACCGTACACGGACAAAACATGAGAAAAATGCCATTGCGGCAAGATGAGAAAATATATATTTTTAGGAAGTAAAATATATATATATACATCATGGGTGAAAACTAATAAACACTTTCCTAAGTGTTAAAGGAATTATTCGTGGGAGAAAAATATAACGTAAACAAGTAAGACGTTAAACAAACGTATATACTTAACAAGAAAAATTACACACTTATATATATGTACGCTCGTCTCGGTAAAATTCTAGTATATCTACTTAATGGGAAAGTAGATATGTGGGAAGGAAAACGAGACGAGTAGACAAAGATATATATATGTGTATGCCGTATCGACAAGATCCTAGTATATTTATTTGAATGGGAAAATAAATATACGGTATGGTGAGTTGAATCGGGTGTTAAGAATATACAATCGAACGACAAGATCTTAGCATATTTGTTTAAATGGGAAAACAAACGTGCGGCAAAGTGAGTCGGCTCGAGTGTTGAAATATATATTATGTCGAGCGATGCGATCTTAAGTATAATTATTTAAATGGGAAAATAATTATACGTTAAGTGAAGTCGAGTCGATGATAATAAGGTACAAGTTAAGGAAATATTCACAAGAGTAATATATAACTTGTAACACAAAGGGTAATCTAACGCCAACGAAACCTAGCATACGCGCTTAATTAAACGGGATTTGGAATAACTTGTGGTCGGGAGTTGGGTGTACAACTTGCCAAGGCACATGCACTATAGGGATAGTGACTTACATGTCTAGGACGTTTGTAGGTGCGAGACCCTCTTTGCTATCTGCTTAGTGAGCGGGACAGTGTTTCAGGTGAGTTTCACGGCCCCATTTTAAACTATTTTTACGTTTTCGGGGGAAAGATATGTTAGGGAAAATGTTTGACGGATTTATTACTTGAGGTGTGACCGCCACTCGGGGTTGAGTCCTCGCCTCTATAATCATTTGTTCAGGGAAATGAAACCGGTGGAATATTTGGATAGTACTATTGGTGCCTGACAAGGCCCACCCCTAATCGATAGCGTCGATTATGCATTAGTGTATGCCTGGGGTGCATATATTCTGAACTTAAGTCGTAGGATACCGAGTAACGACTTGGAGCGGGGCACATTTATTATATGTCTTGGTTTGATTATAGTCTCAAGTAGAATTATAGGAATTTGCAACTCCTATATATTGTCATAACATGGTATTTCCCAAGTATTCAAGTTTTGGAAACTAAAAACCTGTGAACTCACCAATATATTTATATTGACGAAATTTTAAACATATCTTTCAGGTAATTAGATGAAGGCAAACCGGGGCAAGCTGGGTCATGGAATCCTCCGATGCGGCGTTAAATATTTTGCGGGGTTTCACCTTTATTTCCCAAGACTATGGGATATATTTGAGAAACCTCTCCATTGTGTTATAAAACAATTTACTTTCATGTAATATTTTGAACAAGATTTGACGCCTTAATAAATGACCCATTTTCTTAAATTACTTGTGTTTAGCGTTAACCTTGACTTTATGCTCTTGAACCGTCGCGCCACGTGTTTCCGCCATTGTCGTGGTGTGACAGAAAGTGGTATCAGAGCCAAGGTTTTAGCGAACTAGAGTATTTTCTTTAAAAACTAGACTATAACCAGATTTGGTTCAAAAGATAAAGTTTTCAAAAAAATATACATAGTTGCTATATGCAATAAAGTAATTTTTCAAGAAGCATTGGGCATGAGGAGATTCCGACCGAGCTAGCCATGGGTATTGTTATGCAGTACGTAGTATTAGAGGTTAGGAAGGATACTGATAATGTACGCCTTAACTATCTAATTTAAATTAATTCATATATATATACATGTACGGTTCTTTTGCCAGGAATGTCGGACGCTGGAAGCATAGCGCCCAGTTATGATAGCAGTCTACAGATCATTCCCGCACCCCCGCATGAGCCAGTCGAGCTGGTTGTACTTGACGCGGAAGAAGACGACGTAGAGATGGACGTCGCAGGAGGGTCAGACGACGATTCGGACGAGACGGATCCTAGCGAGGATCCTGACTGGGCACCCGTAGGGGACGACGCGGCCGCCGTGGTCGACGCACCGCAGGCCGACCTACCTATTGTACCTGCCGCACCTTTAGCCCCACGCCCCATCCAAGCCATCAGGGACTTCCCCGAAGGCTGTGCCGGTCCGTCACGACCTATCCCAGCCCAGTCGGAGACAGCAGAGTCTCCGTTCGATAGACAGGCTCACGTTGATCATGAGCCAGCACCTGTACCGCACATCCATATTCCTCCAGGCATGAGACTCATGCCGATCTCCCGTGGGAGGAACGGGTGGATTTCCGATGACTCGGACGACGAGTCAGTAGCCTCGGTTAAGCACATGCTAGTACCCGAGATCCCAGCCGTCCAGGAGGAGCCAGTGGCTCCAATGATGGAGGACGCACCTGCTGACCCCGTAGCCCCACTAGCACCACTTGAGCCCGCACCTCAGGAGGGGCCAGCCATAGCAGCACATGTCCTTGAGGGTAGCCCCGCCGGTAGCTCTGAGCTACGCAGGGCAGGTATGGCAGCTTTCGCCACCGCGAGCCCTCCTACCCCCACTGTAGTGGTATCCACCCCAGAGTGGGCCACTGTTTCAGAGCCTCTATTGGCCCCCTTAGCCGAGCTTGTACCACCACCCGCCGTAGCCATGACACTACCGATCCCCACCTTGCCCAGCATGCCACCTGCACCGTATCCTCTGGGTGCAGGGGACCCCTACATGATACCACCTCACTTTACCCCCAGACCACAGGGTTTTGCCCCGTTGCTTCCTCACATACCGATACCAGCCCCCTTTGGCCCATTCCCGCCAGTTCACCCAGATATACCCGGACCATCCCAGCCACCCAGGATGACACCCCTATCCGGACCAGCATGGTCCACTGCTATCTCCCTAGAGCGAGATTTCCAGACCCTCACCGACACGGTGCAGCGCACCGTGAACCAGGTAGAGCAGCAGACCCGTCTGATGTGGACGCGGATGATTGATGCACGAGATGCTTTAGCGCACTATGCGGAAGAGTTACTGAGCATGGACGCACAGTGTGGTATTACAGGTGATGCGCATTTTGCGCATCGACAGTTCTTATACGAGCGCATCATGACGATTAGCATGACTATCAGTATGCATGCACCACAGTACCAGTTTCCGCCGCCACCGCCACAGTAGGGATGCATCAGGGACGCACGGAAGAATCACCTGCTTATGTATATATTAGCAGCAGTATGGTATTATAGCACGGGTTATGACACTCGTCTGCATTTTGCCTAGCCGTACGGGTACGACGACACATGATATGATGTTTTATTTATTTCAAAACGATGTATTGTATGAGGGATGTATTCCCTATTTTGTTATTATGAACAAGCATTGTACTCGTACTATTGAAATTAATAAAAAATCTTATTATTATGATGGTGAAATATGTTGTTGTCTACGATTATTATTGCTTACTCCATATATTGTGATTTGTGTGATTGTGTGGTGATGTTGTGTTGGTTATTATTTATTCTGTATGATGTGTTGGTATGTTGCGTGATGACATGGTGTTGATTATTGTGTTCATATTCTGGGTTGTTATTTATGCTTTATATTGTATAAATGTTTGCCAAATTAACCTTTGATAATTATTATTGAAGAAAAATGGCACCAGCCACCAGAAGCAATAGCGGCGCAGACGGACCGCCCGCTACACCAGCTGAACTTGAAACCATGATCTTGGAGCGCATAGCCCGAGCGATCGCGGAGCACGAAGCCGCTCGCTCCGAACGATCACGTGACTTAACGGGAAGCGACCGACGAGAAGCATCCCCCAATGGTAAGAAGGTTTAAAAATAGTCGATAAAGCGATGGGAGAATATCCTAAAACTCCTATCCCATAATAACATACTACTTTATTAATGCAGAAACGGCCTCGCGAGAGCGTGGCTGCACTTTCAAAGCCTTCTTAGACTGTAAGCCGATCAACTTCAACGGCACAGAAGGATCTGTTGGCCTGGTCAAGTGGTTCGAAAAGACCGAGGCAGTCATCCGTAACAGTGGGTGTACCCCTCGTCAGTCGGTAATGTACTCCACCAACTTGTTCTTGGATCAAGCACTAACGTGGTGGAATGAACAAGTGCAATCATTGGGTGACGATACTGCTTACTCCCTATCATGGGCGGAACTGAAAGAACTCATGATCGCCGAATACCGCCCGGCAAGTGAGGTGCAGAAACTGGAAACTGAATTCTGGAACCTTACTATGATAGGAGCGGACGTGACTGGCTACACGTCCCGATTTCATGATCTCGCCAGACTAGTACCTCGTTTGGTCACCCCTGAAAACAACAAGATAGAGCGTTATTTGTTCGGATTAGCGCCGCAAATACGCAGCATGGTCACTGCTTCCAAACCCACGACCATGCGCGCAGCTATTGATCTTGCGCTAAGCCTCACCGAAGATGCTATTCGCATGGGTACACTGATCCGACAGATTTCGGGATTGAAAATTTCTGAGGCTAGCAGTGTAGAAGCCAAGAATCAGGGGACAAATTCAGCAGTGGTGACGAATGATCAGGGGAACAAGCCGAGATTTGGGAAACGGAAACGGGATGAAGGAAAGAGGGATAGAGCATCGGGTAGCTCAAACAAGAAAGGGAAAGGATATGCTGCCACAGGGCGTGGTAGTGGCAGTAAACAGGGTAATCAGGGAAGGAATAATGGGTTAACTTGTCGAAAGTGCCACCGCACAGGGCACAAGACTGAAGACTGCCGGTCCGGAGCACCGAAAAACGGAGGAGCTAGACCATGCTTCGCATGCGGGTCACTGGACCATTGGAAAAAGGATTGCCCCAAGATCAACAACCAGGCCCGCGGGCGGGCATTTGTGATTGGAGCCGGTGATGCACGACAAGACCCCAACGTGGTCACTGGTACGTTTCCTCTTAATGGTCATTATGCCTCTGTATTATTTGATACCGGCGCTGACTTTAGCTTCGTATCCATTGAGTTTAAAAGACTACTTGGATTAAAAACTACTAAACTAGATACACCCTACTCCATAGAACTGGCTAATGGTAAAACTATTGAAACGAGAGAAGTAGCGAAAGATTGTAAGTTAGAACTCTGTGGGCACGAGTTTGGGATTGATCTTTTGCCGGTCGTATTGGGAAGTTTCGACATAGTTGTCGGCATGGACTGGTTGTCCGCACATCATGCCGTTGTGATTTGCAACGATAAAGTCATTCAAGTCCCTCTCGCAAGCGGTGGAACTCTCTCAATTCAAGGGGAAAGGCACGGGACGCCGCTAAGGATTATTTCGAGCATGAAGGCTCGTAAGTGTCTAAGAAAAGGGCTTGTCGCATTCTTGGCACACGTAGTGGACAAGAAGGCCGACGAGCGAAAGTTGGAAGACATTCCAGTAGCTAGAGATTTTCCGGATGTATTCCCAGAAGATTTGCCGGGGTTGCCACCACCTCGACAAGTCGAGTTCCGCATCGACCTCGTTCCTGGAGCTACTCCTGTGGCACGATCGCCATACCGCCTAGCTCCATCAGAGATGCAGGAACTGTCCAGCCAGCTACAAGAATTGTTGGACAAAGGTTTTATAAGACCGAGTTTCTCACCTTGGGGAGCTCCCGTCTTATTCGTAAAGAAGAAGGATGGCACATTCCGCATGTGCATCGACTATCGAGAGCTGAACAAGCTAACCATCAAGAATCGCTATCCTCTCCCCAGGATCGACGATTTATTTGATCAGCTCCAAGGATCTAGCTATTACTCCAAAATTGATCTGAGGTCTGGCTATCACCAGTTGCGTATACAAGAAGAAGATGTACCAAAAACGGCCTTCAGAACCCGGTATGGGCACTATGAATTTTTGGTAATGCCGTTCGGCTTAACCAATGCACCAACGGTTTTCATGGACCTAATGAACCGCGTGTGTAAGCCATACCTGGATAAATTCGTCATTGTCTTCATTGACGATATTTTGATCTATTCACGCACAAAAGAAGACCACGAGAATCACCTTCGATTAATTCTTGAAGTATTACACAAAGAGAAGCTCTACGCTAAATTCTCAAAGTGCGACTTTTGGATTCGGGAAGTTCACTTTTTAGGCCACGTGGTAAACGAGAAGGGCATACACGTCGATCCCGCCAAGATCGAGGCAATTAAAAATTGGGAAGCCCCTCGAACTCCTACCGAAGTACGACAATTTCTTGGCCTTGCGGGTTATTACAGAAGGTTCATCGAGAACTTTTCAAAGATAGCACAAGCTTTAACCATGTTAACCCAGAAGGATAAGAAATTCGAGTGGACGGAAAAGCAAGAGGCAGCATTCCAATTACTAAAAGACAAGTTATGTGGCGCTCCGATATTATCACTCCCCGATGGTACGGAGGACTTTGTGGTTTACTGTGATGCCTCACATCAAGGCTTGGGTTGTGTATTAATGCAAAGAGAAAAAGTAATAGCATATGCTTCCAGGCAACTGAAAATCCATGAGAAGAACTACACTACACACAATTTGGAATTAGGTGCAGTGGTATTCGCTCTCAAGATATGGAGGCACTATTTGTACGGAACCAAGTGCACGATCTTCACTGATCATAAGAGTTTGCAACACATCTTTGATCAGAAGGATTTAAACATGCGACAACGGCGATGGGTCGAATTATTAAACGATTACGATTGTGAGATAAAGTACCATCCCGGTAAGGCGAACGTTGTGGCCGACGCCTTGAGTCGCAAGGAACGGGTTAAACCATTGCGTGTCCGAGCTTTGGGTTTGACTATCCACACGAATCTGACTGAACGAATTCGTGAAGCTCAAGTTAACGCCCTTAAACCCGAGAATGTCAAGGGTGAAAGATTACGAAAGATGGTTGATTCACTGGAACCAAAGGCAGACCAGACACTGTATTTCATGAATAGAATTTGGGTTCCAGTGTACGGGGGATTGCGTGAGCTAGTATTGGCCGAAGCTCACAGTTCTAGATATTCGGTTCACCCTGGTGCAGACAAGATGTTCCACGATTTGAAGGAACTCTATTGGTGGCCGAATTTCAAAAGAGATATAGCGGCATATGTTGCGCGATGTTTGACTTGCGCAAAGGTCAAGGCAGAGCATCAGAGACCTTCCGGTTTGCTCCAGCAACCGGAAATACCGGAATGGAAATGGGAACGAATTACCATGGATTTCATTACCAAGTTACCCAAGACAACAAGCGGCCATGACACGATCTGGGTAATCGTTGATCGATTGACAAAATCGGCACACTTCCTTCCGATTCGCGAAACGGACAAGTTGGAGAAACTGACCCGTTTGTACATTAAGGAAGTTGTGTCTAAGCATGGTGTACCTATTTCTATCATCTCCGATCGAGATAGTCGTTTCACTTCAAGATTTTGGGAAAGTTTAAATGAAGCCCTCGGTACTCGCCTCGACATGAGTACCGCATATCACCCCCAAACGGATGGTCAAAGTGAACGAACCATCCAGACCTTGGAAGATATGTTACGGGCATGCGCGATTGATTTCGGAGGTAATTGGGATACACACTTGCCATTGGTAGAATTTTCCTATAACAACAGCTATCATACGAGCATTCAAGCTGCACCGTTCGAAGCTCTATATGGACGCAAGTGTCGATCTCCGTTATGTTGGGCTGAAGTTGGAGAAAAACAACTCACCGGGCCCGAAATTGTTCAAGAGACGACGGACAAGGTCTTTTTGATAAAGGAACGCCTCAAAGCGGCCCGTGACCGCCAGAAAAGCTATGCTGATATGAGGCGAAAGCCTTTAGAGTTTCAAGTCGGAGACAGGGTCCTACTAAAAGTGTCACCTTGGAAAGGTGTCGCGCGCTTTGGAAAGCACGGAAAGCTGAACCCACGATATATTGGACCGTTCGAAGTCTTGTCCAGGGTAGGCACAGTGGCATACAAGCTCAAGTTGCCTCAAGAGCTTAGTGGAATACACGACACGTTTCACGTGTCAAATTTGAAAAAGTGCCTATCCGACGAAACTCTCATCATTCCAACAGACGAAATCCAAGTTGACGACAAGTTACATTTTGTTGAAGAACCAATCGAGGTAACTGATTGGAAGGTCCAAAAACTTAGGCGCAGCAAGATCAGGTTGGTCAAAGTGCGCTGGAATGCCAAGCGTGGACCGGAGTTCACGTGGGAAAGGCTGGACCGGATGAAGGTCAGTCTTCTGGTCGTAAAAGAAAGTTTTCGGGAAACAAGAACCACAACTCTTCTGGTAACAAATCTGGGTCTAATCGAAAAGGTAAAGGTTTTGTTGCCACTACTCAAAATGGTGGTAAAAGACAAAATTCACAAGGTAATGGTGGTGGAAACCAAACTGTTTGCTGGAAGTGCAAAAGGGTTGGTCATAGTGGTGAGAAATGCTATACCGGAACGCCTGTGGTTCCTAGTGATAAGCGCCCGTGCTATGAATGTGGATCCACTGACCATTGGAGGAAGAATTGTCCAAAGCTTAGAAATCAAGCCCAAGGAAGAGCCTTTGTTATCGGTGCCGGTGAAGCACGTCAGGATCCCAATGTTGTCACCGGTACGTTTCTCCTTAACAATCATTATGCTTCTATTCTATTCGATACCGGAGCCGATTTTAGTTTTGTCTCTATTGATTTTAAACGCTCTCTTGGTTTAAAGACCAGTAAACTAGAGACACCTTACTCCATAGAATTGGCCAATGGTAAAACTATAGAAACGGATGAAGTAGCGAAAGATTGTAAATTGGGTCTTTGTGGGCATGAGTTTAGTATTGATCTTTTACCGGTCGTCTTGGGTAGTTTTGACGTCGTTATTGGTATGGATTGGTTGTCAACAAACCGTGCAGTCGTGGTATGCAACGAAAAGTTAATTCGAATCCCTCTGCTGAACGATGAAGTTCTCTCTATTCAAGGGGAAAGGCGTGGAACGCCCTTGCGAATCATTACTTGCATGAAAGCCAAGAAGTGCTTGCAGAAAGGCTGTTATGCATTCTGTAACACCCCAACCGATGGCGGAAACATCGGGATGTCACGTATTGATGATTGTTCAGTAGCTCATGGTGAATAATAAATTTCATTAAATGATTTAAATAAATTACATACAATTGTTCTACAAGAATTCGTACATCAAAATGAATAATACTATGCACACATCTTCAAGCATTAATTCAAATCTTCAAGCAAGTAGAACCTGAAACATGTTAAGTTTGAAAATATTTTGGGTCAACAAAAGTTGGTGAGAATACATAGGTTTTTGAATATAATTGATAACAATAGTTTGTACAACAATCACAGTTGTATGATGATAGAGTATGATTCCGACATGTAACAATGCGTCTCTGTACAATCAAACCTTGTGTCGACTGATGACTAACTCGCAAGTTAGTTAAATGTTGTTACTGTTGTAACAACCGGCAAAAATAAGGTAATTCCGTACAAATTAATTAATATATGATTAACGTAATTAAATGCAATTATGTGTGATTTAATTATCAAGGCCTTAAGAGATAGCAATTTCCAAATAATGCATAGGAATGCGTACGTTTAATGATAAAACATGATTGGATCATGTGCGAATGAACTATCCGGTATGGACGTTGGCAATTACCCGGTAATAATTAAATAAACGAAAAGGATCCCGGACACCCAGGATATAAAATAAAGGGTATTTTCACAAAATATAATGAGTTTTGGAACTCCAAAACCATAAGTGGAAACGTCTTGTACAAATCTCCCGGTAACGAATAAAATGCGCGTACCGCACCCGATACGCGTATAACTCATAATTTCACCCGGCAAAAGCCTAAATAACCAATCAACGCTTAAATTAGACTATATTTAAGGGTTATTAAAGGTATTTTTAATGTCCGCATAACGCGTGATTAAATCCCGAAAAATACCCGAACGACACCCGAACGACGAGGAGTTAAACTTAACTTAATATTAGTAAATAAATTGTGTTGTGGACCCCACCCAAGCCACACAAGGGCCGGCCTAAATGGCCATAATTATATCCATGCAATGTGTATTATAATAATACCCTACTAAAGCTAGGTGAAAAGCATGCATGAACAAAAAGCCAAAAGGTGTAAGATACACTAGTACAAAGCATGCTCTCCTTTTGTCTCCTCTTGTGAAAAATTTCGGCCCTTAGGCCCTATAATCCAAGACAAGACCAAAGCTAATGATGCACTAAGTACACACATGCAAGTATAATATCTAGTGAAAGGTTATGAAAGATTACAAATACTTAGCAAGATTCACAAGTCACCTCACTTCCCCTCAAGAAAACTCACGGCCAAACCCCTCTAAATATCCATCCAAGATCATCCCTTGTACTACCTAAATCTCTTGAATCTTTAGAAAGATTACATGCAAGCTAGGAAGGATATTGTGATACTATATAACATGTGTTAGTCCTTTGAAGATAACAAAGCAAAAACAACTCTTCTTCTTTCCCCATTGTGGCCGTAGGTTTCACCCTCCCCTTATACATTCTTCTTTCAAGTTTTTACATCTCCAAATCACTCAAAACAATCCATCATCCAAACCCCTATTGTGTGTTTCAAGCTTGGAGCTTAACCATTAAGGAAGAACACACTAAACCCCTCTCAAAATCCAAGGTTTTGTCTTCCCTAGCCTTGTGCTAGTAGTAAGCTTCTTAACCTTGTTTTGATTATTATTATTCATGTATGTGTTCTTAGAAGCAAGTTGTACATGAAGGGTTTAAAATGTGGTTTGAAACATCATCTTTAATAGGTTTTACATGAGTAAAATAGATGATTAAAGATATGTAAATAAATCATGGATTTGATGATGATAAAGTAACGATCTTGAAAATGTATAAAATTTACACATACACTAAGTAGGATGATGATTTGATTTGGATTTATAGAATAAACTTGAATGTGTTAAAAAGTAACTTTAATCATCTTAATATGACCATCCAAGACATAATAAATGATGGAACATGTTAGAAGTTCAAGAATAAAGAAGATGAAAAATTAAAGTTTACTTACTTAGAAGAATGATATTTTGATATAATGGGCAAATACATAAAACACACATACAAGTAGCCTTATATATGAAATATAAGACTAATAAAAGTGTTTTGGTACAAAAATAACTTACCAATAAAAAGATGGATCTTCAAAGTCCACTATTTTGAGTGGAAAATGCTAACTTTAGAAGTTAGAGTGGAAAAATGCAACATTTGAAAGTTAAGGGACTAATATTGTAACTTTGAAAGTTAAAGGACTAAAATGGATATTTTAGAAACTATTAGTCCAAAAGTGCAAGGATGGAAAGTTTGGTGTCAAAAGTATAAGTAATAAATTTCTAAGGATGATTTGGGTAAATACTAGTAGATATACTTGGGTATTTTTGTATAAAAAGTATATTTTTGAAAGTTATAAAAATATGGATTGTAGTAACATAAGGATTTTTATAAAATAAATATTTTATAAAAATATTAAACAAACTTGAGAAACTTATACAAAAATGAATACTTTTATATAAATGGGAATATAAAAGTATTGGAAACATTTTTGTAGTTAAGTTAACAAGTTGGGTTAAAAATACATAAGTATTTTAAACCTTCCAAGTAACATGTGTTAGGAGGAGGAAATATGAATAATATTTCTATAAAACACATGTTGGGAAAAACTTGGAAAAATTAACTATTCGAGCTAAGATATTGAACTAAGACGCGTTAACGAACCGTACACGGACAAAACATGAGAAAAATGCCATTGCGGCAAGATGAGAAAATATATATTTTTAGGAAGTAAAATATATATATACATCATGGGTGAAAACTAATAAATACTTTCCTAAGTGTTAAAGGAATTATTCGTGGGAGAAAAATATAACGTAAACAAGTAAGACGTTAAACAAACGTATATACTTAACAAGAAAAATTACACACTTATATATATGTACGCTCGTCTCGGTAAAATTCTAGTATATCTACTTAATGGGAAAGTAGATATGTGGGAAGGAAAACGAGACGAGTAGACAAAGATATATATATATGTGTATGCCGTACCGACAAGATCCTAGTATATTTATTTGAATGGGAAAATAAATATACGGTATGGTGAGTTGAATCGGGTGTTAAGAATATACAATCGAACGACAAGATCTTAGCATATTTGTTTAAATGGGAAAACAAACGTGCGGCAAAGTGAGTCGGGTCGAGTGTTGAAATATATATTATGTCGAGCGATGCGATCTTAAGTATAATTATTTAAATGGGAAAATAATTATACGTTAAGTGAAGTCGAGTCGATGATAATAAGGTACAAGTTAAGGAAATATTCACAAGAGTAATATATAACTTGTAACACAAAGGGTAATCTAACGCCAACGAAACCTAGGATACGCGCTTAATTAAACGGGATTTGGAATAACTTGTGGTCGGGAGTTGGGTGTACAACTTGCCAAGGCACATGCACTATAGGGATAGTGACTTACACGTCTAGGACGTTTGTAGGTGCGAGACCCTCTTTGCTATCTGCTTAGTGAGCCGGACAGTGTTTCAGGTGAGTTTCACGGCCCCATTTTAAACTATTTTTACGTTTTCGGGGGAAAGATATGTTAGGGAAAATGTTTGACGAATTTATTACTTGAGGTGTGACCGCCACTCGGGGTTGAGTCCTCGCCTCTATAATCATTTGTTTAGGGAAATGAAACCGGTGGAATATTTGGATAGTACTATTGGTGCCTGACAAGGCCCACCCCTAATCGATAGCATCGATTATGCATTAGTGTATGCCTGGGGTGCATATATTCTGAACTTAAGTCGTAGGATACCGAGTAACGACTTGGAGCGGGGCACATTTATTATATGTCTTGGTTTGATTATAGTCTCAAGTAGAATTATAGGAATTTGCAACTCCTATATATTGTCATAACATGGTATTTCCCAAGTATTCAAGTTTTGGAAACTAAAAACCTGTGAACTCACCAATATATTTATATTGACGATATTTTAAACATATCTTTCAGGTAATTAGATGAAGGCAAACCGGGGCAAGCTGGGTCATGGAATCCTCCGATGCGGCGTTAAATATTTTGCGGGGTTTCACCTTTATTTCCCAAGACTATGGGATATATTTGAGAAACCTCTCCATTGTGTTATAAAACAATTTACTTTCATGTAATATTTTGAACAAGATTTGACGCCTTAATAAATGACCCATTTTCTTAAATTACTTGTGTTTAGCGTTAACCTTGACTTTATGCTCTTGAACCGTCGCGCCACGTGTTTCCGCCATTGTCGTGGTGTGACAACTGTTATCGATCATCCCTGAATTTATGCGGGGGGATGGGTTTGTCAGACCTATAGCGCTCTTTTGGCGATCCTAAGTTGTTGCTATGCGGTTACGAATTTGTACGATCTTTTCGGAAGTCTCGTACACAAGTTCCGGGCCGGTGAGTTGACTCTCACCCACCTCAGCCCAACAAAGAGGGGACCGGCATTTTCGCCCGTAAAGAGCCTCGAACGGAGTTGCCTTGATACTGGAGTGGTAGCTATTGTTGTAGGAGAAGTCCACCAATGGTAGATGAATCTCCCAACCCTTGACAAAATCGATCACACATGCTCGAAGCATGTCTTCTAGCGTTTGAATCGTCCGCTCACTCTGACCGTCAATTTGCGGATGATAGGTTGTGCTCATATCTAACTGAGTACCCAAAGCCTTATGCAAGGATTTCCAGAAATTCGAGGCGAACCGAGGATCACGATCAGAGATAATAGAAGCAGGCACCCCGTGCCACGAAACCACTTCCTTAAGGTATAAACGAACCAACCGCTCAAGGCCATTGGTTTCCTTGATAGCGAGGAAGTGCGCAGACTTTGTCAACCTATCGACGATCACCCAGATCATGTCACAACCACTGGGCGACCTCGGAAGTTTGGTCACAAAGTCCATCGTGATCCGTTCCCACTTCCATTCAGGAATTTCAGGCTGTTGTAGAAGGCCGGACGGCTTTTGGTATTCAACCTTGACCTTAGCACAGGTCAAACACTTGCTTACATACGAAGCTATATCCGCCTTCATATTCGGCCACCAATAAAGTATCTTCAAGTCTTGATACATCTTATCGGAGCCAAGGTGAATAGAATATCGAGATTTGTGAGCTTCATCAAGAACGAGCTCCCGCAAACCTCCGAATAAAGGAACCCAAATACGCTCAGCAAAATAATGCAGGTCATCGGACCCGAGTTCAAGGTGCCTATCGGCACCGTGCATAGTTTCAGCTTTAAGGTTTTCCTCCTTCAAAGCTTCTTGCTGTGCAGAACAGATTTGGTAAGGCAAATTAGAATGGATGGTGAGCTGCAAAGCTCGAACACGACGAGGCTTAGCAGATTCCTTCCTGCTCAAAGCGTCTGCCACAACATTCGCCTTGCCAGGATGGTATTGTATAGCACACTCGTAATCATTAAGAAGCTCGACCCAGCGACGTTGTCGCATGTTCAACTCCTTCTGAACGAAGATGTGCTAAAGGCTATTGTGATCGGTATAAATGGTGCATTTGGTACCGTACAACTAATGCCTCCAGATTTTCAAAGCAAAGACAACCGCACCCAATTCCAGATCATGGGTGGTGTAGTTTTTCTCATGAACTATAAGCTGACGAGAAGCATAAGCAATGACCTTCTCGTGTTGCATCAACACACAACCGAGACCCCGAATAGAAGCATCACAATAGACCACGAAATCGTCTGTGCCCTCAGGAAAGGATAGATGTGACACCATACACTTTTCATAAATATACACAATTGGTCCCTCGGCTATTTTCAAATTTTCATTTTTAACTCTCGTAGTCTAAAAGGATCAAAAGTCGCAATTTAATAAAAATTATAATTTTAAGTATTCACGTTTTATACTCACATCTACACCCGAGCACGCATGTTTCTTGTATATCAAATGAGGCACAAAGCCTAGTTTTTTTTACAAGAACAATTAGTAGTTGAAGAGTGTAACTTAATTTTAGTCATAAAACTCTAATCAAGTAACATAAAGACCTTTACTAAAGAGTCTTTTAATGGTTTCATTAAATTTAATTAAATTTCCATTCATCATCATATTAAATTTCATTATTTTCAACTCCCAATCACTTCAAGTCTTGACTTTATGATGATATTTACTTTGTCCATTCATTTTCCTACCATTTCTATATAATTAATATCAAATATGACAAGAATTACTTCAAAATTAGTATAAAAACTTCATTTTTGACCCATTATCAATTCCACCACAATCTGTTCAATTATACTCCAATTACACACATACACACACAATGCTCTCATGTGTTCTATCATTTCTTCACTTGAAGCCCCAATTATCATCTTGTTTTCTGACGAATTTGGAAGCTTATTATTCTATTATTCAGTTTTCTTTTCTTCTTAATTGGACTAACCACGTTGTAAGTTTTTCCAATTCCTTTTCGCAATACTCTTATTTTTCATTTGTAGATCAAAAGCCCTCTGTCTGTTTGGTCGATTATAGGCTTTAAGGGCTTCAATTAAATTTCTAAGGTTAGGGTTCTTAGGAGAATTTGGGATTTTTTTTATTTAAAATCTTTTGAACTTTAAAAAATCATAACTCGGTTATTATTGACCTAAAAATTATTAAATTTGACATGGTGATTCATTTGGCCGATTAGGAATTTTAGAACTTAGTTTTGGCATTTTAGGCGTTATATAATATTTTTAATGATTTTTATATTTTTTTAATTATATTAAATTTATATTAAATCAATGATAATGCGTCTGGTAATGAAAATTGGTGGAAATATTTTGCATTATATTAGAATGATTTTCATAACCATTTTCCTCAGTTTTGACATGTTTTCGTATGTTCTCATATTTTTTTATTTTTTTATTTGTTTTAATAAGCTTTAATCAAATAAAATTTATAAAAAATCTAATTTTTAACCTCAAAAATTTTATAAAAATTATGTTGGGAAATTCTAAGTCAGTAGGTTGATGTTTCCTAAAA
Organism: Ambrosia trifida; assembly: GCA_028751855.1. NCBI lineage: Eukaryota > Viridiplantae > Streptophyta > Magnoliopsida > Asterales > Asteraceae > Ambrosia > Ambrosia trifida. The sequence goes on from CM054122.1 coordinate 139,269,632, forward strand.
ACTTTTATTTTTCAAAGTGAATTTGGTTTAGTTATGATTTTGTGTAATTATTAGTGATATAAAAATAATAAAAGATTTCTTAAATATTATTTCAAATATTTTTCTGAATTAAACTTAATATTATTAACCTTAGAAAAATGCATGTGTTAGAAAAAAAATACCAACTTATATTATTTTCTTTTATAACACATGATAGTAAAAATTCATAAATTTTCGCGATGTTCGATAAACTTAAAAACCCAAATATAGACCTAACATCCTAAGTGTCTTAGAATAGAAACCCTAGACACTTTTAAGTTTAAATGCTTATTTTGGGAACACTTTAAACTTTAGGTTGAACTTTTGAATTTACTCGCTTACGCTCGCTCGCTCACTTAGTCAAGTTACTAGTTGTCGAATGTGAGTATATCTTTCCCCCTTTTACTGTTGTACTATTTTGGGGTGACTCATGTACCTATTATCAAGTTTCTATTTCTTGTTACTAAAAAGCAATTCTTATGTGTGTTTGCTTGTGTCATTTCGTGTATCTATGACTTGTCAAATCATTAACCGTTGCGGCCTGGCATTTCAATGAATAGTACTATGGTATATACCCTTGTGACTCTGTTGAGAGTCCTCGTCATTGCTATGTATTACATTACTACTAGCGCATACTATATATATTTGCTTTCCTTTCATAGGGTTGATTTGACCCGGATACCACTTATTACATTTTGCAAAATAACACATGAATTGCTAAATTTTCTTTACTATATGTATCAAACGGGTATGCTCACCAATACATTTTTGTATTGACCAAAATTATTTTCGTACATGTTTCAGGTTCTTATGAGATCACTTCTAAGCTTTTGGAACTTAGGCTTAGATTGAGATTTACTGTATTTTAATTTAGATTGCTAGTTTTAATTGTTGTATTTCTTCCAATGTAATAAATTATTCAATTCAATGTATCAAAATTTACATTTCTAGTCCATGAGCTATTGAACAATCGTCACTACGTGACACCTCGATGTTTCCGCCATCGGTTGGGGTGTTACAATAGAATAGGAGCAGAACAGAGCTTAGCCTTTAGCATCTGAAAGGCTTACTCTTGTGAATCACCCCATTCAAACTTCTTGTCCTTCTGGGTAAGCGAGGTAAGGGGTTGAACGATCTTCAAAAATCCCTCGATAAAATAACGATAGTAACCTGCAAGACTCAGGAATTGTCGCACCTCAGATGGCGTCTTCGGTGCTTCCCAGTCTTTTATGGCATCTATCTTGGCTGGATCAACAGGAATTCCTTTTTCCTTAACCACATGACCAAGGAATTGAACTTCGCGTAACCAGAAGTTACACTTTGTGAACTTAGCATACAACTTTTCCCGTCTCAAGAGTTCCAAGACAAGACGCAAGTGTTCCTGGTGGTCCACTTCGTTCTTGGAATAGACTAGAATATCATCAATGAAGACAATCACGAATTTATCAAGATAGGGTTTCCAAACACGGTTCATCAAATCCATGAATACTGCGGGCGCATTGGTGAGACCAAAAGGCATGACCAAGAATTCAAAATGGCCATAACGAGTTCAAAAAGCGGTCTTCAGAGTATCGACTTCCTGGACTCTCAACTGATGGTACCCAGATCTCAAGTCAATCTTCGAATAGAAACTAGAACCCTGAAGCTCATCAAATAAATCATCGATACGAGGAAGAGGATAGCGATTCTTGATGGTAACCTTGTTCAATTCACGGTAGTCGATACACATACGCAGGCTTCCGTCTTTCTTCTTGACAAAGAGGATAGGGGCTCCCCACGGGGATGAACTAGGTCGAATGAAACCCTTCTCCAATAACTCCTGTAACTGGCTGGACAACTCCTGCATCTCGGGAGGTGCAAGACGATATGGGACTCGAGCAATAGGGGCTGCACTCGGTGCGAGTTCAATACCGAATTCGACTTGACGATAAGACGGAAGGCCATGTAGATCCTCAGGATACACATCGGGAAAGTCACAGACAATAGGGATATCTTCAATCTTCTTATCTCCCTCCGACGAAACCTAAGAAAGAGCCAGAATGCCAGAATACCCTTTTCGAAGATACTTATAGGCTTTTATACAAGAAATAATACTTAGAGGGACACCACTCTTCTCACCATGCACCAAAAGAATTTCTGCATCCGGGAGAGGGAGTCGAATGACTTTATCAAAACAGACGATCTCATCACGATACAAGGATAACCAATCCATACCCACAACGACATTGAAACTACCCAAGGACACCGGCATAAGGTCAATAGGAAATGACAAACCCGATAATTCAAGGCGACACTCCCTAAGGACGTGTGTCGCTTCGACTTTCTTACCATCAGCCAATTCTATCAAGTAATTAGCCTTTAAAGGTGTAGGTACCATATCCAGCAACTGACTAAATCCAAGAGATATAAAACTCTTATCGGCACCAGAATCAAATAAAGCCGAAGCATAGCGCTTATCAAGGAGAAATGTACCGGTAACAGTGTCAGGATCCCGCCGGGCCTCGCCCTAACCAATCATGAAGGCACGAGCATTCCTGCCTCCGCCCCCGTTGTTCCCATTACCCGACCCGTTCTTCCTAACTTCGCCCTGCTTCAACTTAGGGCAATCACGCTTAAAGTGTCCAAACTCACCACAATTAAAGCACCCCTGCTTTCCCTGGTTTTCCTGAGGAGTAGTAGCCTGACGAGTGGGAACAGGTGTAGCAGGCGGGTTCTGATTACCCTGAAGATTGACCCTACAATCCTTAGCTTGGTGCCCAAACTCATGGCACCGACGACAACAGTTCTTATCACAAGGACCAGTATGATGGAACCCACACCGACCACACTTCTTCAATTTCCCATAATAACCCCTCGGTTTCTGTTCAGACGACGATCCCCCAACATCAGACTTCTTCACCCGCTGAGACTGAGCTAAACTCGAGCCTTTCCCCACGCCTTCCCACATTCGCTTGTTGTTTTCGAGAGCCTTCACGGTAGTACCTCGGGGAGGCAAGACTCCTTCTGCTACTTTCATATTGGTCAGCCTGTGAGCCGACCGAACAACCTCAGAATACACAGCAAGATTACCCGCAGCCACCAATCCCGCAACCTCCGGTACTAACCCAGAAATATAATGCTCAATTCTTCTGTACTCCGGCGAGTGCAAATCTGGGCACAACACTGCTAGCTCATTATGCCAAGCTGTGTACTCCTCAATTTCAGACCCCAACATTTTGTGTATCCAGACCTCGTGCTCGAGCTTCTGAATCTCGTACCTCGGACAGTATTCGCTTTTCAGAAGCTGCACAAATTCTGCCCAAGGCATAGCGTGGGCATCCCCAATACCCAAGGTCTGGGTGGTGGAGTTCCACCAAGTCAGAGCAGGACCTTCAAGGGTCGCTGAATCATACTTTACGCGGTCGCCCGCCGGGCAACTGCACATAGAGAACACAGATTCAACTTTTTCCAGCCACCGGAGCAGTCCCACTGCCCCTTCAGTCCCACTGAAATTGTGGAGCTTGCAATCCATGAACTTTTTATATGAGCACTGAGGTGGGGGTGGAAAGGGCAGCACCACCTAGGACAAAATGCACAGATAAACAACAAAGAGAAAGATACAACACCCAAAAATGAGGTAGAGTTGGTAGTAATCAACTTACCACCCATGGCATTGTGAGTAGCTTGGAATGCAGTCAAGGCCACATTCACCTGCTTTTGCAATAGGTTGTTCAACTCCTCTTGGGTCATATTAACGTTACCGCGACCGCAACCACCACCACGGCCGCCCCTGCGACCTCCACGAGCTCCCGACATCTTCTGCCAAAATATTGAACAAAAGATTTAGGCTCACCCATGGTGTAACCTACTAAGAATCACAAGAAATTGATCCGGGTCTAATTCGGGTCCATCCATCCAATCAAAAAGTCCACTAGGATTTTCATGCATTCCAGTTTATGATTTCGTGTGCACCCGACATGATAAACTGTTCTACATGGTCCTCTAGATGTACTTTAAGCTTGAAGTTCAAGTCACCGAATATTAGCGCCCAAACAACATATTACTACAAGTATAAGTGTAAGATAGTGTGTGTAAGGACGAGCGTGTCTATTGGGGCATAGAAGGGAGATGTCCAAATCCTGGATAGATCTCAAGAATATGCCGAAGTTATCCCAATGTAAACCATCGCCAAGAGAGTTCAATAATATGTTGCTCGCCGTCGAATCATGAAAAGGATAAGTTAAGGAATGGAACGATAGAAGAATAAGCTGATGATGCAGCATAAAAGATGATGACACCGACACCCCGACGAATTCAATATGTTACTCACATGTTAAGACTCGACAATATGTGACCGTTTAGTGTGTGTGACTCGGCTATAGACTAGACTCTACATGCAGTCCTAGTTTACTATAACCGTTGGCTCTAATACCAATCTGTCACACCCTCAAATTCCACTTGCGGGGTATTACCGCGAGGCGTGTGACATACCAGGATCCAAGTCAACGATCACAATAAACGAACACTAAATGTAAAAGATGAAAACCAAAACATTAAGCTTTGAGCCATAAACTAGCAGCGGAAGCATTTCTTGTTTACAACCAAAAGACATTTCATAGTTTGAAAACATTATTTAACATGCACTAGAACTCTAGACGCCGTGCAAGACTCCGTGCGCCTAGCCCATTAACTGCTATCTTAGCGACCTAAGAAAACACGCCAAAAATGTCAACATATAATGCTGGTGAGTTCACAGGTTTTATAAAAGAGTTGTTATAAGTTTGAGAAGATCATTCCCGTTAATACTATGTTATAAAACGTTAGCTAGACGTTATGTAGTTTTACTACTACTGTTGGGAACCCATTACTAAACATGTACCAGTATGTAAACAGCCCAGATGACTGGGTTACCGATGCCTCGGTAAACCCGGAACTAGAGACAATATGCACCCGCCCGGCTCCCAGCCGTCGAGTGGGGTTTGTGAGGCCCAATAGATCTATCCACATTTCCCTCGTTGTGCATCCCGCACATTCATGGTTTCCCCCTGGACTTTATGTAAAACGCCGTATAGTAATCTAAAGTAACCATAGCATAACATGATCTTTAAAGATCCAAGTAAGTACCATGTTTCTCCCCCAAAAGTAAAACCAGTAAAAGTGGGGTTGTGACACTCACCTTAGATTGCGTTACTTGAAAACAGTTAAGTCAATAAGCTATGATAGCCCCAATTAGCGGCGACCTATCATAAGACGTATATAAGTACTCAGACTAATAACCCGTAGGCTAATTAGTCCCCGAATGTCCAGACCATAACCATGTACATTTGAAAACACCTTTAACTGTTAAACCGACCGCACAAGACAAGACCCGACATCCCATTGGTGACCCGACATCCCACGTGTTATCCTAGAACGAGAAATCAAGCAATCACATGCAACTATACATTTAACACGTATCCATGTTCACTTCATCTATCATACGAGTCATTTATAGCATAAACGGGTCCGAACATGGGTTGCCAAGTCATTATACATATCACGGGTTCCTATCATGTTTCTAGGTGTCAAATAATGCTTCGGGATGTCAAAATACACTTACAATACCAGCATACGCGATTAGGAAATCAACATGCAATTAGGAAAAGTCAACTGGTGAGTAGGAGAGGTCAACATGCGATTAGGAGGCCTACTCGCCTTTAACTACATGCAAGTAGGGCTAATCACCCTTGCATCAGGCGAGTAGAACTCCTACTCGCCTCCTGCAGCTGTGCGTCGCCTTTTTGCGCGTTTAACCGTCCAAATCAGATCCGAAACATGTAAAAACACCCAACATCAAACCCAACTCATTCCAAACAAAAAAACCCCCAATTTATCACTGGTCTAGCACCCTATTTGCAATTATTTCCAAAAATGGCAAAGTACAAGGTTTCATTAAATATGCATATCTTTCCTTAAATGGCAAATAATCAGATTTCATCACCTACAACCTTGCAAATCATCATTCCTTTGTTATAATACCCTTCTAATGTGAATCCTAACATAAAACAATCATCAAATCATATCATAACACCCTAAATCTTCAAGAATCATTCAAACGGGTCAAAATACATATTATCATCAAAGCACCATAATAATTGCTTAAATCCTTAGGAAAACATCCTAACAACTCCTACACATCACAAGTACATCAATTTCATGGAAACATTCACGTTTTGACCCTTAAAAATCGTTTCTTGCATGAATACTTCGCATATAGCAAGTATAAAGGTTTAGACTTGTTTTAGAAACTCATTTCAAAGGTTTTCAAAGACACAAACTTGATAAAACTAGGTCTGGACCTTTGGGAACCAAAATATCAACATTACAAAGGCTTAGGGTAGATAACACACCTTGAATCTTGCTAAAGAAAGGAGCGTAAGCTTAGAAATGATGGGTTTTGAAGCAAAATGAGTTCCAGAGGTGTATTATGGTGTGAGGGAGGCTAGGGATTAGTTAGGGTTGCACAAATGGTGTTTCACAAGTCAAGGGTTATATTTATAGGTGTTTCTAGTCGTCAATAACAGAACAGGCGATTACAAACAGCTACAGGCGATTAGAGCTCCTAATCGCCTATAGTTACATGCGATTAGGGCCTAATCGCATATAGCTACACGCGATTAGGGCCCAATCGCCCTTCCCTACTCGCCTGCAGCATCCATTTTCGGGTTTTTGGCACGTTAAACACTATTTTAACATATATATATATATATATATATATATATATATATAAGCACGTATTCACGTACCGACATATAATGATTATAAGCATATAAAGCATGATAAATAACACGCTCACATTCGTTCATCAGTTCCCGGGACTCGAGACTTGCGCGTGCGCATTAAACCCGATGATTCCACGAATCACCAATCCTTGTACACATGGTTATGGACCGACTCCCAATGATCCCGTGGATCATTGTAACGACTCCCGATGATTCCCCGAACCATCATAACGACTCAACTGACCCAGTAAAGTATGTAATATGCATGACTCGCTAGCGTAGACTTACTAGTTTGATCAATGTTATTAACCTGAGTTTGTCGGGTGTCATAGGAATGGGGCGTCTGCGGTTGGTGGAGACCCAACCAAACCCCATCCCCACCCAACCCAACCCCACCCCAAACCCTCCTCATCGGGAGCCAATTGAGGAGGAGTACGAAGCAGCTAGGGCTGCTATGGATGAGGAACGATACTACTCGGGATCAACTCCTGAGTATTGTCGCATCCGCTGGGATGCGAGGTCCGAGGTCCGAGGGTCGCGATAGCGACAGTTCTGTGTCACCTCCAGAGTATACACTGGAGAACTGGGATAATAACTCTCCGTAGTGGGGGGTTTATGTTTAATTATGTAATGTTTTAATAAGTAGTTTAGGATTATGTAATGTGTTTGTAATAAGCAATTTAGGATTATATAATGTGTTTATCTAAACTAACATTAAACATAAAAAAATAAAACATTAAAACTAATAATTATAAATCCTCTATTTTACCAAGTTTTCTTTGCATTAAGCTATTGTACGTTGTGCTGTGTGAGTTTTTCAAAAAACTTTGGCTTTGGGCATGTCTATTGGTCCACGTACTTCTCTCTTTCTATCTCTCTGAACGTCACCATTTCTCTATCTCTCTCCATTTTGTTTCATCTTCAAGATGCTTATTTCTCTCTATAAACATAAGTGACTTTTCCTTCTTTCAAATGGTTGTCCGGTGACTGTTACAACATCGGCCTTCCCATGGTCGTGACTAATCTACGGTTCACTTATTTTCTAGAGAGAGGAGGGGTTTCTAGAGAGAGAATTTACGGCGGCGATTCCGGTGATGACGGTTGTTGAAGGTGGTACTTCAACACAATAAACAAACGCAAAACCCAAATATAGAACAAACAACTGCTTATAAACTTCTTCCTCCTCAGACATACCTTCAACCACAATCTCACACTTTACCTCCTTTCGTTCTACAATCAAATGCGATGATGATTGAAGGTGGTACCGGTGTTGACGGGTGTTTCTGGTTTGTCCCGGTCTTTAGTTACGTATCTGAGTTTAGGTTTTAGGGAGCATGGTTCTTCTAGAGAGCCGATTTCAAATCTCAGGTCACGATTGTGACGTGGTGGGATAGCGGTGGTAGCTTGGTAGTGTGGATGGTAGAGAAGTCGGTGAGTAGAGGAGTACGTCTTATTTCAGGTTATGGTGGTGGTATGGTTTCAACGGTCAACGGTGGAAAGGAGAATGTTTGTAGAGAGAAAAACAAGCGGTGGCGTTTAGGTGGTGGTGTTGTAGAAGTTGCGGTGGTGATGGCGTTGTACGATGACCACAGTTAGGTGGTGGTGGGGTGGTGATGGTAGTGAAGAGATCCCCGGTCGGTCGCTATGCGCCACGATGACGGTGGCATGGTAGAGATGTGATGGTGGTTCAATGGTGAGCAACTGGGCATAACGGTGTTTTTTTTTGGCATTTGTGGATAGAGAGATATAAAGAGATTTTTCTAAGGCTGGTATGTATTGGTGGTTTAAGCACAGAGTTTAACCTTGAGGTTGTTATTCAATTTTGAAAGAATTTTTCAGTTGATGTAGCTCTGCACCATTACATCAAAAATTGATATTTGTTTTACTTTATTGTTTTTTTTAAATATCATTATATGTTATTATTATGTATACTAAATATTTAACTGGTGTTTACCAGATAAATAAAAACAAATTAAAACAAATAAAATAAAATTAATGTTTTATTTAGAACTTTCCCTTTGAACGTTCCCAGTTTAGGTGCTGTTTTGTAGCCTCTTATTAACCATTCAGAGGCTACCTCTTAATGGTTCATAATCTTTGAATAGTTAAGAGGGAACCATTAAGATGTAACCTCTTAACCATTCATATTTAAGATTACATCATAACTATTGAGAGACTATGAACCATTCAGAGATAACATCTTAATGACCATTCAGAGGCTATCAAAAAGCCCCTCAATTTTTTGACGGAAAAGGAATTAAAATACGAAAAAAACAAAAACAACATTAAAATTCAAACAATCGTGTTTGAGGGGCGTTACTATACTGTTTTTTGTTTTCAATGTGATACACAAAAAGGTTTTGCACATTTATGTTATTATTTTAGTCAAGTTTTGAACGATTCAGTTCATTTTAGTCAGAGCTATCAAACAACCCCTCAGTTTTTTTTCACGGAAAAGGAATTAAAATACGAAACAAACAGAAACAACATTAAAATTCAAACATATCGTGTTTGAGGGGCGTTACTATACTGTTTTTTGTTTTCAATGTGATACACAAAACGGTTTTGCACATTTATGTTATTATTTTAGTCAAGTTTTGAACGATTCAGTTCATTGCACATTGTGGCTACCGCGCCGCAACGTGCACGGGCTAAAAACTAGTTAAACATTAAACATTAAAACATAATATTAAACATTACACATTAAAACACTAAACATTAAACAAAATAAAAACGCATCAATTGCCACGACAGAAGATTGGTGATGTGGAAGTTGCTTTCGTAGCGCTACCGATAAGCGTCATTTGTGAGTTGAATTCCCATCTGTTCGCTAACGCCAGGGTGCGCCTCCATCGTCGCTTCATAGACGGCGTGCCATCTCGTACAGTTATTTTATATGACATACCACTTACTGGCGATATGATCAACGTTACGTTGTTCGTTTCGCTAATTCGGTTGTACTCCGCCAACACATTGTGCCAAAAATCCTCCCTATTGTTTGGCGGGTTCTCCTTAGTGTTGATCCACGCCATCACCAACTGGATTTGATCCTGATTAGTCCACCGTGCCATACTTTCGGTTTGTGTTTGGGTTTAGGTTTGTGTTTGTGTTAAAAGTATATGTGTTTGTGTTAATATATGTATGTATATATATGTGTGTGTAAAAAATGCCCCAATAAAAAAACACCCGTTGCCTCCCCCCATGCTCCAACGTTCGATTTTTTTAAATTTCCAACGATTACATCAAGCAATAACGCTCGCCAATCACCATGTGGGTAACCTTCACAACCAAAACGCCCCCATAGCGCTCGGGGGCGGTGTTCCCCGACGCTACGAGGCCAAAACACTGGTATAGCACCACCACTACACATACACTTAAACACATGTTTCCCAGCCGTACAGTTCCCTTTTCAATTACTTTCACAATCACCCTCATTTAAAACGCAGATTGCAACTCTAAAAACAGATTCAAAGTATCATAATAAATACTAGGTTTGAGACCCGTGGGGACCCACGGTGCAAACCATAGTAAATAAAAAAATTATATGAAACTAAGAGTTGTATTGTTCAAGTTTACTGGCTACAAACGTAAAGTGTTAAAAATAACGGTTAGCCTGAAATTTGTTTTCTTATAAAAACGTCAAAGTGGATATTTTTTATAAGCCCTCAGTAACGTTAGTAATGAAAACCGATTAACTATTATGATCAGTACTCAACAAAAGTATAAAATTTTGAAAAAAATAACAAAGGTATGAATACATTGTGTTTTTGTAAATGACTTTTATCATATTTTTTATTTTTAATGTAATTGTAATTAGTACATAACTTGTTTTATTGACAAAATGCAAGGCACTATTCAAAGCAAACAAAAAAAGTTTAAAATAATACTTTATTATTGAAGTTGTATATACATAACGTCCACAAAGATAATAAAAAAATTGCATAAAAATTACTCAAATTATTCATAAATCCTGAAAGACTTCTTTGTACACAACGTTTGATGTTTTGTTTGTCAATTCACCATTTTCATCTACTATAACAATCTTAAGTCCATCTCGACTTCTAACCCTTGAAAGCGCAACATACAACTGCCCGTGTGAAAAAACTGGATCCTTCAAATACAATCCAACTCTGGATAAGGATTGTCCTTGACTTTTGTTTATTGTCATTGCGAAAGAAACAGCAAGTGGAAATTGCCTTCTGTTAAATTTAAAAGGAATTTTCTTATCTGAGGGGGATAAAGTAATTCTTGGAATAAAAGTTCGCATTCCAATGTTACTTCCTGATATGATTTTCGCTTCAATGACACGTTTTCTCATTTTAACAACTTGTAACCTTGTTCCATTGCACAAACCGCTTTTCTGATCAATGTTTCTGAGTAACATTACGGGAACGCCAACTTTCAAAACCAAACGATGGTTTGGTATTCCAGAAAACTTAAGACCATTAAGGACATCAGGAGAAACTAATCTTTCATCAACCTGTTTGTTCACATCTTCAGACTGGCAAACACTATCCGAACTTAGATACTCAACTTCGTCACCCGGAAACATTGAAAGTAATATATCATTAATTTCATGAACAACTTTATTCTTCGGTGCCAATATAGCTCGATCTTGAAAATAAGTCGGAATGTGGATGTTATCCAAAAGTGAAGGATAAACAAAGGCTATCAAATCAGAAACAGGATCCGAAGATTGAGAAATAAGTAAGTCATCAGGTATCAAAATAACATCTTGATCATCACTTATTGTATCAACCTTTCCTTCTCCTATGTCCAGAAGCCAAGATGCAAACTTTTTAGTTTCCTCAATATCATAACTGCAGCTTCCAGAAAGCAACCTCATATTTTTTGTTAACTCTAAAACAGTGCATTTGTGCCAAATGTATGATGAACTTAAAGAGGCATTAACAATATCATGCCTAGTTCCATTTGGTACAACTGGTAGAATTTGCCTAAAGTCACCCCCAAACACAACAACCTTTCCACCAAATAACAAATCAGACGACTCATCAGCATGTACACCAAATACATCTTTTAAACTTCGATCTAGTGCTTCAAAAGCATGTTTATGAGTCATGGGTGCTTCATCCCATATAATCAAGTCAGTTTGTTTAACCAGCTGTGCAACATCACTATTAGGTGGTATGAAGCACATAGAATCTTCAGTTAGGTTTATAGGAATACGAAACCTGGAATGTGCTGTCCTACCACCGGCCAATAGCAAAGAAGCGATACCACTCGAAGCAACATTCAAAACAATCTTTCTTTTACATCTTATGGATGAAGATAAAGTCTTCCATAGGAATGTTTTACCCGTACCACCGTAACCATAAACAAAAAAAACCCCTCCTTTTTTTTCCTCAACAGATTTAATTACACAATTATAAATATTTTTTTGTTCATCTGTTAAAGAAGAGAACTGAGAATCAAATTCTTCAACCAAACTGTTTGAGTCATAGCCCAACTCCTCACAAATAAGACGATTTTCTAATAATGATAGAAAATCATTCTCAGGATATGGCATACCTACGAAATGTCGTAGACTGCAACTATTACGCAATAAGAACTTCTCAATATCTAGCAAAGCTAAATTCTTAAGTTCGTCGTCTGAAAGGATCAAATCTGGGAAAAAAAATGTCTTAGAATGGAATATATAGAATAAAATTAACAAATAAAATTAATAATTGAATATGTGGAACTATTAAAATTAGTATAATTTACATTCCTAATAATTATGAATCATTACAATTTAGTATATGCCCAAAAAATTCTAGAAAATCTATTTTAAAGTAATAATATATTAAAAAAAGTTAATACCTGGACAGTTTGAATCTATTCTTCTCTTGTGTAAAATGTCATCAGACAAATAATTCCATGTTTCCTCCCACACAATGTCAGGTCTTGACAAACTGTTGGACGCTAAAAGAGTTGCAAATAAGTTTCTTAGATAAGGACCAGAACCTGCAAAAGCCGCTTCCTTTATTGCTTCAACATATTCTGTATCATCATCTAGGAGTCCCATTGCGTAGCATGCATCCCTAAAAGATGATTGTACTTTCCCATCAACTTTAAGAATATCTTGAAACGATGTTGGTCCTTTAACCTTATTCAAAAGCATTCTCAAAAAATAAGCTTCGCCAACAGAAGCAGGAACTGAATGAATTCGACCAATTGACTTTATTCTTTGCCTAACCTCCCATTTTCGTTCTTGTGCTTTCCAAACATATTGTGAAGGGAATTGGATGTAAGTTAGTTGCCTTGCATTGGCATCAATTTTGTTGCGTTTCATCCAACCCAAAAACATAGAGGAAGCACAAGAGGGTTTATTGAGAACGTCGTCAATGTCTTGCGTAGGATCGAAAACAATTCTTTGTTCACCAGGTAGATGAAAAGGTAGTCTCATTACAGGAGGTGACCTGTAATGAATATCATATGAGAATATTCTCCATGAAGCCTCACACGCAGAAATATAACGACAATCATAAAATCCTTTGACTTCATCAACAACTTTGTCTTCACCGGGTACTTTCTTGCTTTCGACAAAATTAAGAGTAACTCTATCTGGACCCTTGTTAATGTATTTAAATAAATACTTAATGGATCCAGCTTGGTTACACCATTCAACGTTGATATGAGCCTGGTATCTTTTAAGAAGTGTCTTGTTATATGGAACAACATATCTGTTATCTAATTGCTCACCAGACTTTTCTACAAACGACCCATTATCTCTGCGTCTATAAACTGCATAACCTTCGGTATCAATAGAAGTCTCATTCTGGAAATTTTTTGGGAAGTTTTTTGAACATTTGTCATTGACCATACACGGACAACTCATGTTCAAAGGACCACAAGGACCGTGAATCATAAATTCGCGTACAAGTTCATACAATTCTGCATCTTCATCTTTATTCGGTATCTCTGCTGAAATGAACTTGTCAATATGGTCAACTGTAGGAAGCTTATAACCAGCAGCCATAAACAAACAAATGTGTGCGTGTGGTAATCCACGTTTTTGAAACTCAACGGTATATACAGCTGCAAAAAAATACATACAACTGAACTTACAACTGAAAATACACGATTAGTTTAGATAGATGAGAGATTTGATTGCACATGAATCATGAAAAGGAATCGGTTATCATAGTGATAATAAAAAAAAATACATAGATTATTAACATATACCCCACAATATTAAGATAAGATCTGCAAATCATTGAAATAATCGAAAGGAATTAAAAAGTGAAGAAGATCTTACATATTGGTAAAGTGGTTTTTTGGGAGAAGATAAATGAAAAAGTGAAACAATTATGATTTAGGTAGGTATATAATGACACAGATTGTTGTTGGGCTGAAGCTCACATAATATAAACATGTAAATCGGGCCTATGCCGCTTAAAAAAATGTAAACCCAATATGTTATATAATATGTATGATATGTATGTTATATGGGATTGTGTTAGCAAGCTATTGGGCCGATCATTTTTCCTTGTATCACATACATATATTTCAGTAAAAAAATTGAATATATCTACATATTTATGTTACAATTTATTTAGTTTTAATTAGATATGAATCATACAAAAATAAAACTGAATATTATGTTTGATGAGTACATCCACCAATCTAGTTGTATCTATATTTACTCAACATAATATTGAAATGGATGAAAACATACTTATCAATCAAGCAAACGCATTTATTAAATATTAAGATCGTTATGAAACTTAATAAAAAGAGGAAACCATATCATGGTATAAAGAGAAAATAACAAAGTAGAAATTGTTCAAAATTATTAAAAAAACAAAACATAAAGCAATGAAACTCGTTGACCATAAGCATAGCAAACAAATCCTCTTCATTTTGGGTTTAGGAAGACGAGAGGCTCAACGTAATTTTAAGTTACTCCATACTACCACCACTTCCAATCTTAGTTGAAGGAGTTGGTGTGCTTTCATCATCAGAGATCGCGTCAATCAGTTTACGCTTAACCATTTGATACTTGGAACTGATAGAACATTGTTCTCCTTCAGCGTAAACTTTCTTATCAACAATGGAAATTGGCGTATCATTATCGCCTGTGTCAGATTCCTAAAAAAAATATAGTTACAAACATATATATCAGGATCATCAGTGATTGTGTATGAAAGAAAAAATGAGTAAAATGTATTACTATGAAAATATGTGTTTGTGAAAATGGTACCTTGGAAGCAGAAATAACATTAGACGGCATTGCTATGAGAGACGTGTGAAGTGATTCTGATTCAGCAGGCTGAAAAAAAAATGCAAAAACTTAGAAATGTAACAAAGTCTTACGTAAATAAAATTTGCAAAGTTATGTGAGATGGAATTCGAATATGTACCTGTCCTACATACAACTTTTTCTTAAGATGCGAGATAATTGTTGGATCATCAGTTATCTTAGTTACACCATAAACATCATATTTGTTGTTTAAATTGAAGCCAGAGACAAAGATTTTAAAAGCAAACTCTCTGTCTAACAAAGTCTTAATCTCTTCAGGATATTCAACTGTATCACCAACCTATATATATAAGGAATAACCAAATAGATAATTATTACAAAACCATAATTAAGGAATTATTAAAAATAATTGTATACTTAAAATCGGTTCCTAAAAATAAGGAATACCGTATTCAAATCAAGCAATTCAGAAGCACTTTTACTAATAAGTTGTGCAACGTCATGATGAAACAACGTAAGCGATACAGCACCATTAACGTCTTGCACACGAACCTGAATTTTAAACCTAGAAAAAAAATTTGAAAAAAAAAACAACAAAAATTTATAACTAAGTTGGGTTGAAATGAAAGTAGATTTGTGAAAATTATAATAGATGTTAAAAATATATCCGACCTTGGTGTAGGGTCAACTTTTTTGGCACTACAACTATCATTCAAACACTCGTAAACCTTTTCTTCCTGGAAATCTGAACTTCCTTCACCAACCTGCTTGATTATATAATCAATACTACATTTTTTTGTGCATTTGGGGCATCCCATGTAGTACCAGCCAATTTCAGTAAACAGGTGTTTAATAGTACCCAATAATACCAGAGGCTGCGCCTGTATGAATATTATAGTTTGTTACCAAAATAAGATAGTATATGGTATACAAAGGAAATTAATATTAAAATAAAATTATAGTTTTAACTTCATTACAATTTATTATATTTAATTATAAATATCGTATTTAAGTATGAACATTATACTTACATCTTGAATCTCACAAATGTCGCCAATGTTACTAAAAGGAGTGTTATGGACAAATTCATCTTCATCAGAGCAAAACATAGAAGTTCCATATGGTTGAAGAGAAGAGGAAGGATTATCAGCGATTTTCTTACCCAACCTGAGAAAAATAATTACATACATACACATTACATATTTATTGAGACTGTTTATAAAGGTTGTGTAATTCGTATTTAAAAACCTAATAGTACATACCCTATTTTGTAGAGCTTTATATCTTCAATATCTCCATTTATGAAAAGTCGACTAACACGATCTCCAAAAGAGTTAGAAACATACGGTTTTCCTATATAAAAAAAAAATTAGGAAAAAATATTTTTTTATTTAATAAAAAAAAAATAATAGAGGTTAGAACTTAATATATAATGCAAAATATAATGAATGTATAAATATAATTATAACAATATATAAATAGATTAACATTATACAACCATTATAAAACTTCAAACGGCCAAACTGCATTATTATTATAAATTCTTTCTCTGTTTGATGAGTTGCAACATATTTAGACATCTCCATGGCATAACTATCCCACAACGTTAAATAGATGCGCAAGCCCCTTCACAAAAGTACAAATTATTTTAGTAAAAAATAAATAAAGAATTTATAAAGGTATGTAATTTTTTTTATATATAAAATGCAAAAAAATAAAAAATAAATAAATAATACATACTCGATATCTTGAACTTCCATTGTTAACCTCTTTTTATCAGCGACAACCTTTTTTTCTTTATCATCATTGCTAAAGAACTTGTTAACATGTCCAATAACATCTAAGATCAATTATAAAATAAACATTAATTAAAGATAAGTTATAAATTTACTGCGATTGTTTGGTTGTGATTAAAAAAAACATTAAAACGAAAATATACCTATTGTAACATATTCATCAACATCCCTTTCCAGAATTCTTTGAAAGGGCACAAAAGAGAAACCAAAATCTGGACCTTGGAAACCATGATATTCGGAAACTTGAGTATTCATATTGAAGCAGAGTTTGTTTGAGTTTGGAGCATACTTGTATTTAGAAGAATTGACCCCAACTCCTGGGTTTATTATAATAAGAGAAGAATTTTCAATCAGAAACCTCTCGAATTTAAAAAACAACCGCTTAAATACATTGGCTTGAATCCTGTCACCCTGTTGATTATAAAAAAAAGAAGATAATTGATATACATTAAAATTAAAACCATCACAATATAAAAAAAATTAATGAAATTTAAAAATAATAGGATGTAAAAAAAAACGTGTGGTTAAGTTTTACATTTTCATCACATAGGATCATTTCAATTGAGTACACATCATTAGGATTGCGACGATCGGGTAGACGCCAAACCCGAATAATCTTTAGCTTTAACGCCACACTGTTTCGGTTTACATGAATTTGGTTAACCATTGTAAACTCATTTGCATCTACAGCAGCCATTGATCTTGTTAACTGGAAAAAAATGATGTAAATAACAAAAGATGACTTCAATAACACAACAAATAAAAATCAAATCAAAATAACTTCGACATTATGTAATTAAATATGAGAAACAGATAGTAACCTAATAATATATCTTTGCGATTACTTAAAGTGGCTCCAACGTGTCTTATTACAATCGTATGTGAATTGGTTTGACTTCTTTATATAGTTATTGAATATAGCGAATAATAGGAAATGGATGTAATGGTGGGCGGTTAATTAGGATTTGAATTAGCATATATTTAAAGATTATAACATTATGTATTGATTCACTTAAGTCAAGGTCAATCATTTATTGATTAAATCGGTTTATCAAGCATTATATAGGTATTGATGTAGGAATTAAATCAATTCAATAATAACAAATAGATTAAAGAGTGGAGGGTAATTAGGAACCGAATTACGATTGAATACATTATTGTTATAAGTTTATGTATTGATTGAATTTAGTCAAAGTAAAGTATTCAAAGCAACACAGCCGTATGTTAAGCATTATAGTTAGTTGTAAGTTGTTTTGATCTATTCAATGTTATTTAACTAATGTTCTTTATATGTTATGTCAAGCATTATATAGGAATTCAATCAATTGAATAATAAAAATCGGATGAAAGAGTGGAGGGTAATTAGGATTCGACTTAGAATTGTTATTATTGTTATAACTTTATGTATCGATTGAATTTAATAAAAGTCAAGCATTGAAATAATTAATGGCGACTTTTAAGTATTATACCTAGTTGTGAATTGTTTTTTTTATTGAATCAATGTTATTAAACTAAATGAATTTAGCGAATAATAGGAAATGGATGTAATGGTGGGCGGTTAATTAGCATTTGAATTAGCATATATTTAAAGGTTATAACATTATGTATTGATTCACTTTAGTCAAGGTCAATCATTTATTGATTATACCTACTTGTGAATTTTTTTTTTATTTCTTCAATGTTATTAAACTAAATTAATGTATTGATTACATTTAGTCAAAGACAACATTGAAATAATTAATGGCGAATTTTAAGTATTATACCTAGTATTGATTTTTTTTTCCTCATGTTTTATCCAATGTTATTAAACTAAATGTTCTTTACATGTTATGTAAAGCATTATATATGTATTCAATTGATTCAATAATAAGAAATGAATGAAAGAGTGGAGGGTAATTAGCATTCGAATTAACTCTTATATATTATTGTTATAAATTAATGTATTGATTAAATTTAGTAAAAGTCAAGAATTTAAACCATTAAAGCCGAATTCATATGATTATACATATTTGTGATGTTATTTTTTTTTTTATCTGTTGGATGTTACTAAACTAAATGTTATTTACATGTTATGTAAAGCATAATATAGGTATGCAATCAATTCAACAATAAGGAATGGATGAAAGAGTGGAGGATAATTAGCATCCGAATTAGCTCTTATATATTATTGTTATAAATTAATTAATGTATTGAATAAATTTAGTCAAAGTCAAGAATTAAACCATTAAAGCCGAAATTAAAGTCTAATCATAAATTAATGTATTGATTACATTTAGTCAATGTCAAGCATTGAAATCATTAATGGCGAATTTAAAGTATTATAGCATAATCAAAGGTCAAAAGACATTTTTATAATCAGTAAAATTTATTTAAAATAAGTTAAAAAAGGAAATATAATAAAAATACATAAAAAACTAACAATAAACATACGAGTGTATGGAAATATGTGTTTAATGGAATGAACGAAAAATTACATTTAACAGGGATTAATTGATTTGTGAGAAATCAATAACTTCTTGTGTGTCAATCTTGGTAACAAAAAGCCTACGTTTATGCGAACATCATTTGAAAAGGCAGTAGTCTCCAATAGAAATACCTTCTGATTCATGAAAGCATTCGGAGCAATAAACTCAAATATCACGTAAAACATAGAGAAGCATAAATCATGTACAACTTTTGACCATCCATTTGTTAAGCAGAATTCATCATCTATAAATTCTAACAAAACAAACCAAGATTGACCATGGTATGTTGAAACTTTAATGTTGTTGTTTCGTAAGTTTTTAGATAACAAAAACCTGTTCATGGATTTAGGCAATGTCTGCACAAACACGTAAAAACAAACATTATAATAACAAATAAGGTTTTTTTACTTAAAAAATATTAGAAACGTCATACCAAAACTCGTGCGGAAGGGTCATGAATAACCTTGAAGAATTTGTCACCCTTGTGATAAGCCATATCGAAGTTATGTGTCCTACTGAAATCCTGTTCTTCGTATGCAAAAAACAAACTTTTGTTAGTATATACATAAAGTCACTCATACTAAAAACTGATTTTAATTATCTTCTTTTATGAAATCCGGTATTTTGTTTTTTTTTTATATACTTGTTTCTTATATTCACACATACTCAAAACCGATTTCAATTGCAATCTGTTTATTAAAAAACACAATCATATATTCAATGATTAAAGCTGAGCAGAATTACTCGCATATCGATTACATTCAAAGCATAGAGTTGATTGTAAAAAGATTATCAAATGGTTTTAATAAAAAAAAAAACGATTCTTTTTGGTTTAAACATAATCGAAAAACAATACGATTTGAAAGTTGTTTTAATAAGAACACGATTGTATTTATTATATATGTAAAATGGTTTGAAACATTTGCTTTACGGATTTCAAATGAATCAGAAAAGTCAACCGGAAATCTTGGATGTTTTGTAGCACGCCATTTAGATATAGGATTCACATTTCTGTTTGTAAAAAAATAAGGATTTAGATATAGGATTCACATTTCTGATTGTAAATAAATAAGGATACAATCTTATTGTTTTTATCTTTTATGTTAGATGATTGCAAACATTATGATGAAGAACATACCTTGCAAAAATGACAATGAGATAGAAAGGAGAAAGGAATTAGTAGGAGAGGAATGAGTAATGAGAAATGGATGTTGACAAAAGTAAATAAAAAGAGGTTTATATAGGTCTTAGTCTTGGAGCTCCATATAGTAGTTGGATCCTTCAAGACCCTCTAAAATGCTAGGGTTCAACCCTAGTGTTTTGGTTTATTATATAGATAGATTAACATTTTTCACACTGAAAAAGACATCTTTAAGTCTTAAACCAAAAAAAAAATAATAATAAAAAAAAAATGGTTTCACACCAAAAGGTACAAACAAAAGCTAGACAAGTGTGACCCCACCCCTTCTTTATACACCCATTATTGTCCTCCTCACCTCAGCCTTCCCCTCTTTCTATTTTCTTCTGCAGTTTCTGTACGAATTTATGGTCACTGACCTTTAATTTTTGTCATCAGTGATTGCAGTGATCAAAGATTTTAGTAGAATCTTGTTTTCTTTCACTTTACTGGGTTATTTATTGGCTGGATTACATACAAACTGGTGTTGTTTGAGAGTTGATTTTAATGATGGAATATGGTGTAGGATCACAGCTTGTTGGGTCAGAGATTCATGGGTTTAAAACCATGAAAGGTGTGTTTTTATTTCTGTTATTTGTTTAAAGAATTTGTTAAGTTGTACTGGAGTTGAAAGTGTGTGGTAAAAAATAGTGCCAAGTGTTCTAATATTGTATATAATTTTTATAAAGTTTTATTTTTTTTAATTAATTGAGGCTAATAAACATATATAAATTAGTGAATCTTGCTTATGTTTAGTGATCATTATTCCTTTGTTTGTTTGTTTGTTTTTTTTTTTTTTTTTCAAGTTGACTTGAAGTAGGAGGTAATAGTGAAGAAAAAGATTCAGTAAATAATAATAAAGATAATGATTTTGGGAAATTTGAAAGGATTTATCCACTGGACTTCAAAGTGATGATCATGGGATATTTGGAAGGGTTTTGCAACAGTTTTTGGAAGTTAAATTGCTTTCATAGGGTGTCCTATAATATAAAGTTGGAGACTTTACCAGCAAACACATCTTGACCCATGTTGATAATTTTGTGGTATTCTGAAATAAAAGGATAGTATGGTACCAAAGTTTGTCGGGTTTGGACCGAACCGAACATGATTACAATATATACTTAGAACGAACCGAACCCGAACGGTGGCCGGACAGGGTGGTGGTGGCAATGACGTCATGTTGCGCTGTCTAGGGGTTTTTCTCAAGTGGTGACGGCTAGGGTATGGTTATTTGTGTGTGGCGTGGCGGAGACGGTATAGAGCCTAGGCTGGCTATGATACCGTGTAAGATAATAGAATGCTGAATGATATTATTGAATGGTTATGTTACAATAGAGATCACAAGGAACTATAAATCTAACCGAGCGTGTGGGCTCATACTAATAAATCCTTATAATATAGTCCAATAGAAAGATGGCAGCTCCTAGTTGTTAGCTTTTTTTTTTTTTTTTTAAGTTAGATGATTGTTTTAGTGGTTTTCTAAAGCTCAATGATTGTAGTTTTTAAATAGGAAGAAGTAAGTATAAGGTGTGTTGCTATAAATGGTAAGTTTTAGTTATTACTTATTATTACCTGAAATTGAGTGTCCTGTTGTGGTGATTTTTTGAGTATTGTGTTTTGGTCTACTTGGGATTGCATATGATGTAGTTTTGTAATTTATTATTTAAATGATAGTGATCTACCTTTAAATTGTTAAAGGTTGTTCAGTTGTAAAGGAAAAGTTTTTTGAATATTATATTATCCATAAACTAATCAAGAAACTGGAAATGGGATGTTATTTTAGCTCTACTTTCAGCACAGGAATTAATAGTTTAAGACTTTAAGATATACTTGACTATAACTTGGGTATGCAAAAAATGATAGGTTTTTTTTTCTAATTTTATTTTCTAATTTTATGTCATTAAATATAACACCTGACTACCTAAGATAAGCTATTGAGCTCCTATGAATTAGATTTGGTTTATCAATGATTTGTACGCTTAATTGAGGAGTTTTCAGCCAAAACGCCTAAGATGGCAAGACGCATCTGTGGTATTGGAGGGAGGGCATTCCTTGTGACCTAGTATATCTCGTGTGGACGGAATAATGTGAGCTATGCCTAAGCTGTCACATATAATGTATTAGATGTAAGAAAGGCTCTCAATATGGTTTTAGTATTAATGTTTAATGCATCCTTTCTCCTTAGACAGGTTACAACTGTTTATTTAGTGGCTTAGTGCTTAAGGTTGGCTATCTAAAACCAAGTCCAAACGTTAAGAGGCATCGTCTAGAATCTGAATGCGAACCATTAAGAGTGTTCAGAGAGTAGACACTTATACATGGCAGAATGTTTGTCATGGTCCATTTTGCCCCTCTTGTTGCTCATCTTACGCCTAATTAATTCTTAACATCTTCTTCTCGTGTAAGAATATTTCTTTTATTTTTTTTCCTATGAACAGATTTGGATGTGCCTGTCATGTTTGAGGAAGCTAAGACAAGATGGCTCAGACCAAATGAGATACATGCAATTCTATGTAACTCCAAGCATTTCACCGTTTACGTGAAGCCTTTGAATTTGCCAAAAAGTAAGTCTACTTTCAACCTTTGTTTCGCACTTTTAAGGTTATGTTTTTCAGTTAATTTGGGCTCAAATTTTAATATCCCATGGCATGGAATTTATAGCCTCCCTTATTTCTCGAAAAACTTGTATCGGAAATGTTTAAAGTTCTTTATCACATTTTTGTCAAGTGTTGAAATTTTGTTTACTGATTTTTTTCATTTTGCGTTAAATAGGTGGCACAATCGTCCTATTTGACCGAAAAATGCTTAGAAATTTCCGGAGGGATGGTCACAATTGGAAAAAGAAAAAAGATGGAAAAACTGTCAAAGAAGCTCATGAACACTTAAAAGTAAGATTTACAACTCCCCAAGTTTATGTGAAAATATCTTTGAATTCATTTCTGATATAATATTACTACCTTATTGATGCAGGTTGGTAATGATGAAAGGATTCATGTGTATTATGCTCATGGTGAAGACCAGTCAACCTTTGTTCGCAGATGTTACTGGCTTCTTGATAAGTATGTGCATCAATTGAAATTTGCATCGGTTATGACTTATGAACCCATCTATTTTATTAATGATTTATAGCGCGTAATGATTTATATACATTACGCACTATAAAGATCCTTCATTTCTTTGCCGAAATTAATACGTACTATAACATTATTTATTTTTGCTTTGCATGTGTTACAGGAGCCTCGAACATATTGTACTTGTTCATTATCGCGACACACAGGAGGTCGATCCACCATAAAGGAACTTTTAATATTAGTAGACATTTTGTATATATATGATTCTTCAGATTAACAAATTTTCCTTGCTAATATAGTTATTATTAACTCATTATGCAGTTGCAAGGCTCTCCACCGACTGTTGAATCGAATTCTAGTTCAGACCCACCTATTTCATGGAATCTGTCCGAAGAAGTCGTTGACCAAGCTTATTATGCTGGTAAGTATGTTTATCACCGATATTAAGATTTCCAAAGAGTTTATTTTTAAAAATATATATTTACTTTTATAATAATTATTAATTTTTTAAATATTTTCTTTTATTGTGATTCTGCAGAACCTAATGCGACTATAATAAATCATGAGATGAGACTTCATGAGATCAACACACTTGAATGGGATGAGCTTGTAGTCCCAGATGGCTCCAACAAGTTAACGACGCCTGCAGGAGGTAATTAACTTCGTTTAGTTGCAAGATAAATCCATCAAACAGTTGAATGTAATAAAACTTTTTAATTGCAGGAAACGTATACGTTGACCAAGATGATCAATATGGACTACATGGATTTGTAGTAGATACTGTAAGTAGCGTTTGGAGAAGATAGACCTTCATAACTTTGTGATATTGATGCCATCCTGTTTATTCTGCTTACAGGTGGGCCCCAAAGACGTAAACGATAGCACGACTCTAAATGTTTTAGACACTATGGTGGATGATGCATTGAAAAATCAAGATAGTTTTGGAAGATGGATGAACTACACCTTGACTGAATCTCATGTGATAGAAACACAACCCGTGGCTTCAGCTGGTTATAATGAACATATGTTTAATATAACCGAAGTCTCGCCCTCATGGGCGTCATCAAGTGAAGAAACAAAGGTTGTTTGTATTATCATATAGAGATGTGCTATTTAAACCTCTTTTCATTATGGGACTTGCCTTGACATTGCAATATTAAACGGTCAACATTTGACTTTTCAGCAAAAGGAGCTATTTGCCAACTTAATATAATCTTTTAAGCATTTGGCGCCACTTTGTTGTGAGATATTGACCTTTAGTCTGTTCGCTGCAGGTTTTAATCGTTGGAATATTTAATGAAAAGCATCTACATTTAGCAAACTCCAATCTAGTTTGCGTGTGTGGAGATACTTGCATTCCTGTTGAACGTGTACAACTTGGTGTATTTCGGTGTTACGTATCTCCTCAAAGCCCGGGAATCGTCAACCTTTTCCTCAGTTGTGATGGACACAAACCCATAAGTCAAGTTATCGCGTTTGAATACCGGGCCCCATCTACGCATAATTCAACTGTTTCATCAGAAGAGCAGTCTGACCGGGAAGATTTCCAAGTCAAAATGAGATTGGCCCACTTGCTATTTTCGACATCCAAGAGCCTTAATATCTTATCTAATAAAGTACCACAAAAGACGCTGAAAGAAGCCAAAATATTCGCCCACAAAACCCGATCCATTGTTGATAGTTGGGATCATCTGATAAAATCAATGACGGGAAAAAAAGTATCTTTCTCAGAAGCCAAAAACAACTTATTGGAGCTCATTGTACAGAACAAGATGCTTGAATGGCTTTTGGAAAGTATATTAGAAGGAAGTAAGGTTCCAGGCCGAGACGAAGAAGGTCAAGGAGTAATTCATATGTGCGCTATCTTGGATTACACTTGGGCCATATTCCCATACTCATGGTCAGGTTTATCGATTGATTTTCGTGACAAATTTGGATGGACCGCTCTTCATTGGGCTGCTCACTATGGGAAGTAATAATCTTCTTCAGTCCTCATTTTATGTGTTCATAAAATTATGTCTAGTTACTGTTAGGAAAAAAAATAATTGTTGGAATCACATAAGACAATTTTTGCTTATAAATTTTAATAATAATTTACAGAATAAAGCATATTATGATAGTTGATAAATATATATTGTCATATTATTATATTAGTTACATGTATAATCAGAATTTGTCAAACACTTAAATACTTGCTTGTCTGTTTCACCATTCATGTATAGAATATAATTTGATCAAATCTCCATTTCCAGGCAAAGATGTGTCGCATCTCTTCTATCTGCAGGGGCGAATCCGAATTTGGTGACGGACCCCACTCCAGACAACCCTGGCGGATGCACCCCTGCTGATCTGGCATCCAAGAGTGGTTATGAGGGTTTGGCTGCTTTTCTTGCTGAAAAAGCGTTATTAGCTCATTTTCAAGCTATGACATTAGCTGGAAATGTTAGTGGGTCGTTACAAAGTACAATCCCGACTGACGATGATTTGGTCACAAGTGGCCCGGGGACTATTGTTGCTGAAGAGGAGCAATATTTGAAGGATACCCTGGCGGCTTACAGGAGAGCAGCTGATGCTGCTGCTCGCATACAGGCTGCATTCCGGGAACAATCATTTAAATTGAAATCAAAAGCAGTGGAGTATGCTAACACAGAAGATGAAGCCAGGTGTATAATAGCAGCTATGAGGATACAACATGCTTTTCGTAAGCACGAAACCAAGAAACAAATGGCAGCTGCTACTCGCATACAATATCGGTTTCGTACTTGGCAAATACGTAAAGATTACCTCAATAAACGTCGTCAAGCAATCAAAATTCAGGTAGGATTTTACATTTTGCGCTAGTCTAAGAGAGCTTGAGCTCAACTCGTTTAAACTCTCTGTCTAAAGCTCAAGCTTGGCTCGTTAATAAATTTTCAAACCCGAGCTCTGCCCGGGCTCTCGTTTATTAATTATTATATATCCAATTATTTTGTCTATATACGTGTATAATTATTTGTATTTACAACCTTATGTATAACCAATATGTTATGTACATATTTTTATTATAATTTCATGTATAATAATATTTATTATCTAAGCATATATTTATTATATGAATTAAAAATTGTTTAATTTATATAAATAGCTAGCTAGGTTTAAGATAGTGAGCCTAGTCAGACTCGATTTGTGAGGTCCGGGCTCGAGCTTGTTTATTAAAGCTCCAACTTAGACTTGAGCTCTGGCTTGTTTAAGCTTGGCTCGATTCGAGCTTTTAGCGAGCCGATCTCTATTAGCCCTCAAGCAGCTTGTCTTGTTACACCCCTACCTGTTGGTTAAAAAAGATGTGATAAATTTGTGGTGCAGGCGTATTTCCGTGGTTTTCAAGTAAGAAGGCAGTATAAGAAAATTGTATGGTCCGTAGGAGTGTTAGAGAAGGCAATTCTTCGTTGGCGTCTTAAACGGAAAGGATTTAGGGGTCTTCAAGTTGCTCCAGATGAAGATGAGAAGGAAGAGAGTGTTTGTGAGGAAAGTTTCTTTGGCGCGAGTAGGAAACAGGCTGAAGAACGTGTGGAAAGATCGGTTGTTCGGGTCCAAGCCATGTTTAGATCAAAGAAAGCTCAAGAAGAATATAGAAAGATGAAGCTTGCACATAACCAAACATCTGTATGTCTTTATTACACTTTTATCATTTTTTGCAGATTTGAGCCAAAAACAAATGCAATGTTTTGTTTCCTAGAGATGGTCCGTTTAGTTACAAATGATTGATCTCAGGCTATGTTTTTAAAAGATCACATCTGTTGGAATAATATAGTTTTTGGAATTTTATATGATACAGTAATTATTTGTCATAAAATTAATGTTTTTAAATAAAGTGTTTTGGCTCAACCCAACCCGTACAAGTTCACCTTTGCTGATAATAAAATTTTGTCCTGACGATGAGTCAAAATTAATAAAACCTTTTAATTTTAGTTTACCTGACGTCTTGCAGTTGATGTATGAAGAACTTCTTAATCCAGCTATGAACATGGAAATATAAACGTTATGTACAATTGTCCTTCAGACAGCTACATATATCTTGTAAATGCCTAGACATGATTAAGGTATGTATTTTCAACTTTAATTATCTTTCTAATTTTTTTTTTATGATATTAAGTCAATTTAATCTTAGAGGGGCTTTATATTTAGTGTAAATTGGCCATTCTAAACCGGTTGTCCCTGTAATTCTATGAGAGGGACGTTAAATACAAAACCAATTTTAAGCAGAGACGTCATAAACGCTTGAACATAGTGCTTTAACTATGATATATAATGTGGTTATGTAAGAATTAGCCACATTTCTGAATCATTCATTTTAAAATAAAAGGGCATGTAATGGTTATTTTTTTTTCTCACTTTCCGCCCTACACATGTGTATATAAACCATTAATTACAAAATTTAAATAAATTGGGTTTGTTTTGTGTGTTCTTGCAAAAAAAAAAAAAAAAAGTGTATTAAAATGATCATGAATTAATAAATTTACTTTTGGCAGTTGTATCCGCTTTCCATATTAGATTGATCGCGGTAATTGTTTCGTGAAGATGCTATAGACCTTTAGAAGTAAATCGCGGGCTTGTTGGATTAAGGTTCTGTTTTGGTTTTTAGGCTATAAATATCTTATCTGTATCTTGGTGGGTCCCTTGTTCTAATATTTTGCTTTCATACGTTGTATTGTCAAGCCATAGATGTTACTGTGCTATAGTTTTAGGTTGTCGTGATCTAGAAGTTGATCATTAGGACAGGTCCCATGTTTTGCTTCTGTTTGAGCGTACATATAACTGTAACTTGTGGTATGTACAATAAAGGCTGGGCTGTATAACTTTCAAGATCCAGGTGTAAACAAATGATTTCCGATGTCATTGAAATGTTTTGTTGTATGATTTGTTATTTGTAAAATGTAATAAATCTGATTTGGTACAGGTAGCACTAAGTTCTCATTAGTAAAGTAGCTGTCCAAACATACCGTGAGACAAAACCAAACCAAACCAACATACGAACTATCTATCGGCTAATTCATTGGACAGTTGGTTAATACCTTTGCAAACTAGCATTGCAGTGTCGAATTAGTCATGGTGATATACTGCTAGGATAGTATGATCATTTATAATAAGAACAAATGAACAATCCTAGTGACCTCGCCCTTTTACTACGTTTCTCTTGAATACCGCTCATATAGGATACTAGGAGAGGAAATGCACTGACAACACAATTTTTGAAACTTCACGTGCTTTCTTAATCTCGCTCCAGATCAGAAAGAGATAGTCTCTTCTCTGTGATGATCTAATGATACTCACTTGTGCAGGTAAGCGAGAAAATTGGTTTGGTCAGGGTACCTATTTATTTCCTTGTTGTAAGGAAAGATGACTTCACACCTACAAATAAATTTAAGACGATTGATTTACGTCTTGTATTCAACCATGTGTCTATAAGAACACTGAAACTGAAAGTAAATATGTATGTATGTAAGGCATATGAATTTTGAGTATACCTATTATGCTTAAACTCAGCTACAAGTTGGACAACCGTCTCCTTCACATGTACAAGAATGCGCTTTTCCCCTAGTTGGATGTCGATATAGTGAATTCAACACTTGACCAATTTGGGGCTTTGAACTCATCACTGAACTAGAAAAAACGAAGATTGGCTTGGTTCGATAACCTGTTATTAGATTAATTATTTTAGTGAGTAGCAACAGAAGTTTAACAACAATTAAAATAGTCAAACACGATCAGTTATCCAAATTGTAATCAATTATGAATGAACGATAGTATGATTGTACGTACTGTTTGATTACAATCTATAAGCTATCTCTACTAACTAACAAGATCTCTATATAATCAGAAAACATAACTACAATTATATCTTTATTTGATTTCTCCATCTAACCGGCATCAGACTCCTTTTAGTATGAATAGCCGCCTATCGGTAGAAACTTGACTTTGATTAATAACATCATCCTTTGATTTAACTTCCAACAATCATAATCCTAATTACGACCAACAGGACTAGAGTGATGCGGGATGATCGCAGAAGGATCAAAATAAACCAGTGCATGCGGAATGGTACCCCCTTGTTAGACTATAAGGAGTGGGGGGGGGGGGGGGAAGCGCCATGTGGCACTTGTGGGACCCTTGAGGGGGGGGAATAATTGTGGGGAGTGGAAGGGGGGAAGAGGGGGGGGGGGGGGGTGACATGTAGAATTTTTTTTTACTTCATATATTAAAAACATAATAATAATAATAATAATAATAATAAATAATAAATAATTTTAATTAATAAAAACCTAGAAAAATACAAAAAATTAAAAACCTAGAAAAATAAAAAACATAAAAAAAACCGAAAAAAATTAGAAAATAACAAATCAGTTAATAAAAAACATAAAAAAAAAACCGAAAAAAATTAGAAAATAAAAAACATTATCGACACCGGGGAAAATAATTGGTTGGCGGTTAGCGGCGGCTAATGCTTTCTCCTCCGCCGTCTTCCTCCTGTGACTTCTTCTTGCAGGGGGGTTTTTACCCGAAGATGATCCCGCAACATTTTGGGGTTGTGTTTCGGATACGGTTTGCGTTAAAGGAAGTTGTGAAGGAACGAGGGAATCATTGAATGGGAAATTAGGATAAATTTGCCCACTAATAAAACCCGCATAACCCGCGTAGTCGGGACAAGGTGAAGGATGGGGTGGACGATTTGGGATCGGGCGAACCGGTGGTGTATTCGGGTTTGGGACGTACGCGTATGGGTTGTTCGGGTCGAAGCCTCGGTTGTATGGGTTCATTTTTGGTTGAGGAAGTGTATATAATTTGGATGAAAAGTGTATAAAATTTGGTTGAAAAGTGTATGAAATTTGGTTAAAGTGGGTGTTTTGTAGTGAAATGAGGTAATTTATATATATATATATATATATATATAGGGAAATTATAAACTGAAAACCCCCTTGAGTTAAGAAAACTAAGAAAACCCTTGTAAAAACCATCTAAAATTTTGTAATTTTTTTTGAAAAAAATACACAAGGTAACATACATGTATTAAAGCGTTTTGGGCAAAAAAAATAAAAAAAGCGCCGATAGGATATTTTTAAAAAAAATAAACAACGCAAACTTTGTAACAGCGATGTTAACATATGTTAAAAGGCAGAAAACATATGTTAACAGCGCTGTAACATATGTTAAAAAGCAGAAAACATATGTTAACAGCGCTGTTACAAAGTTTGCGTTGTTTATTTTTTTAAAAAATATTCGTTCGGCGCTTTTTTTATTTTTTTGGCCCAAAACGCTTAAAAACATGTATGTTACCTTGTGTAATTTTTTCAAAAAAAATTACAAAATTTTAGATGGTTTTTACAAGGATTTTCTTAGTTTTCTTAACTCGAGTGGGTTTTCAATTTATCCTCCCCCTATATATATATATATATATATATATATATTGACCGTTGATAATGTTACCGTTTGAAATTTTTTTTTTTTATTAAAGTTACCGTTTGAAATAAAGCACCCAATAAGAACGTGCCACGTGTCCCACTTTATCCCCCCACGCCGGTGAAACCCCCCGCCCCGCCCCCCCCCTCTCCCGCCCCCACTCCGCTTCGTCTTAAAAAGAGCTAGACGCACTGAGGCCATAGGACTTAAAATTAAAGTGCTAGTTGCTTTTCATAGGTTTCTAGCGTTTGCTACACAATTTAAACACAAACAAACACTATAATTTCTTTGAATGGGATAAATAAGCGCTATAAATGTTTTAATATATTTTTAACCTACATGTACAACCTAAAAAAGCTATATGTACATCTAGATGCTCAAAACCTTTGCTTGTACGAAAGTTACGCCTCAAGACTGCATCTCATGCTGATTTTATATGTGCTTTTTACGTCTTTTTTTTTTTTTTGGAAGGTGAATTTCTTTGTTGTGGCAGAGATCATCACAATCCCTTAGACGGGGATCCCCTAGCCACTCTACAATGGTCAGACTATGTTGTCTTAACCGGTTCCACGCTGACGCGAGAGTGACCGGCCCACACTTTTTGTACGTTGAAGTTCTAGCCTATGTGCTTGGGGTCTCCTTTTGCATCACTCTTTTTTAAACCAAGGATAGCACACACGTTGATGTCCAGCAAAAAGAAAAAAAATGTTCTACTTAAGTCCAATAAAACTATCTCTAATGCTAAGGGTGCACCCTTAGTTGCCTAGTCAGCTGCCACATCATATTCTTACAAATCCTTAAAAACCTCACTTTTACCCCCAACCATACAAACATCTTTACATTTCTTACATTTTCCATATCATCACCCATCTTTACATATCCTCCAACCATATAATGTATTTAAATAATTAATGATTAAATAATAATTTAAATGGGCACAAAAACCCAAAATTTTAGCCCTTGCAGAAGGATTTCACATGAAATTGGGAGGAAATTTATTGGGCCTGAATTATTGGACAGATCCACGTAATCTTCAGGCGGCAAATTAAGGGTGCAGTAAAGAAAGCCTAAGAAGGTATTTGGCATACATTGGTTTGTGGATTTTCCACTTTTTAAAAGTGTACCCATCACCTACCTCCAATTAGGGATGAGCATACAAGGCCGAATACCGATCCCGTCCTGATCCCGATACCGTACCGAACCGATACCGAACCGGGGGGGGGGGGGGGGGGGGAGGGGGGTTTCGGGATCGGTATCGGTATCGGTACCCATATTTATGGATTTTCGGTTTTGGTATTATCGGTATCGGTACGGGATCGGTATGGTATCGGTATTTTAAGGTAAAATACTGATACCATACCGGTACCGTACCGATACCGTACCGTATGTGTTCGGTATCGGTATCAGTATTGGTATTGGTTTTTTGGACTTTTCGGTATCGGTTCGGTACCGATATCGTCCCGAGCTCATCCCTACAATATATTGAACATATACGATAAAAGAAAGGAAATCACATCACCAACTCTATGTTCCCGAGTTAACTTAATAAGAGAAAAGAAAGGAAATGAAAGGAAAGAAAAATTTGATTATGTTCCCGAGTTTCATTTAAGGAAGGAAAAGAAAGGAAAACAAAACATGTTGTGTTCCCGAGTTTCACTTAAGAAAAGAAATGGAAGGAAAACTAAGTCAAATTCTTTAGTTTAGTTTTTCTTCCGATTTGGAAGGAAACGAAAGGAAATGATATGTATCCTTTCTTTTCCTTTCCTCTCTTTTCCTTCGATTCTTTTCCCAAAAGGTCTGAAAATCCAAGTCAAAGGAAGCAACGTTACACCAATTACTAAAAACAAACATGATAATACCTAAGCAGGGTCAAGTTATCATACATAGTTTAACAAAAATGAGAATGGTGAAATGATACAAAAAACACACTAGATCATGAAATATGACACGATGAGCCATAAAATATAATACAACGCTGAAAAATATAACACAATACTGAAGAAAAAAAACATAATGAATCGCAAAAATGACAATTATGAAAATAAGAAAAAAGACAAAATGCTACTTAAAAGACACAATGATATAGTGTAAATTCTAAAAAACTACAAGTTAAAATTCCAAAACAGTACAAACATAAAACCTAAGATCATAGGATTCGATGAGGCGGTTTCAATGCCGCTTGAATGAGTTCAATCAGAGTTCGTTTGATACCCTTTTTATAACTTTTTTTTTTTCCACTGTGTATTTACTTTTATAACCTTATCCTAACATATCAACAAACCTTATCCTAGCATATCAACAAGAATTAATCTATTATCTATTAATATATATAAAAGAATTCAACATTGCTGACGTGGCGTGCAATGGTGCCTTCATCCTTTCCATGAAACTGGCACGTGGCATCATAGAAAGATTTTAATGTTTTTTATCTCTCTATCTCTCAATTCTCAATTACTAAAATTAAATTGAGTTATTTTAGGAAAAAAGAATTTAAAAACAAATTTAAATTTTTCTCTTATGTTCCTCCCATAATTTTTAAACGTTAATATCTTTTATATTCGAGATTTTTTAAATAAAAAAATTATACCAAATTAACGAGCGTTTTATTATCTTTCCAACGAGTACCATAGTGCTATATAAAAAACGGAGAAAAAAACGACTATTTTTTGTGGGGTTATGTTCATACAGAAAAAAAAAAAACACAAACTGTTCAGGTTATTCATTAATCATGTTTTTTCTTTTAAACCAGGTTCTTATCTACGATGTTGAAATTCAGCCCAATCGCCATGCTATCATTGGAATTTTACTCTTCTAAAGATGGATAGGTATACTTCATCAAGAGAAGTTAGGAGAACGAATCACGCAACACTGCAACACATGGTGTCACCTTATAACAAGGTTATTTTTTATTTATTTAATTACAAGGGTAATAATTATTACTATTAGTATTAATATTATTAGAATTGTTATATTTTTCAACCCCATCATGAATTCTACATCTATATAAGTCAAAGTCAAATTGTAACATATTTTAAATTACGTGAAGATGATTATATGTTGAAGGTTATCCTTTTAATACTGTATTATGTTTAATATGGTTTATGCTTTTTATTTTTTTTAACTTTTTAAATAAATGTTTTTTAACTAAGATTGATTATGTTTAAGTTATTTACGCTTTTCGTGATTTGAGTTTTCTTCTTTTATCATTTTTTTATCATTTTTTTATTAAATCACATTAAATTTTTCAACCCCGGGACCTTCCCGGGGTAATCAGCTAGTGTTACTTATAACAATAATGATACCTTTTTTTGTGTTAGAGATTGTATTTAAAAATGTTAGTATCTAGTGGTACATGTAATTATAAAAAAAAACTCATAGCCAAAACTTACTTAAAGTTAAAAGGCTTGGTTAAGCAATAACTGGGCCTAACTTATTTAAGTTTACCTTTCAAGCCCATTAACGAAGGGTAAAAACTAGGGTTTCATTTCTTCTCTATTCATCTCCCCAAAACACTAACCCTATCCGCCCACAACAGGTTTCCCTCTCCTCTCTGCTAATTCTCTTTCCATTTTCTCGTAATTTATAAATCTAAACGTCATTTCTGTTACAATTACATTTTCTTTATTCAAAACTGATAATAATAATATTATTATTATTGTTTTTACAGAACATATCAATAGACAGAGATGGCTAAGTCTAAGAACCATACGGCCCACAATCAGTCATACAAGGCTCACCGTAATGGCATCAAGAAACCACGCAAACACCGTCACACTTCAACCAAAGGGGTCAGTATTTTTTAATAGTTTAATCTGTTGGAATGAATACTCTTTGAGATATTATATTTGTATATCATTTTCTGGCTTTTTGTTATTTTGTTAATTATTATTGTTTAAATAAGGATTGTAACGTTATTAGTGATTAGGTTTATTAACAGTTTAGAAGTGATTGATAAAATATGGTTATATTATGTTTTGAATAATTAGAAAGTTAGAGTGATAAATGTGTGTTAAACTGTTAATATGTTGGCTTGGTTAGACTGTCTTGATAAAAGATATTGAATATATATAATTTTTTTTTCTTGTTTTTCATTAGAGGAATTTGCGGTCCATTGTCTTATAATACATAAAAACTGACAAAAAAAAATAATAATAATTAAAGCTTACGCAGCTGGTTTCAAGTTCGACACCGTTGGTCAAACCATTAATCTAGAATTGTCAATCGTGTCGGATTTGTGGGTTTTGGTTTGGCGTGATAAATTGTTCAACCTGAACATGGACCATTGTTGTCTGCAGTTGTAAGCAGTAACACTTAAAATTGTGTAGTCTGAGAGGTTTGTGGGCACCATTGGATTAATGGGCTTACCTGTTTAATTAAATAGGTTGGCTGCTCAACCAATCTTATTAATTCGGTAAAGGTTTACTTAGGCTAACTTAAAACAGACCGTTTATTTGAACGCCTCTAGGCTAAATAGGTCATTTGGTCTGAAATATTAAGCAACTGTGTCTGATCCTGATTAATTTTATGCGCAGATGGACCCGAAGTTCTTGAGGAACCAGAGGTATGCAAGGAAGCACAACAAGCAAAATGGTGAATCTGCCCAGGAAGATTAGATATTTGATGAGAAAACCTTGAACTCTAGATTTTTGTTTTGTTTCAAATGACGTGATGGTATGCTTTATTTTTAATGTTGTTTTTTATTTCAAGTGTTTTTGGACAAGTTTTATTTTGAATTTAATGAGGTATGCTACCGTATTAAAATTTAAAATGATATTTTGATTGAAGTTATGTTTAATGAAGTTATTAAAAATGCCAAGTGAACTAAACAGAATTATTTTTTGGGTTGTATAAAGTTATGTACATATAAAAATGAAATGTAAAAAAAAAACGAGTTTAAAACTATTAAGCTATTAGTTTCTTTTGAAACAACAAACTTCTTTTAGGCAAACAAGACCACTGCGCCAAAGATATTGAAGAAACACCAATCTAACAATCTAATATGACAATGCTAGATGTACGAATATAAGAAAGGACGTGGTTCTCATTAATTGATAAGACAAATACAAGACACTGTTATCAGATTATTACAGAGTTTCGACTATAATCTATTTCTCACAGTTTGTGATATGAATTCTCTTTTTGATAATCGATCCCTCCTTCTGATGACGAAGGGGGGTATTTATAGGCTCCTCAGGTGGCCTATGATTGGCTGTGAGGGGAATGACAGCTGTCCTGTACTATTGTGGCCGTTGTCGATTCTTACGTTGTCCTTCTGTGATTGGTCCACGTGTCCTGTCATTGTCCTTTTCGTCCTTTCTCGTACCTCGTACTGGCAGGCAATCATGGAGCAGGGAATTGACGCCTCTGATTGGCTATGGATTCTGCTCCTGTCTGGTGACACCTGTCCTTTTTGTGGCTGCGTGCGCCGTCTTCTAGAATTCCACGTCACATTCCTGCGCTGTCGTGCATGTGGGTTTCCTTTCTGCGCACGCGCGGGTACATATATCTTCAAGTCCCCCTAGTCCAGTGTGTTGTATGCGTAGTATGCGAGACGCTGGACTCAGAGTTTCAGGAGTTCTTGCTTTGTTGTTTGGCGCATTGGTTCGGCGTTTGAAGCTTGTGCGCGGTGTTATGCAAGTGGAGAAGCTGCGGACGTCTCGTAATTAATGTGTACATCAATGTTGTCAGTCCGCGTGTGTGACGCGACAGGTTGGTAGCCGAAAAGTCTCTGACGGTTGTACAGTTTTAGGGACGTGGTGGGCCCATGGCCTTTTCGAGTCACTCGTTTCTCTTTCTTCCTGTGACGTGTCCGTTACTGGTTGGTGGGTTTTTTGAAATTTGAAACCGTCGATCCACGTGTCTTCCACGTGTGGTTCCCCTATTTAATCCCTCTTTCACATTCACTTGGTTTATTTTCCATCGGTTTTTTCGAATTCTCTTGTGCTCTCCATTGTTGCAACTATACCCGACTTACTTTTCTTTAATAACCTGCTTTATTTGTGAGACTATGGAGCATATTATAAACATTCCTAAGAAGAAACGCGGGGGGTCCAAGAAAGGTGATGATGGGTCGAAGAAGAGGCCGCCTCATGCCGGAGAGGTGACGGCTGTTTGGGGGAAGGATGAGTTTCGGAAATTCAGGAAGGGGGTTGGGTTCCCTTCCTCGTATGGTGTGGAGATGCCCACCCCAGATAAGACCATATTGCAGCCCCCGGTTGGGAAGGTAGGGCTATATGCCTGTTATTTCCGGGACTGCAATTTTAGGGTTCCTATCACCCAATTTTTGGGTACCTTTATCCGGGCGGTTGGTGTTCATATCAACCAGATCCACCCCGGCCTGATGTTGAGACTCATGTTTTTTGAGTTTTGCTGTCGTGCTCAGAAGATCGAACCTTTGGTAGACATGTTCTTCGTTTTCTACAGTTTAAGTTTTGTGGAGAGTTGGTTGTCTTGTAGGCCGCGTTCTGGGGTCTCCGCCTACGCTGGGGCTGGAGTGAAGAGCTTTCGGGAATGGAAACCTAAGTTCTTCTGGATCAATCAGGGGGTTATCCCCATAGAGATGGGTCGGTTAGACCCGACTGAGGGGATTGGGAAGATTGTGCTCCTAGAGTACAAGGAGCAGGAGTGGTTCAAGACTTTGACCAGCTACCCTGTTGATTTGTGTGAGATCCCAGAGACTGGCCTGGTGATGGCGGGGATGAGCATGAAGTACGACGTGAAGGGTCGCAACCCGCACCTTACTGAAGACGACAAAGGTTGGTTGTTACTTTCCCTTTCGCGCCCTGCGCAATTTTTACTTTGTTTTTTTGCGAATTCACCTTTATTGTGTTTGTTGGTTGCAGACGTCGCGTGCCTGTATGACATGCTGCTGGGCGGAGACAATATGGGCTTCGCCTTTAGGGAGCTGGCGGACAACGAGTTGTACATCCTGGAAAAGGCGTGGGACACACTCATTCGTCCAAACTTAGATGATGTGTCGCGCGAGCCTGCTCATTCGCAGCTGTTGATCACTGAAGCAGGTGAGTCCTCACCGCTTTATGAGAATCCTTCGCCCGTCAACATGTTCATGCGGACGGGTTTTCCTTTAATTGTGATATCTAGTGATGAGTCTTCAGACGCATCTGTGCTTTCGCCACTTCCGTCGTCTGCAGGCGTTCAAGACCCGCAGTTGTCTCCTGCGCGTGTGGAAGATGACTCCGCCGAGGAGACAGAGGAAGATGACTCCCTTGTACATCGCATCATGTGTCCGCAAGCGGATGCGACTGAAGGTGAAGACTATTCTTTCATTTTAAACCACGAAGTGGTTAATAGGTATTTCGAAAATTATCAGCCTTTTGAACGAAGCTACGTTGAACTTTCAGATGCGTTCGTGCAAGGGGAGTCGGTGGAGAAGCTGAATGGAGAGGCCCATGGCGCGGTGGTGACTAAACCTGTTTCCGCGGGGATATCTGGGGCTGGGCCTGTTGCTGTTGATGCGCCTCGCCTTAAGAAGCGGTCTAGGCGATCAGGCGGTAAAGGAAAGAAGGTCGCCGGGGAGCCAGCATCGCCTGTTGAAAAAAGGATTAAGCTGGGCGACCTTGTCCATTCCGCGGAGGAGAGTTTATTGGGTAAGTGTTCGAGTCTGCCTTCCTTTGTTTATGTAGTTTAACTTTTTCTTTGTTGCTGACCCTTGGCGTTATGTTTTTGCAGCGGATTTGTTGAACATTAGCATGTCGGAAGATGTGTCAATTGCCCCAATAGCTGAAGGTTTTAATATTGAACCTGCAAGGCCAGCGTCTCCCGTTGTGCAAGTTGAAGAGCTTCCGCATGTGGAGTTGCAGGGTGATGTTTTGGCAACTTCCTCTCCGGCGCATCAGTCACCGCCCTTGCGTCAACCCACACCTGTGCGGGAGCCAACGCCTGCACCTTTGCCCACGCCTCCGCGGTCGCCGACACCCGCGCGACTCCTCACCCCAGCTCAGGATATTCCAGAGGGTGGTGAAGGTCGGGTGTCGCCGACTGACATCAGCGAGGGATACGGGCATGGTGTTGACATGACCGTTGATGATGACGAGGAGAACGAGAGGCGGGTGACGACGGAGCCTGGGCCTAGTTTTTCGAGTGCCCTTCCTGCTGGGGGCGGTGAATCGTCCGCTGGCATATTTGTGCCTAGCTGGACTCTGACACCGGCCACCCAGTTTCTGAATGTGGAAGAATGTCGTCAGTTTTTGGCGAATGTTGTCCCTCCTGGGGAGCGCGACTTTCAAGCTACGCGTCCGCGCGGGGAGCTTATGGATGACCACATCCTTAGTGTGGCCAACATGTTGTCGACTTCAGCGGAGATTGTGCGTGAATGGGGGTTGATGACGCATGACCGCCACAAGTTCCATCAAGATTTGCAGCGAGTGACCGAGGAGTGCGACCGTATGCACTCAGAGTTAAAGCGCGCTAAGTGGGATGCTGCCACATTCCGCGAAGAGCGTGACAAGCTGCAAGAGCACATTTCTGAGAGGGAGGAGCAATGGAAGATTGCTTGCGCAAAGACGAATGCTAAGATGGAGGCATCCAAAAAGCGCATTGCGGAGGTTGAGGTAGAGAAGGAAGAGCTCCACAAGGAGTTGGACGTGAAAGGGAGGCTTGTGAAACAGCACTATGACAAGTTGATCGAGGCCCGTGACTTGCTGCGGGAGAAGGATAAAGACATTGAGCAGTGGCGGGAGTCGCACGAGGGGTTGGACAAGGAGAACTTGTCCTTGCAGCAAAAGATCCTTGAGTTAGAAGGGCAGTTGTTGGATGCCCAAAATGAGAAGGAGATTGCTGAGGAAGATCGTGCATGGGTGCTTGGCCGCTGCGTCCCTGAGGTTTGTTTTTGTTTTGTGCTTATGTCCTCCTATCATTTTATGCGCGTACGCTTACGAAACATGCCTTTTGAATGTTTGCGCAGGTTGCTTATCATGTAAAAAACTGTGCCCAGACGCGCCAAGCCGTGGCCGCGGTGAACGCTGCCGCAAAGCTGGTGGGGCGCAAGGCTGGTTTTGTTGAAAGTTATCAGCAAGCTCAGGCTGGCAAGCCTTTGGAGCAGTTCGCGCTGTACAAGCAGGATTTGGATGCTGTGCTCGCTAAGAAGGCCGCTGAGTTTGATGAGCTGAAGTATGAACTAGTTGATTTCGTCGTTAGCCATCGCGATCGGCCAAGTTGTTTCGAGCTCAAAGAGTCATTTGACAAGCAAGGCTTGACGCACACACGACGCGAATATGCTATTAAGAAGATGAAGGCGGCTGACTTGGCGCTCAGCGAGCAGCCGGAAGGTAGCGAAAGGCTGGATTTGTCGGGATCGGATGAAGACGATGATTTCAGCGATGCGTCTTCTGAGCCCAAGAAATGAAGCTAGATGCTGCTTGTTCATTTTCTTTTTCCATGCTTGTTTGTTAATATTTCCCATAGTTGTAATCTTGACCCGTTTTTGGGTATGTATATATGTTTGCTTTGAAACTTGGTTGTGCAAGTAGTGTGTTTTTTGCTAATGCGTAGCATATGTTTAAGTCTAAATTTGAATCATGTACATATGATTTGCTTGTATTTAGGACATCGTTTTTTAATCACACAATGCTTAGGATGCGCGTTGCATCTTACCCATGCAACGCGCACTTTAAGGAAATTGCAGATTTCTCGATGTGACTTCTAGTTTGAAAGCATTTGTATCTTAACCATACGATGTTTAGGGCGCGCGTTGCATCTTACCCATGCAATGCGCACATTAAGGAAATTGCAGATTTCTCGATGCCATTTCCAGTTTCGGACATTGTATCTTAACCATACAATGTTTAGGGTGCGCGTTGCATCTTAACCATGCAACG
Organism: Ambrosia trifida; assembly: GCA_028751855.1. Lineage (NCBI taxonomy): Eukaryota > Viridiplantae > Streptophyta > Magnoliopsida > Asterales > Asteraceae > Ambrosia > Ambrosia trifida. Next base: position 139,310,372 of record CM054122.1, read on the forward strand.
CGCAGTTTAGGGAAATTGCAGATTTCTCGATGCAATTTCCAGTTTAGGACATTGTATCTTAACCATACAATGTTTAGGGTGCGCGTTGCATCTTAACCATGCAACGCGCAGTTTTAGGGAAATTGCAGATTTCTCGATGCAATTTCCAGTTTTTGACATTATATCTTAACCATACAATGTTTAGGGTGCGCGTTGCATCTTAACCATGCAACGCGCAGTTTAGGGAAATTGCAGATTTCTCGATGCAATTTCCAGTTTTTGACATTGTATCTTAACCATACAATGTTTAGGGTGCGCGTTGCATCTTAACCATGCACCGCACAGTTTTAGGGAAATTGCAGATTTCTCGATGCAATTTCCAGTTTTTGACATTGTATCTTAACCATGCAACGCGCAGTTTAGGGAAATTGCAGATTTCTCGATGCAATTTCCAGGTTTTGACATTGTATCTTAACCATACAATGTTTAGGGTGCGCGTTGCATCTTAACCATGCAACACGCAGTTTAGGGAAATTGCAGATTTCTCGATGCAATTTCCAGTTTAGGACATTGTATCTTAACCATACAATGTTTAGGGTGCGCGTTGCATCTTAACCATGCAACGCGCAGTTTTAGGGAAATTGCAGATTTCTCGATGCAATTTCCAGGTTTTGACATTGTATCTTAACCATACAATGTTTTGGGTGCGCGTTGCATCTTAACCATGCAACGCACAGTTTAGGGAAATTGCAGATTTCTCGATGCAATTTCCAGTTTAGGACATTGTATCTTAACCATACAATGTTTAGGGTGCGCGTTGCAACTTAACCATGCAACGCGCAGTTTTAGGGAAATTGCAGATTTCTCGATGCAATTTCCAGTTTTTGACATTATATCTTAACCATACAATGTTTAGGGTGCGCGTTGCATCTTAACCATGCAACGCGCAGTTTAGGGAAATTGCAGATTTCTCGATGCAATTTCCAGTTTTTGACATTGTATCTTAACCATACAATGTTTAGGGTGCGCGTTGCATCTTAACCATGCACCGCGCAGTTTTAGGGAAATTGCAGATTTCTCGATGCAATTTCCAGTTTTTGACATTGTATCTTAACCATGCAACGCGCAGTTTAGGGAAATTGCAGATTTCTCGATGCAATTTCCAGGTTTTGACATTGTATCTTAACCATACAATGTTTAGGGTGCGCGTTGCATCTTAACCATGCAACACGCAGTTTAGGGAAATTGCAGATTTCTCGATGCAATTTCCAGTTTAGGACATTGTATCTTAACCATACAATGTTTAGGGTGCGCGTTGCATCTTAACCATGCAACGCGCAGTTTTAGGGAAATTGCAGATTTCTCGATGCAATTTCCAGTTTTTGACATTGTATCTTAACCATACAATGTTTAGGGTGCGCGTTGCATCTTAACCATGCAACGCGCAGTTTAGGGAAATTGCAGATTTCTCGATGCAATTTCCAGTTTTTGAATTGTATCTTAACCATACAATGTTTAGGGTGCGCGTTGCATCTTAACCATGCACCGCGCAGTTTTAGGGAAATTGCAGATTTCTCGATGCAATTTCCAGTTTTTGACATTGTATCTTAACCATGCAACGCGCAGTTTAGGGAAATTGCAGATTTCTCGATGCAATTTCCAGGTTTTGACATTGTATCTTAACCATACAATGTTTAGGGTGCGCGTTGCATCTTAACCATGCAACGCGCAGTTTAGGGAAATTGCAAATTTCTCGATGCAATTTCCAGTTTTGACATTGTATCTTAACCATACAATGTTTAGGGTACGCGTTGCATCTTAACCATGCACCACGCAGTTTTAGGGAAATTGCAGGTTTCTCGATGCAATTTCCAGTTTTTGACATTGTATCTACCATACAATGTTTATGAGACTAAATGCATGTAAAGTAAAGGAATTGCCATATTTCATTTCATAAATTTGGCGCGTCGGCCTTTGTTACATCACAGGATAGTATTACATATAGCATTTCCGTAATTGAGCCACGTTCCATGTGCGGGGAACCGGTTTTTCTTCTAAGGTTGAGAGTTTGTAGGCTCCCTTGCCAAGGACCTCTTGTATGCGGTACGGCCCTTCCCAAGTTGGGGCCAGTTTCCCTTTAGGGAAGGCGCCGCTGGCTTCATTTTTTTGCGTAAAACAAAATCCCATTCGTGGAATGTGCAAGGTTTGACCCTCTCGTTGTAATACTTTTCCAACTTTTGCTTGTAATTTGCTTCTCGTATTGCTGCGCTTTCTCGGCGTATTTCTGCCAGGTTTAAGTTTGTGCGCAGCTCTCGATCGTTGTCTGTTATGGTAGCTGAAAGGACTCTTGTAGATGGGCATCCAATCTCTGCGGGTATCATGGCTTCAGAGCCGTATGTGAGGCTGAACGGGGTTTCACCGGTGCTCGTTTTTGTTAGAGTGCGATTGGCCCATAGCACGCTCGGTAATTCCTCTGCCCAAGCCTTTCCTTTGGTTCCCAGTCTTGACTTGATGCCTTCGAAAATGCTTCGGTTTGCACGTTCGACCTAGCCGTTTCCCCGAGGATGCGCGACCGAGGTGAATGTGGGTTGGATGTGCAAGTCCGCATACCATTTCAGCAACCCTTTGTCCGCAAATTGGGTCCCGTTGTCTGTGACAATTGACATAGGTAACCCGAAGCGGCAAATGATGAATTCCCAGATAAATTTCTTCACATGATTGGCCGTAATCTCAGCAAGTGGTTTAGCTTCGACCCATTTGGTAAAGTAGTCAATGGCGACTATCAGGAATTTTCTTTTGCCTGTCGTCATTGGGAACGGTCCCACCAGGTCGATGGCCCATTTCTGAAATGGCCATGCTGAGGTTACCGGGATAAGATCATTTTTAGGGCGCAGGGTGTTGGGGGCGTGGCGCTGGCAAGAGTCGCAATTGCGGATGATTTTCAAGGCGTCCAGGTGCATGCCTGGCCAGTAATATCCCGCATTCATGATCTTTGCGACCACCATGCGCGGCCCAGCGTGTATCCCGCATATCCCTTCATGTATCTCGCGCACCAGATAATCCGCGTCAACCGCATCCACGCACCGCAGTATTGGCCCCAAGTATGACTTCCGATAGAGCAGGCCATCTTGCATTTGGTATTGTAGGGCTTTTTGTTGTATCTTCCTGGCCTCGGTGCGTTGTTCAGGCAGCGCGCCGGTGGTCAGGTAAGAAACTATCGGAGTCATCCAGCTGTCAACACCCGTTTGGATGACATTGACTTCCTTGGGTGGAACAGACGGTTCGCTTAAAGTTTCAACTCGGACCTCTTTTGCTAAATGGCTGAAACTTGTAGAGGCCATTTTGCTTAGAGCGTCCGCCGGCTTGTTTTGACTGCGTTTAATGTGGTCGATGGTGCAGCTAGGAAATGCGGCCATGAGCTCTTTGGCTCGCTGGAGATACATGATCATGGAAGGTTCTTTTGCTTCATATTTCCCGGTGATGTGACCTGCTACCAACATTGAATCGAAGTGTGCGAAGATGTGTTTTGCGCCCAGTTTTTGCGCGATGCGTAGTCCGGCGAGGAATGCCTCGTATTCAGCCTCGTTATTGGTGGCTTTGAATTCGAGTCTGATCGCGTAGGTAAACTCTGCGCCCTCCGGACTAACTAAGCTTATTCCCGCACCTACACCGTCTTCGTTTGAGGCCCCATCTGTATAGAGATTCCAAATGGCCTTTTCATCGCACGTTGGCTGCGGGTCTTGTTCTGCTTTGCATTCTTCAACCTTTTCTTGTGGTACCTCTGCTATGAAGTCAGCTAATATTTGCCCTTTGATTGCTGGGCTCGTTTTGTAGTTAATAGTGTGCTCGCCCAGCTCGATAGCCCATTTTGCTAATCTTCCGGAGACTTCCGGCTTTGATAGGACATTGTTTAGCTTGTAGTCGCTCAGCACGTTGATGGGATGGCCCTAGAAATAGCGGCGCAATCTCCGCGATGCGTGAACGAGGGCTAATACTAGCTTCTCCATGGTGGTATACCTGGAATCTGCGTCCGTCAGTACTCTACTGACGTAATAGATGGGTGTTTGGACCAACTTTTTGTCTACCATCAATACTGCGCTCACCGCCTGCTCTGTGACGCATAGATACATAGTTAAGGGCTCCCTAGGGAGTGGAGCGGTGAGTGTCGGTAAGTCCATCAAGCATTCCTTCATCTCTTGAAAGCCTTCTCCGCTTCTGCAGTCCATTTAAAATGGTTCTTTTTTAGGCAATTTTTTAGCGTTTCGATGAACGGGATGGATTTGCTTGCGTGATGTAACAGGAAGCGGTTGATTGCCACCAGGCGCCCGTTCAATGTCTGAACTTCTTTCAGGGTGGATGGGGATGGCATCTGTGCGATGGCCTGTATTTTTTCGGGGTTTGGCCTGAAACCATCTTTAGTGACCACCACGCCCAAGAACTTTCCCTCTTCCATTCCGAATGCGCACTTACTTGGGTTCAGTTTCATGTGGATTTCTTTCAAATGTTTGAAGGTTTCTTCGATATCCACCAGCATTTGATCTTCTTCTTTGCTCTTGACAACCAGGTCATCCACATAGACTTCTAGGTTTCTCCCTATCTGTTTGGCAAATGCGCGGTCCATTAACCGTTGGTATGTGGCCCCCGCATTTTTTAGGCCAAATGTCATTTTTGTGTAGCAGAAAACCCCCTTATCAGTGCGGAAGGCTGTTTTGTCTTTGTCCTCTAGCGCCATCTGGATCTGATGGTATCCTTTGTACGCATCTAGAAAGCATTTGAAACGGAAGGGCGCTAGGGAGTCTATTTTCAGATCAATCTCCGGCAAAGGGTAGCAGTCTTTTGGGCATGCCTTGTTGAGGTCGGTGTAATCCACGCACATCCTCCAACCACCGTTGCTTTTCTTTACCATTACTGGGTTGGCGACCCAGGTTTGATACCGTGTTTCCCGTAGGATTCCGGCTTTCAGCAGCTCTCCTACTTGCTCATTCATCGCCTGTGTTTTCTCGGCGCCCATGCTTCGGCGCTTTTGCGCGATGGGTTCTACAGAGCGGTATGTGTTGAGTTTGTGTTGGGCGAGTTCGCGGGGGACGCCCGTCATGTCTGACGGCTGCCACGCGAACTCGTCCATGTTTTTTCGGAGGAGCTGCTTCAATTGATCCCTGATATTTTATGAGATTGCTGGTCCCAGCGTGATGGTTTGATCGGGGAATTTTGTATTCAAGATCCACTTTTCCGGCTCAGTGCGCGGGCATGACTTTAGCATCTTGGCCGGGTGAGACTCTGTTGTCATGGCGCACTCTCTGTTGGCCCACACGATTGCCACGCCACTTGGGGTTGGGAAACCGATTGCGCTGTGGACTGTAGAGGTGACCATGTTGTATGAGGCCATCGAGTCTCGTCCCAGGATGATATCATACTTGGACTTTGTCGGGATGACGAGGAAGGTGACTTCTTCAGTTCGTGAGCGCCCGTGTGCTCCCAAGGTGAGGGGAAAGGAAATCTCCCCGAGCGGGGTCACGACTTCGTTTGAGAATCCCATGATTGGGGAGTTGATGGGGCGCAGCCTTTGCTTGTCTTCCTCGTCCAATAAGTCGAAGCATTGTCCATACATGATATCCGAGTTGCTGCCGGTGTCCATGAAAACTCGAGTAGTTCTGTAGTGGTCAAAGATGGCCGTGACGATGATTGCCCCTGTGGCGGACGGGCCGCCTTTGACCACTGGGAAGCATACTTGTTGCTCTTTCCACTCTGTGGTGGTTTCTGGCTTTCGCTTTTGAAGTCGGTGCCCACCGCTATGTATCATCATACTTACATTTTTTTATCTTTTTGGGCGGTGGGCCCGCTGTTTGTTTATGCTCCACGTTTTGCAACAGATGTCCCAGTTTACCGGTTTTTAGCGCATCTTCGATTGCTTGTCTCAGCTGATAGCATTTGTCAGTGTCATGACCAATGTCTTGATGGTAGGCGCAGACTTTGTTATGGTCGAGCCCTTCCCTGCGCTTGATCACCTTTGATTCTGGAAAGTCGACATTTTCTGTAGCTAAGACTTGTGCTGGTGTTTTTATTAAAGGAGTCCAGTTGTTGTGACTCCGCCTACTGGATTTATGCACAAGTGATGTGTTGTGCTGATGTTCTTGGGGTGCGGTGGGCTTTGTTGCCGTCTGGTTGGTTCCTTGGAGCCTCGTCCAGACATTCCCTTTTCCCCTTCGCTCGTTCCTGTTATGTCTGCTGCGCACCGCTTGTGCTTGTGTGTCCGTGTACTGCGGCGCTTGGATTCTGCTCCAAACAGAAAGTTCTCTCTCGGTTTTAGCGTAGTTTTTTTGCGCCGCGCATGATCTCTTCCCAAGTGTTGGGCATGCCCGTACATCCGGCTAGAGTGCGGATCAGTGAGTCACACCTCACTCCTTAGGTGAATGCTGCTTTCATAAGTTCGAACCCAATCGGTCCGATCTGCAAGGCCTCTCTGTTGAACCTGGTGATGTAGTCTTCGATGGATTCATTCTCACGTCTCTTGACTTGCAAGATGTCTGTGGAATCGCGCTCAATCCTTTTGTTTTGGCTGAAGTGGACCGAGAATTTGTCGGTCAATTCCTTCAGATTGTCAATCTTGCCGTTTGGTAGGCTGTCGAACCATACTCGCGCTGCGCCCGTAAGTGTCACACCACGCCAATGGCGGAAACATGTGGCGCGACGGTTCAAGAGCATAAAGCCAAGATTAACGCAAATCATAAGTAATTAAGAAAGTCGGAACATTTATTTAAGACGTCAAAAACATGTTTGATGTTCACACATAAACGAAAAATTGTTTGAGTACATTAAAGTGGTTTCTCAAAAATATCCCGATGCCTTGGGAATTAAAGTCGAAACCCTTTTTAAACACTTGACGCCTACATGAGAGATTCTCCCGACCCAGGTTGCAACATTGTTTTTCATCGATCAATTACCTGAAAGATATGTTTAAAAAGTCGTCAATATATAAATATTGGTGAGTTCACAGGTTTTAGTTTATCAAACTTTATTACTTTGGGAATTTCCATGTTATGACAATTTATAGGAGTTGCAAGTTCCTACAATGCTACTTGAGCCTATAATCAAACCAAGACAAATAACAATGCCCCGCTCCAAGTCGTTACTCGGTATTCCTACGACTTGATTTCAGAATACGTGCACCCCAGGCATACGCCGATGCATAATCGACGCTATCGATTAGGGGTGGGCCTTGTCAGGCACCAATAGTACTGTTCAAATATTCCTTCGGTTTCATTTCCCTGAATTAATGATCATAGTAGAGAGGTCTCAACCCCGAGTGGCGATCACAACTCAAGTACTTATCCCGTCAAACATTTCCCTAACATATCTTTCCCCCGAAAAACATAAAATAGTTTAAAATGGGGCCGTGAGACTCACCTGAATCTGTGTTTGGCTCGAAAAGGAAGATAGCAAGTTTTGTGGTCCCGCACCTACAAACGTCCTAGGCGTATAAGTCACTACACCTATAGTGCATGTGCCTTGGCAAGTTGTACACCCAACTCCCCGACCACGTTTCGTTCCAATTCCCATTTAATTAGACGCGTATCCTAGGTTTGTTGGCGATGGATTACCCTTTTCTTACGAGTTATGTATTATTCTCGTTAATATTCTTTGTAACTTGTATACTATTATCCTCGACACAACTCTACCTAACGTATAATTATTTTCCCATTTAAATAATTATACTTAGGATCATTTTGTTCGATATAATGTATTCTTAATACCCGACCCGACTCAGTTTGCCACATATTTATTTTCCCATTTAAATAAATATGCTAAGTTCTTGTCGTTCGGTAATATATTCTTAACGCCCGACTCAACTCACCATGCCGTACATTTATTTTCCCATTTAAATAAGTGCACTAGGATCCTGTCGGTATTCACACGTTCGTAGATATACTTCACCTACTCGTCTCGGTTTTCCCTTCTCGCATATCTATTTTCCCATTCAAATAGATATACTAGAATCTCGTCGAGACGAGCATGTATACATACATCAAGGTGTGAATTTTCCTTGTTAAGTCCATACGTCGTTTAGCGTTTTTAATTCTTTACGTTATGCTTTCTCCTACGAATATTCTTTCTAACACTTAGGAAAGTGTTATATAATTTTCACCCATGTTTTATATATTTTACTTCTTAAAATATATATTTTCATCTTGTCGTAATGGCATTCATTTCTCGTTCGTCCGTTTATCCGTTATCGTTAGTTCATGTAACTAAGTCCGTTAGTTAGCTTTTTCCACATTTTCTTCCAATATGCGTTCTATGGAAATATTATTCATACTTCCAATTCCGAACGTATATTACTTGGAAAAATATACTTTTGTATTTTTAGTTCAACTTGTTATCTTGTATTCCAAAAATGTTTCCGATACTTTTATATTCCCATTTATATAAAAGTATCCATTTTGTACAAGTTTTCTCAAGTCTTTACTTTTGTCCAATATTTTATAAAACCTTTATTTTTATAAAATCCTTAAGTTAACTTAACCTCCTATTTTTATAAAACTCCTATTTTTATAAAAATACACTTTTCAAAATATACATACGTCGGTTTCTTATGTTTACCAAAACTATACTTGGAAAAACCATTATTTACGTTTTTGACACCAAACTTTCTGTGAACACATTTTTGGACCAAAGTTTCTAAAATACTCATTTTAGTCCATCAACTTTCAAAGTTTCCACATTAGTCCCTTAACTTTTAAATGTTACTTTTTCCATCCTAACTTCCAAAGTTAGCATTTTTCTTCCAACTAGTGGACTTTGAAGAGTCACATTTCTCATGTTTGGTTATTTTTCCATTATTCCACTTCTAGTATTCTTTTATCTTATTATTAATGCTTTTAACATGTGTGCTTTATGTTTTTATCCAACATATCCAAATTTCACTCATCCAAGTGAGTAGACTTTGAACATGTAACTTTTTCATCCATGATCATCTAACACATTCCAACATTTTTTTGACATTAACTAGTCATCTTATGATGATTAAAACCATCTTTTATCATATTCAAGTCTTTTTCAAAAATCATGTTCCAATCATCATCCAACTCAAGTGTATGTATATATTTCTACATTTTCTTAAAAATATCACATTATTAATATTAAATCCAAGATTTATCCATGTTATTATTCTTCCATTTTTATTCTTGTAAGATACATTATCTTTATGTTTCAAAACCATATTCTACCCATCAATGTACAACTTGCTCATAAGATCACATAATATGAACATTAATATTCAAAGCAAGGTTAAACTTACTACTAGCTCAAGGCTAGGGAAGACAAAAACCTTGGATTGGATGGGGTTTAGTGTGTTCTTCCAAAGGGTTAAGCTCCAAGCTCTTGAAACACACAATGGGGTTTTGAAGGATAATGATCTAGAGATGATTTGGTAGTGTAAAATTTGTAAGAAAAATGTATATGGATGGGGGTATGCTACGGCCATAAGGAGAAGAAGAAGAAGAGTTTTTCTTTGTTGTTTCAAGTATTATCACTAATTGGTTTATAATATCTCCTTCAAATCTTGCAAAGATTACTTGTATCTTATGTAGATTTTGCAATATCTTGGAAGGATTATGTAAGATTATGAAAAATCTTTGGGGGATATGATTAGGGGTGTTTGGCCGTGGATTTAGAGAAAGAGAGAGAGAGAGAGGAGAGGTGATTAGTTAATTTCTTGGCCAATGTTAATTCATGCATGCAAATGATTGGATTATTAAGAATGTGAAGGGTTTAATGAGATAACAAAAAGATATTAACCATTTGAGTGGGCCATAGGCCGGCCCCTTGTGGGTGTCTTGGGTGGGGTCCACTTTGCTAAATAATACCCATTATTAGTTATGTTTAAATTAATCTTGTTCGGGTACCGTCCGGGTATTTTCGGGATTTTAATCGCATGTTATCCGAATATTAAAATACCCTTAATATTCCTTAAACGTAGTCCAGTTTTATCATTGGTAAATTATTTTGGCTTTTCCCGGGTGAAATTATATGTTACGCGCGTATCGGGTGCGGTACGCGCACTTTATTCTTTACTGGGAGATTTGTATAACAAGCTTTCACGTATGGCTTTGGAGTTCCAAAACCCATTATATTTTGTGAAATTACGTTTTATTTTATATCCCGGATGTCCGGGATCCGTTTCGCTTATTTAATTTTTACCGGGTAATCGCCAGTGTCCATACCGGATAATTTACTCGCACATGATCCTATCATGTTTTGTCATTAAACATATGCATTCCTATGCATTATTTGGGAATTGCTATCTTTCTAAGGCCTCAGTTAAACAATCAACACATAATTACGTTTAATTACGTTAATCGCGTATAGTTAATTAGTACGGAATTACCTTAATTTTGCCGGTTGTTACATTCTCCCCCCGTTAAGAGAATTCCGTCCCGGAATTCACTTCGAGTTCTCCGGTATAGGGGTCTTCTCGAATAGGGCGGGAATTTTTGCTTCATCCGGTCCAGCCTTTCCCACATGAACTCCGGTCCACGCTTGGCATTCCAACGCACTTTGACCAATCTGATCTTGCTGCGCCTTAACTTTTGGACCTTCCAATCGGTTACTTCGATTGGTTCTTCGACGAAGTGTAACTTGTCGTCAATGTGGATTTCGTCCGCAGGGATGATGAGAGTTTCGTCGGATAAGCACTTCTTCAAGTTCGACACGTGGAACGTGTCACGTACACCGTTAAGCTCTTGTGGTAACTTGAGCTTGTATGCCACGGGGCCTACTCTGGACAAGATTTCGAACGGTCCGACATACCGTGGGTTCAGCTTTCCGCGCTTCCCAAAGCGCGCGACATCTTTCCAAGATGACACCTTTAGTAGGACCCTGTCTCCGACTTGAAATTCCAAAGGCTTTCGCCTCATATCTGCGTAGCTTTTCTGCCGGTCACGTGCCGCTTTGAGACGTTCTTTTATCAAAATGACCTTGTCCGTCGTCTCTTGAACAATTTCGGGCCCGGTAAGTTGCTTTTCTCCAACTTCAACCCAACATAGAGGAGATCTACACTTGCGTCCATATAGAACCGATGGTGGAAACATCGAGGTGTCACGTATTGATGAGTATACAGTAGCACATGGTAATCCAAATTTTAATTGAAATAAATATTAAATTGTAAATATCCAAAAATTGAAATACATAAGAATTTGAATGTGGAAATCTAATACATCACACAAGAATCAAGCATGCATAGACTCCTTATTTTCTTCATAAATACTCTAATCTTCAAGCATCATTATCACCTGTTGAATTGTAAAAATGGGGGGGGGGGGTCAACTAGAAGTTGGTGAGAATACATAATCCATGTTAAGCATATAGTTTAAGTATAAAAGTCTAGCAATTCGTATGTCTATCGTAAATTTAAGTCTACATGCAATAGTATAATATGTTGACATAATCAAACCTCCGACTAGTTTAGGTCCATCCCGTCATCTACGGTTCACCTTAGTAATATGTTGAACGATAACAATCACCCACGTGACCTATGTAGGAGGTACACGTATCCGGGTGGGGTTGTCAATCCAATAGATCTATTATTGAGTATCGCCGGCTTGGCCATAGCTAATGATTATGTAAATGTTGAAACTCGTTGAAACTCGTTGAAACTGTTGACTAATACATGAGGCAATAAAGTTTACTACTAGACATATATGTTGAATTGCTTAAAATTGTTGCAAGTATAAAGAATCGCATAAACAGGATTACGTAAACTCACCTTGGTATAGTTTTTGGTATTGAGATATAGTATAAATGTAGCCCAATAGTTTGCCAAGTGTTACCCTATGTATAAGGCAACAAATAAGTCTAAGTCTAACTAGTTTATAAGTATATCCTAGGGTTTCGATTTGGGGATAACCAATTGTTGAATTTAAAATAAAATGTTAATTAAATAAAGGGAAAATTTGATAATTAATAAAAGAAAGTCTTTTTATAAAATTTGAATTTTGAATGTACACATTAAAGTGTTTGGAGTATAAAAATAATTTTTATAAAATTATTTTATTTAAAATAGATTTTTAAATCTATTTATTACAAATTGCCAACAATTAACATTAATATTCAAAAATACTAAAATTAAAGAATTTCTATTTTAAAAATCATATTTCTGTTCTAAATATATAAAAATAAATTGTGTAAAATTTTGGTGCAAAAATAATGAAAATTGAATTTATTATGATTTAATTATGATTAAATCTAACAAAAATTGATTAAAAATATAAAATAAATGATTTTACTGAATTAAAAATTATTTCAGTAAAGTTTAACATTGTATAAACATTGGATAATTTTTGTAGAATTTAATAAAGTTGTTTTGATATTTTAATGGATTTTTATAAATATAATAGTATAAAATTGATTTAATTATAATAAATATTAAATAAGTGAATTTTTGAAAAATAAAAATTGTGAATAACACTTTTAACTCAGATTTAATAAATGTAATTTTTTTAGAATTTATAAAAAGGTTTTATTATTTAAAAATGAATTTATAAGTTTTATAAGAAATATATATATATATGTTTGTTGTTTAAAAAAAGAAAAGAAAAGAAAAGGGGAGTCAGAGCCGGGACTCGAACCCGGGTGACTGATGATGCAACCCTTGGTCACAACCACTTGGCCTAGGCCAGTGGTTGTGATGAAAGCCGTTTAACATTAAATAAATACACAAAGTCAAACTCAGTTTATCCCCAATTCGTTCATACGAACCCTAACTTCTGCAATAATGCGATTCACTCATCATTGGCCCAATTGATGTTAGGGCTTTTGATGAGTGAACGCCGGTGATCAAAACCCATATAAAAACATCAACTTACAGTGATGATTCGTGTATAATTGCCGGGTCAAAGATAGAAGTCAACTGCTTGATCGTATCGCACAAACAGAGTGTTTCAAAAGAAATTGGAGGTTGAGAGAGAGATGTGAGCGAGTTGTGAAGGATTGTAGAGGTCCAATTTATAGTGGGGATCAATGGGTTGGGTTAATTGGTAAGTTGACCTAAGTTTAATGTCATACGCGTATAATTATTAATTTGGTCAACGATTGATTTATAATCAGCGTGTAATCGAGTCATACTGGGCCGGAAATCACATGAATTTGCCATATAAGGATCAATCATGAGTTATTACATTAGATTGAATCACACGCGAACCCACAGTTGACTTTCTTTGTCAACTGTGAAGGTTTTAAAACGCGTATATAATTAATTCGCGTCCGGATAAATCCCAAGTGAATGGCTAGCCCAGTTGGTTGGATGGTTGTGTTGTGTGTGACCCGGTCTTGGCGCGGGTTTGATTCCCGGCCAAGACATTTAATTTTTTTGATATAATTCCAAGGTTATAACATATATAATATATATATATATATATATATATATATATATATATATATATATATAGTATTAGGGTTCCAATTACGTGACAAAACTAATTATTGCACACTAGAATAACGAAACTTGACGTTTTATTAATGTCGATGGTGTAACGTACAAGTTTAAATGTGAAATGTTACAGCGCATGCTCGTAACATATCTTCCAAGGTCTGGATGGTTCGTTCACTTTGACCATCGGTTTGGGGATGATATGCGGTACTCATGTCAAGGCGAGTACCGAGGGCTTCATTCAAACTTTCCCAAAATCTTGAGGTGAAACGACTATCTCGATCGGAGATGATGGAAATAGGTACACCATGCTTAGACACCACTTCCTTAATGTACAAACGGGTCAGTTTTACCAACTTATCCGTTTCGCGAATTGGGAGGAAGTGTGCGGATTTTGTCAATCGATCAACGATTACCCAGATCATGTCATGGCCGCTTGTTGTCTTGGGTAAGTTGGTAATGAAATCCATGGAAATCTGCTCCCATTTCCATTCAGGTATTTCCGGTTGCTGGAGCAAGCCGGATGATCTCTGATGCTCGGCCTTGACCTTCGCGCAAGTCAAGCATCGCGCAACATATGCCGCTATATCCCTTTTAAAATTTGGCCACCAATGAAGTTCCTTCAAATCGTGGAACATCTTGTCTGCACCGGGGTGAACCGAATATCGGGAATTGTGAGCTTCGGCCAATACCAGTTCACGCAATCCGCCATACACTGGTACCCAAATTCTATTCATGAAATACAAGGTTTGATCCGCCTTTGGCTCCAGTGAATCAACCATCTTTCGCAATCTTTCACTTTTGACATTCTCGGGTTTAAGAGCGTTGATTTGAGCTTCACGAACCCGGTCAGTCAGGTTCGTGTGGATAGTTAATCCCAAAGCTCGGACACGCAATGGCTTAACCCGTTCCTTGCGACTTAGGGCATCGGCCACAACGTTCGCCTTTCCGGGATGGTACTTTATCTCATAATCGTAATCGTTCAATAATTCGACCCATCGCCATTGTCGCATGTTCAAATCCTTCTGATCAAAGATGTGTTGCAAACTCTTGTGATCAGTGAAGATTGTGCACTTAGTTCTATATAAGTAATGTCTCCAAATTTTGAGAGCGAATACCACGGCTCCCAATTCCAAATCGTGCGTAGTGTAATTCTTCTCGTGGATCTTTAGTTGCCTGGAAGCATACGCTATCACTTTTTCTCGTTGCATCAACACGCAACCCAAGCCTTGATGAGAGGCGTCATAGTAAACTACAAAATCTTCCGTTCCATCGGGGAGTGACAATATTGGAGCGCCACATAACTTCTCCTTCAGTATTTGAAATGCGGTTTCTTGCTTTTCTGTCCACTCGAACTTTCTATCCTTTTGGGTTAGCATGGTCAAAGACTGTGCTATCTTAGAAACGTTCTCGATGAATCTTCTGTAATAACCCGCAAGGCCAAGAAACTGTCGTACCTCGGTAGGAGTTCTAGGGGCGTCCCAATTTTAATTGCCTCGATCTTGGCGGGATCGACATGTATACCCTTTTCATTCACCACGTGGCCTAGGAAGTGAACTTCTCGAATCCAAAAGTCACATTTTGAGAATTTAGCATAGAGCTTCTCTTTACGTAGGACCTCCAGGATTAAACGAAGGTGGTTTTCGTGGTCTTCTTTGGTGCGTGAATAGATCAAGATGTCATCAATAAAAACAATGACGAACTTATCCAAATATGGCTTACACACGCGATTCATCAAGTCCATGAAAACGGCCGGTGCGTTGGTCAAACCGAATGGCATTACCAAAAATTCGTAGTGCCCATAACGAGTCCTGAACGCTGTTTTTGGTACATCTTCTTCTTGGATACGCAACTGGTGATAGCCGGACCTTAGATCGATCTTGGAATAAAAACTGGATCCTTGGAGTTGATCAAACAAATTGTCGATCCTGGGGAGAGGATAGCGATTCTTAATGGTTAACTTGTTTAGTTCTCGGTAGTCAATGCACATACGAAAGGTGCCATCTTTCTTCTTCACAAATAAGACGGGAGCTCCCCAAGGTGAGAAACTCGGTCTTATGAAACCCTTGTCTAGTAATTCTTGCAGTTGGCCGGATAGTTCCTGCATCTCGGATGGAGCTAGGCGATATGGCGACCGTGCTACGGGAGCAGCTCCAGGAACAAGGTCGATGCGGAACTCGACTTGTCGAGGTGGTGGCAACCCCGGCAAATCTTCTGGGAATACGTCAGGAAAATCTCTGGCTACCGGAATGTCTTCCAGCTTTCGCTCGTCGGCCTTCTTATCTACAACGTGCGCTAAAAATGCGATGAGTCCCTTCCTTAAGCACTTTCGGGCCTTCATTCACGTAATAATTCTTAGTGGTGTTCCACGCCTTTCCCCTTGAATCGATAGGGTTTCACCGTTCGCGAGGGGAACTTGAATTATTTTGTCGTCGCAAACAACGATGGCATGGTGTGCGGATAACCAATCCATGCCAATGACTATGTCAAAACTTCCCAGTACGACCGGTAATACGACCGTTAGCCAGTTCTATAGAGTAAGGTGTATCTAGCTTACTAGTTTCTAGCCCAAGTAACCTTTTAAACTCAACAGATACGAAGCTAAAATCGGCAAGTCTTCTCGAACCATTTGACAAGTCCGATGGATCCCTCAGTGCCACTGAAGTTGAGTGGCTTGTAGTCCAGGAAAGCCTTGAATGTGCAGCCACGCTCTCGCGAGGCAGTTTCTGCAATAATAAGGGGGGTACGTTATTATGGGATAAGAGCTTTAGGATAATCTCCTATTACTCTTGCATTCATTCATAAACCTCTTACCAGTAGGGGAGGTCTCACGCTGATCACTCCCGGTCCTGTCTCGCGACCTTTCGGTGCGAGCAGCTTCTTGTTCCGTAATGGCTTGAGCTATACGCTCTGCGACCAAGGTTTCAAGTTCAGCGGGTGTCGTGGGCAACGCGTCGTTGCCACTGTTGCTTCTTGTGGTTGATGCCATGTTACTTCAATAACAATTATTAGAGTTAATCTTTGACAGACATTCAAACAATCATTGTCACACGCAAGTATAAATAGCAACTCATCACATTAACATATAAGCCAATAAAATCATCACCACACAATCGCACAAATCCCAATATGTAAAGTAAGTAATAACAATCACAGGCAATCACAGTCATACAATCACACATTTGACCATAACAATAAAATTCTCATTAATTCCAATAATACGAGTACAACGCTTTGTTCATAATAACAAAATGGGGATAGCATCCCTCATACATCGTTTGAAATAAATAAAAACATAATGTTATATGCCTGCACACCCCGCTCGGCTGGGCAAAAATGCAAAACTAGTGCTGCAATCCCTGCTATGCTAACCTGTCACTACTACTACATATATCCCTGGGATGTCTCCCCGTCTACTGCGGTGGTGGTTGAGGATACTGTTACTGGGGAGCGTACATGCTGATGGACATACTAATGGTCGTGATACGCTCGTAGAGGAACTGGCGGTGCGCAAAGTGCGCGTCGCCGGTGATCCCACATAGTGCGTCCATATGCAGGAGCTCCTCCGCGTAATGCGCCAGCGCATCCCTGGCGTCTATGATCCGGGCCCACATGAGACGGGCCTGCTGATCGATCTGACTCACAGTGCACTGCATTGTGTCAGTGAGGAACCGGAAGTCGCTCTCCAATGAGATCACCTTGGACCAGGCTGGTCCGGATAATGGGGTCATCCCGTGGGGCTGTGACGGCCCGGGGATATCGGTGTACGTCGGCTGGGATGGGCCGACTATGTCTGGCATCGGTAGGGATGGGAAGGGCTGAGCAAAACCCAATAATCCCGGGGTGAAGTGGGGTGGTATCTGGTATGGGTCCCCTGCACCTAGAGTATATGGTGCAAGTGGTGGTATCACAAAGTGGGCTCCTGTACCCACAGTGAACGGTGCAGGTGGTGGTACGGTGAGCATTTCGGCCAGAGGTGGTAGTATGGGGAAGGTGGTGATGGGTAGTATCATGGGTGCTGAGGAGGGGGCTATGAGCTCGGCTAGTGGGACCATGAGGGGCTGTGTAACAGTGACCCACTCAGGAGCGGATATCACGGTGGTAGGGGTAGTAGGGCTAGCAGTGGCGAAGGCTGCCAAGCCTGCTCGGTGTAGCTCAGAGCTACGGGCTGAGCTACCCTCGAGGATGTGCCCAGCAGAGGCTGGCCCATCCTGTGGCACGGGCTCCGGTAGGGCGAGTAGGGCGGTAGGGGCGTCCTCCATCATCGGAGCAATGGGCTCCTCCAGGTCTGCTGGTGGAATCGGTATAGCAATGTGCTCCACCGATGCTGTCGACTCGTCGTCGGAGTCGTCCGAGATCCACCCGTTATGTCCTCGGGCAAGAGGCACAAGCCTCATACCCGGGGGAACGGGAATGTGTGGGGTGGGTAGTGGCTCACGATCGACGTGGGCATGGTGATCGAAGGGAGACTCTACAGTCTCAGACTGTGTAGGGGCGGGTCTCGAGGGACCTGCACAGTCCGCAGGGAAATCCCTGACGGCGCGAATGGGGTGGGGTGGCAATGGTGCGGCAGGTAGTGGCACTAGTGGTAGATCGGCCTGTGGTGCCATGTCTCCTCCAGCGGGGGCCCACTTTGGGTCCTCACTGGGGTCTGTCTCATCGGAGCTGTCGCTGTCGGCTCCTTCCATGGCGGCGTCTACCTCCATGTCATCGTCCTCTGGGTCGAGTACTACGACCTCGATCGGTGGGGGCGGCAGAATCTGAATGCTACTGTCGTAGCTCGGCGCGGCACTCTCGGCGTCTGACATCCCTGACAAAAGAACCGTACTAATATTTATATATTATTCATTAGAAAGTTAAGCGTACATTTGAGGCATTCTTCCTAACTCCTAATATTAAGGTAGTACACACTAGTACTCATGGCTAGCTTGGTCGGAATCTCTTCATACCCCATGTTCTTTTCTTTCAAAATAGTTTACTTTATTGCGTTTTATGCAATGGTTTTGAAAACTTCATCTTTTGAACCAAATCCGGTTATAGTTTAGATTTTAAAAATACTAATTCGCTATAACCTTGGCTCTGATACCACTTTCTGTCACACCACGCCAATGGCGGAAACACGTGGCGCGACAGTTCAAGAGCATAAAGCCAAGATTAACGCAAATCATAAGTAATTAAGAAAGTCGGAACATTTATTTAAGACGTCAAAAACATGTTTGATGCTCACACATAAACGAAAAATTGTTTGAGTACATTAAAATGGTTTCTCAAAAATATCCCGATGCCTTGGGAATTAAAGTTGAAATCCTTTTTAAACACCTGACGCCCATATGAGAGATTCTCCCGACCCAGCTTGCCACATTGTTTTTCATCGATCAATTACCTGAAAGATATGTTTAAAAAGTCGTCAATATATAAATATTGGTGAGTTCACAGGTTTTAGTTTATCAAACTTTATTACTTTGGGAATTTCCATGTTATGACAATTTATGGGAGTTGCAAGTTCCTACAATGCTACTTGAGCCTATAATCAAACCAAGACAAATAACAATGCCCCGCTCCAAGTCGTTACTCGGTATTCCTACGACTTGATTTCAGAATACGTGCACCCCAGGCATACGCCGATGCATAATCGACGCTATCGATTAGGGGTGGGCCTTGTCAGGCACCAATAGTACTATTCAAATATTCCTTCGGTTTCATTTCCCTGAATTAATGATCATAGTAGAGAGGTCTCAACCCCGAGTGGCGATCACAACTCAAGTACTTATCCCGTCAAACATTTCCCTAACATATCTTTCCCCCGAAAAACATAAAATAGTTTAAAATGGGGCCGTGAGACTCACCTGAATATGTGTTTGGCTCGAAAAGGAAGATAGCAAGTTTTGTGGTCCCGCACCTACAAACGTCCTAGGCGTATAAGTCACTACACCTATAGTGCATGTGCCTTGGCAAGTTGTACACCCAACTCCCCGACCACGTTTCGTTCCAATTCCCGTTTAATTAGACGCGTATCCTAGGTTTGTTGGCGATGGATTACCCTTTTCTTACGAGTTATGTATTATTCTCGTTAATATTCTTTGTAACTTGTATACTATTATCCTCGACACAACTCTACCTAACGTATAATTATTTTCCCATTTAAATAATTATACTTAGGATCATTTTGTTCGATATAATGTATTCTTAATACCCGACCCGACTCAGTTTGCCACATATTTATTTTCCCATTTAAATAAATATGCTAAGTTCTTGTCGTTCGGTAATATATTCTTAACGCCCGACTCAACTCACCATGCCGTACATTTATTTTCCCATTTAAATAAGTGCACTAGGATCCTGTCGGTATTCACACGTTCGTAGATATACTTCACCTACTCGTCTCGGTTTTCCCTTCTCGCATATCTATTTTCCCATTCAAATAGATATACTAGAATCTCGTCGAGACGAGCATGTATACATACATCAAGGTGTGAATTTTCCTTGTTAAGTCCATACGTCGTTTAGCGTTTTTAATTCTTTACGTTATGCTTTCTCCTACGAATATTCTTTCTAACACTTAGGAAAGTGTTATATAATTTTCACCCATGTTTTATATATTTTACTTCTTAAAATATATATTTTCATCTTGTCGTAATGGCATTCATTTCTCGTTCGTCCGTTTATCCGTTATCGTTAGTTCATGTAACTAAGTCCGTTAGTTAGCTTTTTCCACATTTTCTTCCAATATGCGTTCTATGGAAATATTATTCATACTTCCAATTCCGAACGTATATTACTTGGAAAAATATACTTTTGTATTTTTAGTTCAACTTGTTATCTTGTATTCCAAAAATGTTTCCGATACTTTTATATTCCCATGTATATAAAAGTATCCATTTTTGTACAAGTTTTCTCAAGTCTTTACTTTTGTCCAATATTTTATAAATCCTTTATTTTTATAAAATCCTTAAGTTAACTTAACCTCCTATTTTTATAAAACTCCTATTTTTATAAAAATACACTTTTCAAAATATACATACGTCGGTTTCTTATGTTTACCAAAACTATACTTGGAAAAACCATTATTTACGTTTTTGACACCAAACTTTCTGTGAACACATTTTTGGACCAAAGTTTCTAAAATACTCATTTTAGTCCATCAACTTTCAAAGTTTCCACATTAGTCCCTTAACTTTTAAATGTTACTTTTTCCATCCTAACATCCAAAGTTAGCATTTTTCTTCCAACTAGTGGACTTTGAAGAGTCACATTTCTCATGTTTGGTTATTTTTCCATTATTCCACTTCTAGTATTTTTTTATCTTATTATTAATGCTTTTAACATGTGTGCTTTATGTTTTTATCCAACATATCCAAATTTCACTCATCCAAGTGAGTAGACTTTGAACATGTAACTTTTTCATCCATGATCATCTAACACATTCCAACATTTTTTTGACATTAACTAGTCATCTTATGATGATTAAAACCATCTTTTATCATATTCAAGTCTTTTTCAAAAATCATGTTCCAATCATCATCCAACTCAAGTGTATGTATATATTTCTACATTTTCTTAAAAATATCACATTATTAATATTAAATCCAAGATTTATCCATGTTATTATTCTTCCATTTTTATTCTTGTAAGATACATTATCTTTATGTTTCAAAACCATATTCTACCCATCAATGTACAACTTGCTCATAAGATCACATAATATGAACATTAATATTCAAAGCAAGGTTAAACTTACTACTAGCTCAAGGCTAGGGAAGACAAAAACCTTGGATTGGATGGGGTTTAGTGTGTTCTTCCAAAGGGTTAAGCTCCAAGCTCTTGAAACACACAATGGGGTTTTGAAGGATAATGATCTAGAGATGATTTGGTAGTGTAAAATTTGTAAGAAAAATGTATATGGATGGGGGTATGCTACGGCCATAAGGAGAAGAAGAAGAAGAGTTTTTCTTTGTTGTTTCAAGTATTATCGCTAATTGGTTTATAATATCTCCTTCAAATCTTGCAAAGATTACTTGTATCTTATGTAGATTTTGCAATATCTTAGAAGGATTATGTAAGATTATGAAAAATCTTTGGGGGATATGATTAGGGGTGTTTGGCCGTGGATTTAGAGAGAGAGAGAGAGAGGAGAGGTGATTAGTTAATTTCTTGGCCAATGTTAATCCATGCATGCAAATGATTGGATTATTAAGAATGTGAAGGGTTTAATGAGATAACAAAAAGATATTAACCATTTGAGTGGGCCATAGGCCGGCCCCTTGTGGGTGTCTTGGGTGGGGTCCACTTTGCTAAATAATACCTATTATTAGTTATGTTTAAATTAATCTTGTTCGGGTACCGTCCGGGTATTTTCGGGTTTTTAATCGCGTGTTATCCGAATATTAAAATACCCTTAATATTCCTTAAACGTAGTCCAGTTTTATCATTGGTAAATTATTTTGGCTTTTGCCGGGTGAAATTATATGTTACGCGCGTATCGGGTGCGGTACGCGCACTTTATTCGTTACCGGGAGATTTGTATAACAATCTTTCACCTATGGCTTTGGAGTTCCAAAACCCATTATATTTTGTGAAATTACGTTTTATTTTATATCCCGGATGTCCGGGATCCGTTTCGCTTATTTAATTTTTACCGGGTAATCGCCAGTGTCCATACCGGATAATTTATTCGCACATGATCCTATCATGTTTTGTCATTAAACATATGCATTCCTATGCATTATTTGCGAATTGCTATCTTTCTAAGGCCTCGGTTAAACAATCAACACATAATTACGTTTAATTACGTTAATCGCGTATAGTTAATTTGTACGGAATTACCTTAATTTTGCCGGTTGTTACAGTAAGCGTCTGCGCGAACATGTGACACCACGCTGGTAGGCTCCACCATGCGCATTTTCCTGCGATTTCAAAGCTTCTTAGGTGGTCGTCAGGATCGCCGGTGCCATCAAACTTTCCCAAAGTACTTGGGATTTTTGTTCGCGCGGGCAGCGTGGTCAGCGCGATGCGTGGTGTGAACTTTGATTTTTCACTGAACGAGGGGGGATAGTAGGGTTGTGTGAGATCGTCTTCTCCGGACAACAAGTGTGCTCGATCAACGGTGTTGGTCAAGTACTGGCTTGTGTCACGTTGAAAACGACTCTGTGACTCGTCGGAGTCTTCCCTCCAGGTTGGATCAGTGATATGATTGCTTCCACCGATATGTCCTGCAGCTCTGGACGGCCCTTCCGACATGGTGATGGGCCTTCCTTCGCTGAAGGACAGAGCGCGAGATGCCTCTCTCAGCTATTGTTCTTTAATCTTGTTTATAAATGCTTGTTTCAGAGCTTCTTTTTGCTGTGCATACCACACCTCCGGACTAACCATCGGCGCGGTCTGACCAGCGGGTGAAGCTTGAACATTGTCAGTTGCAAAATGAAACGATGGGGTTTGCCTCGTTCCAGAGGACGGAGTGCGGCCCATGTCTGTGCCATGAAACTGCTCCTCCGCGTGGCTGTCAGGCTGGCTAGTGTTTGCCTGAGCAACACCAGTGTCAGACATGCCCGTTGGGGAGTTTATTGTTGTTGGTAAAGAACTCATAGCTGGTTTGCTGAGAAATAGAAGTTTTTTAGTTGCTGTTCTTGATAACTCAAAAGACGGATGGCGCCAATGAAGAAACACCAATCTAACAATCTAATATGACAATGCTAGATGTACGAATATAAGAAAGGACGTGGTTCTCATTAATTGATAAGACAAATACAAGACACTGTTATCAGATTATTACAGAGTTTCGACTATAATCTATTTCTCACAGCTTGTGATATGAATTCTCTTTTTGATAATCGATCCCTCCTTCTGATGACGAAGGGGGGTATTTATAGGCTCCTCAGGTGGCCTATGATTGGCTGTGAGGGGAATGACAGCTGTCCTGTACTATTGTGGCCGTTGTCGATTCTTACGTTGTCCTTCTGTGATTGGTCTACGTGTCCTGTCATTGTCCTTTTCGTCCTTTCTCGTACCTCGTACTGGCAGGCAATCATGGAGCAGGGAATTGACGCCTCTGATTGGCTATGGATTCTGCTCCTGTCTGGTGACACCTGTCCTTTTTGTGGCTGCGTGCGTCGTCTTCTAGAATTCCACGTCACATTCCTGCGCTGTCGTGCATGTGGGTTTCCTTTCTGCGCACGCGCGGGTACATATCTCTTCACATATTAAATCACACCGTCTACCCTAATCAACATTACTTGAAAGATAACATTACTTGAAAGATGACTCTTTGATGGTATCTACCAAAATCACGCTCTCCTATTATTAAAGGCCTTGTCATTATTATAACAACATGTGCCAAAAGGTAGCTAGAAAAATATATTAAAGACCTTGTTACTTCGGGCTAACAAAATTTGCCAAAATAGCATTTTCCAAAATAGATCCAAAATCGCGCCAATCACCTTTGTTAGTTCAAGCCTCACTACACATGGTCTTAGGGAGAGCTTTTAGTTTATATAAAAACCACACTTGTCAGCTCCGCCATGATGTGAGTGCATAAGCAGGTATAAGCGTATACATACAATCGTGGTACAATCGTATACACATGATTAGAACTTATGGAGGGCAAAGTCCCCAACAGTTGACTATCAAGGATCACTGACTGGTTAAATCACGCGCGTATAACTGGTTTGAGATATTCACTGGTAATGTCTTAATAGCCACTGCTCTTATATTTGTAAAATTCCGCTAACGAATAATAAGATGTACACACCATCATCCAAACAAAAACTGAATACATATAACTGATCAAAGCACCTCATTTACTCATACTGTTACCGGCTTGGGTTCATCTACATTAAAGTGCGCTGCTTTAAAAAGCTCGTCAAGGACTTCAGATAGGGTGGGATGTGCATGAACTGCGAACTTTATGTCCTGCAAAAATATAAATATATACAGTGGCGTTATATTAGCATTCAGTTCATTGACTTATATGATTCAATATGACAACCCGGGCTGTTAATTGTATTTTAGATTACATTCAAAGTTTGGCTTAATTTTTTGCCACATAAATGAGGGTGAAAACATGCCTGAACACGGGTTCCTAATGCAATGGCATTTGATGCTTCATGGATAAGGTCAGCCGCATGCATCCCCAATATATGCACTCCAAGAATCTCACCAGTATCAGGCCTATATATCAACTGCATCATACAAAACCATTCATCATTCTCTATTGCCTACAGATTTTTTAATAATTTGGGTATTAGACGTCAAACTCTTTTATACTTTGACCGCCAAATTGTCATTGGACGAGCAGTTGAGGCAAATGTATAAAAAATAAATCTATTGTGGCTATACAAACAGCATTCTTTTTATTAGTTAAAAATAAGGAAAAGTTGAGGAAAAAGACCTTGGCAAGACCCTCCCCTTCATTTTCGGCCAATGCTTTTGTGTTCGCCTTGAAACTCGTCTTTGCAATACTTATCTTGAACTTTTCTTTCTTGGCTTTTTCCTTTGCTTGAGGCTGCACCGTTAAATGATGATAAAATCGGGCAATGTCCCAGATCAACTTCTAATTTTAAAAAAACTGGACATAAGGTGTGTTGGGTTGACCCAACTAGTAGCCGAATTATCTGTAGTGACCCGTTACCCAACCCAAGTGGGTTTTTTTTTTTTTTTTTGTAATACTTTCACAATCATGTAGGTGGACAGACTTTTACCTCGGTCAATCCCACCATACTGATTTCAGGATGGGTGAAGCACGCTGCTGGGACACTCAAATGGTTGAGAACATGATCTTTTCCGC
The DNA here is from genome assembly GCA_028751855.1 of Ambrosia trifida. Classification (NCBI taxonomy): domain Eukaryota; kingdom Viridiplantae; phylum Streptophyta; class Magnoliopsida; order Asterales; family Asteraceae; genus Ambrosia; species Ambrosia trifida. The sequence continues at coordinate 139,335,553 of CM054122.1, forward strand.
TGAGTTGTTCAACAACTATTTCAAAAAATACATTAAGGAATGATTCAGTATACTAAATATGTAGAAAAGAGAAGAGAAAAAAGAAAACAAAATAAGCAGGTATAATCACTTACCTGATATTCCCTGTGCACTTGCAGCATGAGCAAGCATCAACTTGCCATTTGCATCACCAATGCAATATAAGTGAGGAACCTAACAATTAATAAGTAGAATTCATTGCTACATACCAATAAGTGATAATACTATTGTAATATAAGCTTATAGAGCATTCGCAACAAACCATATTCCCCTTTGCATCGATTACTCGCATACGCTCATCAACAGGAACAAAACCACGCTGAGTCTCAACATTAATCTGGAGAAAATCCATTAAACCATTAGTCATACATCTAATAATACATTATTTCAATGTTAAATACTTAAATACTTTGTAGCATACATTTTCCAACCCGAGACCTTTTGTAAATGGAGCTCTTCCCGTGGCAATTAGTGCTGCATCTACCTGCACGTGTAGCAAAACGAAATACAACAGAAGTAGTTAAAATTTCATATAAATGTTTCGACATAAATTTAATTTTTCCTTATCAAGATACACAGACTAGTTGTCTATTTCTCACAACATATTTCTTTTCCAAATATTTACTGAATTTTCTTGAATCTCAAAAAAGAAACTAGAAACAAAGAATATTTGATGGATTACCTCTAGTGTCTCTTTTAGTTCTTTTGTCTTGGCATCGGTAAGTTCAATAATGACTGGTTTTCCATCCTTTGCTGGGGTGATCTATTGAAATAATGAGAGAAACTCCATTGTCGCTTGCGTATTTTTGAACTTAAATAAGAAAAACAAATAATTAAGTAATTACCTTGGTAGCAAATACTCCAGTGTGATAGTCAATTTTTCTTGGATTTATAAGAACCCTTTGAGCTAACTTACTAATCTCGGGATCAAATCCAGGCATAAGTTGATCAAGAGCTTCAATGAATGTGACCTGTATATGCATTTATGTTCTGGTTTTAGTGTTGCCTACTTGTATGGTATATAGAGAACATTGCAGAATTTGACAGATCAGAAAGAATATACACAACATATATTTGTTTTTTGTAAAATAGCCGATCGCGCCAAGAAACAAGTGCAAATTCTATATTTAGGTTTATAAAACAGGAGGGCCAACCTCACTACCAAGTGCTGTGTACACATCACTGAATTCAAGGCCAATATATCCACTTCCTACAATGGCTATCCATTCAGGAACAAACTCCAACTTTAGAGCATGATCACTTGTAACAACGGTCTTCCCTGCAGGTAGTTAAATGCAGTAGGAACTTGTAAAGCCATTACAAAAGCTGCAAATTCATGTAATAGATGCTGCAGATAATTGGAAGACCAGTACAAGTCTAGACTGTATAGCCTTTTTACGGTTATTCTTACTAGCAGCTAAAATAAGCAATCTAAAAGCTTAAAGAGTAGGTTTAATATCACTGAAGAATTTGTTTTGGAAAGATTCACACAGGCTTTAGATGATGTACAGAATCTGCATGTCCAGAAAATTGTATATACAGATGGTTTGGTGGTTAGTAAATCAATGTGAAACATTTATATACCATCAACTTTAATGCCTTTAGGGACGAAAGGAACTGATCCGGTAGCAATTATTATATCCTTAGCCGTTATGAAGTTCTCCAGTCCGTATTTCACCTTTTGAGGACCCTGATAACAAGTTTATTGACATTATGCAAGATTTTAAAGTAGCAACAAGGCGAGAACTAAACTACCCATGGCTTACCACTATTGAACCGAAACCTGTCAATATGTCCACGCCAAGTGCCTTCATTGAATTAGTTAAATTGTTGCGAATTTTTGAAGCAAGATTACTTGCATGGTCAGCTACTGCCTGTCTGTTATAGCCAGCACCTGAAACCTATTAAACTTGGAAAAGGACCAAAGTATAAGTTCAAACGGGGCTCTCATAAGTTATTAGATTTGAATTCGTTAAACTATCAGAGAGAAAAGGGATTTAAAGAAGTTGTATCACCTGTATTCCTAAAGCTTTCATGTGATGTTCATCTTGGAGTTCTCTCATGCGACCACTAACAGCAAGAAGAGCTTTAGAAGGAACACAACCTCTGTTTACACATGTTCCGCCTATAACATCGCCTTCGATGATTGCTGTTTTAAGACCCTGTCATTTATTTATTTTTCTTGAAAAATATTAACCTTTTATTTTACTTCATGAATAAAGAACGAGGCTCAGCACAGTAATTATAATGTCATCACGGGTGGGCGCATAAGAATCTGTATAGTGGTCCATAGAACCAACTTATTAGAATAGCATATACATGTCACAAAATAATAAGTTACGCAGGTAGATCATGGAAAAGTGATGTGAACGTCTTTGCGCAATAAAATAACAAAAATAGAACATCAATTGTACACAAACGCATCTAAAGACAAAAAGGAAAACATGACAATGATTTTTTTCTCTTGGTTACACTGCAACCTTTTTTTTACGGTTGTCACTGGAAGCAACAATGTGTATGAATACAAGAATGCTTGATGCACCAGCCAAAATACTCAGACCACCTACTAAGGTGAATTGGTTGGTTTTCTATTAGCCTTATCCCACATATTATTGGATATGGAATTCTTTTTACAGCTTGTGCATGTAAAATTCTTTGAGTTCTGCAGTTTGAGATTGGCACTGTGACATTAATTCACTTGGGCTCGAGCTCGGCTCGTCATGATCTACCTGCTTATAACTCAGTATCACTGCTTATAACCCAAATACTGGCTTTAACAAGTGGGCAAGATCTGATCTTCTAATTATCAAGGGTGCTACAAAAGAGACACCATCCTTATTAGTGCACGCCAACCCACATGTCACATCAACGAGGGCCATATGGTAGTGCGCAAATAGTCATACGGGCCTGTATGGTAGGGCAAAAAATGGTCATACAGATCGTATGGTAGCGGGAAAAATGGTCATACGAGCCGTATGGTAAGGTAAAAATTGGTCACACATGTTGTATGACTTTGTCAGTGATCACACCAGGCATTTTGTATCAGTCAACTACATCACTTGGGTCGTTAATTTCGCCCTCATACGACTCATATGACCACTTTCCACTTGTCATATGACTGGTATGACCATTTTTCTCCCTCTAATACGGCCCGTATGACCATATTCGTCTCTCATATGGCTGTTATGACACATTAGTAAATGTCTGAGCATTCAATATCTTAAAAAACAGAACATGTCACCTACTCAATATCAAATAACTTATTCACAATGCACATTACAAAACAAAAACTGTAGCAATCATGAGCACAAAACACAAATCATCATGATGACATCATCCATAATCTCAACACAACACAATACAATACAATTAAAACTAAACTAATAAAAGCTGTCTAATATAATCCAATCAACAAAGTGTTCTAACCTTTTCAACAGCATGCAATGCAGCACCATGCCCACCAACACCAGCTCCAATAATCACCAAATCATAATCAAACTTCTTTGGAGGACTTCCATTGCTATCCGGAGAAGCCGCGGATACATTATTCCTGGTTCTCTTTGATGCAGCACTGATAACTCTATGTTTAAGGTGACACAATGGTAGAACCTGTCCCTTGAGACTGCAGAAACGGAGACTGAAAGGCTCCCGACAAGACGAAAGAGTGGTTAGGGAGGTATATGAATCGAGTGATTGCAGATTTGATGAAGAAATTGGTGATGTAGAGATGAGTGATTGCATTTTGAGGTAACAGAGTTGAGGTTGAGAGTAACGGTTTTTTGGATAGAGTCAGTGCAAGTGTAAGGATATGCTGATGTGTCTACAATCAAGTGTCTTTAATATTGCCTCTCTCTTCTCTTTCACATTCTTTTTTTTAGGGCCAACAAATATTTATTAAAAACAGGCTACCAAATTACGATTTTTTTTTTTTTTTTTTTTTTTTTTTTTTTTTTTTTTTTTTTGCATAAATAGGTGTTTTTTATGGTGGGTAAGTGTTTGTAGGTAGGTTGGCACAAAAAAAGCACAAATAGGTAAGTATGTAATTCATTCGGCGACATTGAATAAACATTTTTGAAAGTATGTAATCCATTCGGCGACATTTGAAGAAAAATTCAACGTATCTCTTTCAATTGGCGACATTGAATATAATATTTGAAAGTTACTCATTGAATTGGCGACATTGAATCAAAAGAACACATCAAATTGGCGACATTGATCAAAATAACAATTTGAATTGGCGACATTAATATTGTATCCTATTTTAGTCACGGGTCTTTTGTAACTTAGCAGGGAGTGCACTGAAAAATTTGTCCTTATTTAATTGGCGACATTAAGGTGCTGTTTGTTTTTTGCTCAGAAACACTTCTGACCTCTTTTGTCTGCACCAAACAGACGCGCGCAGACGTTTGGGGTCTGCAGATTGTTTGTTTTTTGGAAGACCTTTCACTCAAAAAGGTCTTCCTGACCTCTTCTTGGTACAGAATTGTTCCAAAGTCTTCTAAGGTCTTCAAAGGTCTTCTCCACTTCTCTTCTCCTCACCCACCACCCCCACCCACTACCACCACAGTCCACCACCACCACCACCCACCATGGTCCACCACCACCACCCACCACCACCCACCACCACCACGGTCCACCACCACCGTCCACCACCACCACCCACCGCCACCGCCACCCACCACCACCCACCACCACGGTCCACCACCACTACTGTTCACCACCACCATGGTCCACCACCACCACCCACCACCACTGTCTACCACCACCACCAATCATGGTCCACCACCACCTACCACCAATCATGGGTGCAGGTAGGTTGAAGAAAATGATGAGGAGGAAGGAGTGAGTTGAAAGGACGAAATTGCCCCTGAGACTTAACCGACTTTCAATACTCAGTTAGAAACTCTGTTAAATATGGGCCAAAATGGCAATTTTCGATCTGTGAGGGGTGCTTTTGGCACAAAAAAAAGATAACTGACCAAACAAGCATTTTGGGCCAAACCTGAGGGGCCATTTTGGCAATTTACTCTTATATAAATTATAACCTTTATTTAATGTATAACTTTCGCGTGTGGGACTTGACGAGTTGATAAACATACCAGTCATGAAAGTATATATTCATAACATAAAACTAGGGCTGTTCACGAGCCGAGCCGATCCGAACAAAGCTTTGCTCGTGCTTGGCTCGTTTACAAACCGAACCGAGCGGAGCGGCTCGTTTACAATCAAGCCGAAAACCGAACGAGCATTCTTCGAGCGCAAATTTTTCAAGCGGGCGCCGAGCGAGAATCGAGCGGAGAATAATATGGACGATTATAAAATTGGGATGTTTCCTTCGATGTTTTCATTGTCGGGTGACAACTAAGGTCAAAATGTCCGATGCTAACACTAATATTGAGATCACATTGTCCAAGGATAAGACTTAGATTGAGGCTGGTGAGGTGATGAGCATACGTCAGACAGCATTTGTTGCATTGTGACGTATGTGTAATATCAAGTGACAATTAGCGATGGACGACTATTAACATAAAGAAGTCAAGACTATCACCTCATGACTTATTGTTTTACTATTAAATCTGGTGTTAATTTTTTATTGTGTTAAGTGGCCTGGTTATATTTTGTTTGCATATACTGAGTCAAATCCAATAGAATCTTATATATAAAGCCATAAATTTATCTATAAATTGTATGTATATTTATTATTAAATAAATAAAAATATATTCGAGCCGAACCGATCTGAGCGTACCTTTGCTCGTGCTTGGCTCATTTACAAACCGAACCGAGCCGATCGGCTCATATACAACCGAGCGGAAGAACGAGCGAGCATTTTTCGAGCATTTTCCGAACAAGCGACGAGCGATCCACGAGCGGCGAGCGATTTGAACAGCCCTACATAAAACTAGTAGTCTAGTAATAAGATTGGGATGATTGGTACATTAGTAGTTAGAAATAGATATTGGTTATGAAACCTTAGAACTGGGTACTTGACAACTTGAACATGTGATACCACTGGCGAAGCTTTATTGGGGTGGGCGGGGGCGGCCGACCCCCCCGAATTTTCATGCAGAAGTTCCGACTATATAGTATTCGTATAGAAAATTTTGGAAATATAGGGTTTCGACCCCCCGAAACTGGTTTTCGACCCCCCGAAACTAGTGACTTCCGACCCTCCAGCGACTTCCGACCCCTCGAACCTTCGGGTCAAGCTTCGCCACTGTTTGATACTTGGGTTATGGACTCGTAATACAAGAACTGATTTGATTATAGTATATGTGAATACTGTTGGGTAATTTAAACAAAGCATGGAAGGCCGGACATATAATCAAATGGATTATTGACCATATGAGATGCTGTTAACAACTAATATTTGGATATTTGAACAACCATTTATGGACTAGGGAAATAATAATGACAAAGCAAGACGATGGATTGTATTATTATCCATTGGAATACATAGGCAAATAATGTAACCATTATGCTATTTAATTTACAAAGAACATGGAACTATAATAAATTCTAAACCATACGCTCAAGCTCGTCCCCCGGTGTAACCATTACGAATAAAACCAAAGACTAATAAAGTATGTCGACAGAGGGCCCAACCAGGAGAATACTGGGAAGCAACACCAAGCACCCTGTTTTATAATTATGCTATGCTACCAGGTGAGTTTCGTGAACTCCCCTCTTTTTACTTTCTAACTGTTTTGGGGTGACGCATGCTTCCGTTTATTTGATAACTTATGGTGTTAGTTTTATAAGCGTGTTTGCTTGTCTGCGTGTTTTACCATACAATACCAGGCACTCATTAACTCTAGGTGAGCCGACTTAATATATGGGTAGTACTACTTGGGGAATCCCTCACGCACAGTGGTCCGGCCTTACACGGAAACCCCCACTGAGACCGACGGGTCGTTGCGGCATATATTTTGCCATGGGAACCTATGTTGCAGAGCATAGGTTAGAGCCTATAACAATAACGGGTATAGTTTCTACAATTACAGCTAGGCATGGTTAGGCATGACGCTAGATGCAGGGTTGAGTGGCCAGTTTATATTACTGTAACACCATAACCAGGAAAACGCATTTGAAAACTGTTAAACTTGTTTGAATAATTAAAACCATTTACTAAACTACTCTTGGGCGCCTATGTGAGCCAAACACACGAACTCACCAACATTATTGTTGACCCAAAAACCTATTTTAAGCATGTGTTTAGGTACCTACTATGGAGATACAAGGAGGTGCAGTTACGATTAGGAGTCACACTGACGGACGAACCAGAAGATGAACGAGAAACCATAGATACTATCAGAACCTTGTATGATTTTAGGTTAGATAGATGTATTACCGGAATATGTATTATTTAAACAAATCTATTTATACAAAAGTTTAGTTAATTCATGTTGCATCGGCTGATTTGCTTACATTGCATGAATGTTTATCAATCTGTGATTTCGTCCAGGCCCTCCCGGGTCGGGGTGTGACAGAACTCATGAACATGTATGACTCATTTAAAAATATGGGTTAAACGGGTCATCTTCGGGTTGACCCATTTTTTATGTGGGTCGGGTTAGGGTTGAAATATTTGACACGAATAATAATATGGGTCGGGTTCGGGTTGCACATTTCAACCCATCAACCCACCAACCCGCAACCCGTAAACCCGCCAACCCATCAACTCGACACGATTGACACCCCTAAAGACGATGTGTTGTTTCTACACAACGACCACCGTGCGTTGTCTGTTTTCACAAATCCTGAAAAATACAACGAACCCCTAATGGTGAAACGCGGTGATAGAAGTTTATGGAAATTTCTGAATAAAAACCCGCTAGGTGAACGGGTAAAAAGTATCATACAAGAAGCCGGGCTTGGTAGGGTGTTAAGTTGTGGTTATCGGTACCTGGACCACGCACTGATAACTGCGTTGGTTGAGCGGTGGAGGCCAGAAACGCACACATTTTATCTACCTGTGGGTGAAGTCACCATCACGTTACAGGATATCAATGTGTTGTGGGGATTACCGGTAGAAGGTGTTGTGGTATCGGGTCCGGAAACTCCCCTTACAGAGCAGCAAGCCATCAACATGTGTGAAACTTTGTTGGGGTTTACCCCCGGGCGAAATGATTTTCTTGGCAAAGCTCTTAATGTAACACCCCAACCGATGGCGGAAACATCGGGATGTCACGTATTGATGATTGTTTCAGTAGCACATGGTATAAATTGAAATTTTAAATAATTTATTCATAACATAAATATCCAAAATGAATTGATGTCTAGAAATCCCAAATACATGATATCAAATAAGGCAATAACTTCAAATAACTTCAAAATAAACTTCATAATATTCCTCATGCATACTCTAAGCCTCAGCTTCGTTGTTACCTGAAACATGTTAAATTTTGAAAATATTTTTGGGTCAACAAAAGTTGGTGAGAATTACATAGGTTTTGATAATCGAATAAAGCTTGTACAATTCAAATGTCATGGCAAGTCTAGTCCATATGTGAAAACATACTAGAAGTAAATCGAGTGCATAATCAACCCTTGTGACTAGAATATTGTGGTCCATCCCATACGCTCATGGTTCACTCGATTATGTTATGCGATAACAATCACCCACGCTACCTATGTAGGAGGCACGTATCCGGGTGGGATTGTCAGTCCAATAGATCTATCATTGTATACCGTCGGCTGATCAATGTTAATGATTATGCTAGAATATTGTGCTTACCCTAGTCATGTTTAAGACATAATGCAACATAGAAAAACACATAGACACTTTATGATTGAATTGCATATAGAATGTTGTAACATGTTTCACCCCAAAAATAGTGAAAATAGAAAAGGGGCTATGTAAAACTCACCTTAGCAAAATGTTATGTCTTGTGAAAATAGAATATGTGTTGCCCAACAATGCCAAGTATTACCCTATAATTAAGGTAATAAATATGTCTAAGTCTTTCTAGTCTACAAATATATTCTAGGGTTTCGAATTGGGGATAAGTGTTCGTTTGATTAATAAATAAAATGTTTGATAAATAAGAGAAGTTTGATAAATAAATAAACAAAAGTCTTTTTGTAATTTTTAAATTAAAGATGTTCACAATAATAAGTTTTAAGTATGAAAATAATTTTTATAAAATTATTTCCTTAAAAATAGAATATTAAATCTATTTATTTCAAATTGTCAAAATATAACTTTAATATTTAAAAATACAAAAGTTAAAGAATTATTAAATTAAAAATTGTATTTCTCTTCCAAATAAATAGAAATAATTTATATAAAATTTTGGTGCAAAAATATTGAAAAATAAATTTATTATGATTTATTTATGATTAAAACAAACAAAAATTGATTAAAAATATTAAATAAATGATTTTTCAGAAATAAAAATCATTTCAGAAAAGTTTATTATTATAAAAACTCAGAATAATTTTTGTGGAAATTTATATAATTTTTTTGATATTTTTATAGAATTTTATAAATAAAATAGAATAAACTTGTATTATTTATTATATATATTCAATAAATAAATTTTTGAAAACTAAAAATTGTATGTTAAACTTTTCCACTAGAATAACATAAAATATTTTTTGTAGAATTTATAAAAGAGTTTTAGTATTTTAAATTAATTTTTAAAAATACAAGGGAAAATATATATATATATATACTTAATGAAAAAAAATGTTTGTTGATGCCATGGATCGAACCCGGGCCCTTGGCCAGTTCGTTTGTTTTAAATCACAAGCCCAGACCAACTGGTCTGGACCCTGAGAACGATTAATCTTTGATTAATTTAATTATATAATATAAGGGAAAACTGATTTATATTAATTTTAAAAAGAAAAGGTTAAAACCGTTTGTATGGGACTCGAACCTGCGTGATTCCGTTTAACAACAACAGACACAACCACTTGATCTAGATCAGTGGTTGTGTTGGGTTTGTGTTTGTTTAAAACAAATAACTTGTTAAGAACGTGTTCTTCCCCAATTCTATACGATCGTGCCCTAGAATTTACAATAGTTTGATTCACACAAAAATAACCCAATTAATCAGAGGGTTATTGTTGTGTGTATGCCGATGAATAAAACCCACAAGAAAAAGGACACTTACAAACACAAATCGTGTACGAATTGCCCAGTCAAACAGAAAGTCAAAATTCGAACAAAAGACTCTTGAAAGCTGAATTAAACTAGAAATTGGAGATTGAGAGAGAGAGATTTCGGCGAGTTGGGAAGGATTTGGGAGGTCCAATTTATAGGGAGAGGCTCGGATTGATGGATTTGGTAAGTTGACCTCGTATTGAATGTGATGACGCGTCCTTCTTGTATAATTGGCATGTTTTGACCATTAAAACAGCGTGTAAGGGACGCGGATTCAACCAATTAATCACCAATCATTCCTAATCCGGGTATAAACGCGTTTGAATTTGTTAATTATGGTAGATTGGTGTCACAGTTGACTTTCTAAGTCAACTGTGAAGAACTAAAACTCATGATATAATAATTATATGCTGGGATTTAAACCAAGTGTGTGTGTAGCCCAGTTGGTGATGTTGTTTGTGTTTGGTGACCCGGCTTGGGCGCGGGTTCGATTCCCGACCCAAGCACTTTATTCTTGATAATTAATCTATATATATGTATATTATATATAAGTAATATAGTATTAGGGTCCAAATGCGTCACAAAAAATTTTTAAAAGACGAAATAATAATAATGAAACTTGACGTTTTATTCAAAATAATTGTAACGTACAAGTATTAATGCGTAATGTTACAGTCTCCCCTACTTTTAGGAACTTCGTCCCGAAGTTGGAGTTGGAGAGTCTGGTGGAAAAAGATGTGGGTATTTAGACTTCATCTGGTCTTTGCGTTCCCAAGTGAACTCTGGACCTCGTTTAGATTCCCAACGAACCTTAACGATCGGAATGCGACTGCGCTTGAGTTTCTTGACTCTAGTATCAACGATCTCGACGGGTTTCTCGACAATGTGCATAGTTTCATCGATTTGCACATCTTCAAGAGGAACATGGAGGTTCTCATCTGCTAAGCATTTCTTGAGATTCGAAACGTGAAAGGTTGGGTGAACATTGCTTAGCTCAGGTGGAAGATCAAGTTTGTAAGCCACTTTTCCAATCCTGTCAAGAACTTTGAATGGGCCTACGTATCGAGGAGCTAGTTTTCCCTTTCTACCGAAGCGAATCACTCCCTTCCAAGGGGATACCTTAAGAAGTACAAGGTCCCCAACTTGAAATTCCAAGGGTTTACGACGTTTATCAGCATAGCTCTTCTGACAACTTCTAGCCTTGAGAAGATTATCCTGAATGAGTTGGATTTTATCTGTGGTTTCCTGAATCTGTTCAGGTCCAGTGATCCGGGCTTCACCAACCTCAGTCCAACAGACAGGTGAACGACATTTACGGCCATAGAGTGCCTCGAAAGGAGCCATGTTAATGCTGGCATGATAACTGTTGTTGTATGAAAACTCGACCAAAGGAAGATGAGAATCCCATGCGCCACCAAAATCGATGACACATGCCCTGAGCATATCCTCAAGTGTCTGGATGGTCCGTTCAGTCTGACCATCTGTTTGAGGGTGATAAGCAGTACTCAGGTTCAACTTGGTGCCCAAAGCATCTTGTAAAGAATCCCAAAAGTGAGAAGTGAAACGACCATCACGATCAGAGATAATATCCAAAGGTATACCATGACGACATACGATTTCACTTACGTACATCTTTGCTAACCTTTCCACAGAATACTTCTCACGAATAGGTAAGAAGTGGGTTGACTTGGTCAAACGATCGACGATTACCCAAATGCTGTCAAAACCTTTGGGTGTACGAGGGAGTTTAGTGATGAAGTCCATTGCTATGCTCTCCCATTTCCATACAGGAATTTTTGGTTGTTCGAGCATACCAGATGGTCGTTGATGTTCAGCCTTGACCTTTGAACAAGTGAGGCATTTTGCAACGAAAAGAGCAATATCTTTCTTCATACCAGGCCACCAATATGAATAACGAAGATCTTGGTACATCTTGTCAGCTCCAGGATGAATAGAATAACGAGACTTATGAGCCTCATTCATAAGAAAGGTACGAAGATCATCACGGTCAGGAATCCAAAGTCGATTAAGAAAATAGAGTAGACCATCAGGTTTGGTTTCAAGTTGAGTCTCAGCACCACAAGACATTTCGTCGTACATGTTCCCTTGGGTGACTGAAGTATGTTGAGCCTGGAGGATACGATCCTGAAGATTAGTACGAACTCTCGCACAATGAAGTTGGATACGCTCTTTACGAATAAGTGCGTCAGCCACAACATTCGCTTTGCCAGGATGGTAGCGAATTTCGCAATCATAGTCGTTAAGTAACTCAACCCAACGCCGTTGCCTCATGTTAAGATTTTTCTGGTCGAAGACATGTTGGAGACTTTTGTGATCCGTGAAAACCACACATTTGGTTCCATAAAGATAGTGTCTCCAAATCTTAAGAGCAAAGACGACAGCGCCCAATTCAAGATCATGGGTGGTATAATTCTTTTCGTGAGTCTTGAGTTGTCTAGACGCATAAGCAATAACCTTTCCTCGTTGCATGAGAACACAACCAAGACCTTGGTTTGATGCATCATAATAGACCACAAAGTCATCATTACCATCAGGTAGAGACAGGATAGGAGCTTCACAGAGTTTCAGCTTAAGAGTTTCAAATGCTTCCTCTTGCTTTGGTCCCCACTCATAGGGTTTACCCTTGTGAGTTAAGGCAGTGAGAGGAACATCGATCTTAGAGAAGTTGGCAATGAATCGATGATAATAACCAGCCAAACCAAGGAAAGAACGGACTTTAGTTGGAGTTTTAGGAACACTCCAATTCTTCACAGCTTCGATCTTTGCAGGATCAACATGAATTCCGTTCATATCAATGACATGTCCCAAAAATTGAACTTCCTTAAGCCAAAATTCACATTTTGAGAACTTGGCATACAGTTGTTCTTCCTTTAGGAGACCCAAAATGGAGTGAAGATGTTTTTCGTGATCGGACTTTGATTTTGAGTAAATCAAAATGTCATCGATGAAGACGATCACGAATTTGTCAAGGTAGGGTCTACAAACCCGATTAATCAAATCCATAAATACTGCGGGAGCGTTGGTCAATCCAAATGGCATGACCATGAATTCATAATGACCATAACGTGTACGAAAGGCTGTCTTGGGAATATCTTCATCGTGGACTCTAAGCTGATGATAACCAGAACAAAGATCAATTTTCGAGAAGTGGGTTGCTCCTTGAAGTTGATCAAAAAGATCGTCAATCCTAGGCAAGGGATAACGATTCTTGATAGTGAGTTTGTTGAGTTCGCGATAGTCGATACACATCCTGAGAGATCCATCTTTCTTCGTAACGAACAAGACAGGGGCTCCCCATGGAGAAGAACTGGGGCGAATGAAACCTTTATCAGAAAGTTCCTGTAGTTGACTGGCAAGTTCTTGCATCTCAGAGGGTGCAAGACGATAAGGAGCTTTGGCGATAGGATTTGCACCAGGAACAAGATCAATTCTAAATTCCACTTGTCGAGCAGGAGGCAAACCAGGTAAATCCTCTGGGAAGACTTCAGGATAGTCCCGAATGATTGGGATGTCTTGGATACTTTTGCCCTTGTCCTTCTTCTCTATCACGTTAGCTAAGAAAGCTGTATACCCCTTTCGTAAGTATTTTTGGGCAGTAGTACAAGACAAGAGCTTAAGCTCGCCACAAGGCTTCTCACCATAGATCTTCAAAATCTCACCAGATTCGAGAGGAATGCGAATGACTTTCTCAAAACATAGAATTTCAGCACGATGGGTTGACAACCAGTCCATGCCTACTATGACATCAAAACTTCCAAGATGCATAGGGATGAGATCGATAGAGAAAGTATGTTCGTCGAGGTTCAGCACACAGTTACGAATAATAGAATCGATCGAGATAGACTTCCCATTAGCTACCTCTACCACTAAAGGTTCCTCTAGGTTAGTTTGGGGTAAGTTAAGTAAGGGTTCAAACTTTAGTGATACAAATGACTTATCAGCTCCCGAATCAAATAATATGGATTCATAGTGGTTACTAACGAGAAACGTACCATTCACCACCTCGTTGTTGTCACGGGCCTGGTTAGCATTGAGATTGTAGGCGCGACCTCGAGCACCTTGGTTCTGGTTGCGGTTCTGGTTTTGGTTGCGGTTTTGGTTCTGGTTCTGGTTGCGATTGGGGCAAGCATTGATATAGTGGTCAGGGCTGCCACACTCGTAGCACTGACCACGAGTAGGTCTGTTGTTTTGTTGGTTGGGAGCTGGGGCATTTCTGGCTGGGTTATTTTGGGCAGCAGGGCCGTTAGCAGGAGGAGCTCGATAGATGTTCACAAGGTGACCATACCTTTGGCAATTAGTGCATAAACGACATGGCACCTGTGCTGGATGATGGTATTTGCAAGTGTTGCACAAGGGGTGAGGTCCGGTGTATGGCTTCTTGGCTGGGTTTTGTGCTGCAGCTGGGGTGGTAGCAACCACGTAGTTCCTAGCCTTGCGCTTCTAGTTGCTTGAGGTCTCGGGCTTAACCTCAATAGCGGGCTGAGGAGTGTCTTTTGCAGCAGTCTTTTTGGTGTTCTTGCGGAAGAGAGTACCGTTCTTCACATGATTATCGGTGAGAGTAGCCGCCAGACGTTTGGCTTCCTCCAAGGTAGCAGGATTCCTTCCCCATACCGTGTCCTGGATTTGCATGGGTAGACCACCGATATACTTCTCGATGGCCACAGGCAGGGGAGTGACTTTATGGGGCAACAACAAACTGAGCTCGTGAAAGCGGGTATTGTAAGCGAGGTTTTCCCCACTATCTTGAGCAAGGGTGTGGAACTCATCTTCTAGTTTCTTAACCTCGTTGCGGGGACAGAACTCATCTTTCATAACCTCCTTGACTTGATCCCATGTCATAGCAAGTGCAACTTCAGCTCCACGGGTGCGCTTTTCCTCATTCCACCATGTGAGTGCTCGTTTGTGAAGAACACTCATGGCGTAACGAACCTTAAAGTTATCAGGACACTCACTGTTAATGAAGGTATTCTCAATACCCTCGAACCATTGTAGAAGTCCCGTAGCTCCTTCTTCTCCACTGAACTTAGGGGGATTACAGGAATTAAAGTGCTTAAGAGTGTAGGCCGTTCCCGTTGTGGTTTCCATTTCCGTTTCCGTTTCCATTACCGTTTCCGTTGCCGTTACCGTTTCCGTTTCCGTTCATCTAGATGACTTGAGCTAGTAAGTTAGGAACCGGAGTAGCGATTTGCTGCGCCATTTGTTGAGAAATGATCGCAGCCAGTTGGGCATCGACACCATTGTTGTTGTTATTGTTGTTGTTGTGGTTGGTGTTGTGGTTGTTGCTACTCCCTTCATCATGATTGTTACCACTGTTAAGGCGAGTGCTGCGACGTGGAGGCATGATCTGTAAGAGACACAATGAAATGAATGAGGTTACATAAGGAATGTAATCATTTATTCATTAATTAAAAAGAATAAACGAAAACGTTGACTTATCAAAGATTCTAGATTCTAATAACATAATGAAGACATGCTTTAGCCTATAAGTGAACATTCATCCCGAGAATTCCCAGGTAGGCATCCGGGTCCCTCGTCTGATTGGGATATATGCGCAATGCCAGCCTAGACAGAAGACTTAGAATACAGACGTTCACCCTTCCAGATTGCACGTGTTCGTTATTAAAATCTAGAACTTCGACGAGATCTCAAGGTGATTCAGGATAAACTTGAGGATTTTGTCCTATTATTCTAATGGTGGATCAGGATTGCAGCAGACGAATAAGAGTAGTCACTTGTAGGCTTAGGGTTGTATAAGGTATAGGATAGGGATAAGATTAAGGAAGCAACTAGGGTTACAAGTAAGAGAAGCAAGTACTGTTTTAGTCCCTAAGGTTATAGTCTAGATTATTTTCTAATAACCTGATTCCCTATAACCAAGGCTCTGATACCAATCTGTAACACCCCAACCGATGGCGGAAACATCGGGATGTCACGTATGGATGATTGTTTCAGTAGCACATGGTATAAATTGATTTTAAATAATTTATTCATAACATAAATATCGAAAATGAATTGATGTCTAGAAATCCCAAATACATGATATCAAATAAGGAAATAACTTCAAATAACTTCAAAATAAACTTCATAATATTCCTCATGCATACTCTAAGCCTTAGCTTCGTTGTTACCTGAAACATGTTAAATTTTGAAAATATTTTTGTGTCAACAAAAGTTGGTGAGAATTACATAGGTTTTGATAATCGAATAAAGCTTGTACAATTCAAGTGTCATGGCAAGTCTAGTCCATATGTGAAAACATACTAGAAGTAAATCGAGTGCATAATCAACCCTTGTGACTAGAATATTGTGGTCCATCCCATACGCTCATGGTTCACTCGATTATGTTATGCGATAACAATCACCCACGCTACCTAAGTAGGAGGCACATATCCGGGTGGGATTGTCAGTCCAATAGATCTATCATTGTATACCGTCGGCTGATCAATATTAATGATTATGCTAGAATATTGTGCTTACCCTAGTCATGTTTAAGACATAATGCAACATAGAAAAACACATAGACACTTTATGATTGAATTGCATATAGAATGTTGTAACATGTTTCACCCCAAAAATAGTGAAAATAGAAAAGGGGCTATGTAAAACTCACCTTAGCAAAATGTTATGTCTCGTGAAAATAGAATATGTGTTGCCCAACAATGCCAAGTATTACCCTATAATTAAGGTAATAAATATGTCTAAGTCTTTCTAGTCTACAAATATATTCTAGGGTTTCGAATTGGGGATAAGTGTTCGTTTGATTAATAAATAAAATGTTTGATAAATAAGAGAAGTTTGATAAATAAATAAACAAAAGTCTTTTTGTAATTTTTAAATTAAAGATGTTCACAATAATAAGTTTTAAGTATGAAAATAATTTTTATAAAATTATTTCCTTAAAAATAGAATATTAAATCTATTTATTTCAAATTGTCAAAATATAACTTTAATATTTAAAAATACAAAAGTTAAAGAATTATTAAATTAAAAATTGTATTTCTCTTCCAAATAAATAGAAATAATTTATATAAAATTTTGGTGCAAAAATATTGAAAAATAAATTTATTATGATTTATTTATGATTAAAACTAACAAAAATTTAATAAAAATATTAAATAAATAATTTTTCAGAAATAAAAATTATTTCAGAAAAGTTTATTGTTATAAAAACTCATAATAATTTTGGTGGAAATTTATATAATTGTTTTGATATTTTTATAGAATTTTATAAATAAAATAGAATAAACTTGAATTATTTATTATATATATTAAATAAATAAATTTTTGAAAACTAAAAATTGTATGTTAAACTTTTCCACTAGAATAACATAAAATAATTTTTGTAGAATTTATAAAAGAGTTTTAGTATTTTAAGATGAATTTTTAAAAATACAAGGGAAAATATATATATATACTTAATGAAAAAAAATGTTTGTTGATGCCATGGATCGAACACGGGCCCTTGGCCGGTTCGTTTGTTTTAAATCACAAGCCCAGACCAACTGGTCTGGACCCTGAGAACGATTAATCTTTGATTAATTTAATTATATAATATAAGGGAAAACTGATTTATATTCATTTTAAAAAGAAAAGCTTAAAACCGTTTATATGGGACTCGAACCCGCGTGATTCCGTTTAACAACAACAGACACAACCACTTGATCTAGATCAGTGGTTGTGTTGGGTTTGTGTTTGTTTAAAAACAAATAACTTGTTCAGAACGTGTTCTTCCCCAATTCTATACGATCGTGCCCTAGAATTTACAATAGTTTGATTCACACAACAATAACCCAATTAATCAGAGGGTTATTGTTGTGTGTATGCCGATGAATAAAACCCACAATAAAAAGGACACTTACAAACACAAATCGTGTACGAATTGCCCAGTCAAACAGAAAGTCAAAATTCGAACAAAAGACTCTTGAAAGCTGAATTAAACTAGAAATTGGAGATTGAGAGAGAGAGATTTCGGCGAGTTGGGAAGGATTTGGGAGGTCCAATTTATAGGGAGAGGCTCGGATTGATGGATTTGGTAAGTTGACCTCGTATTGAATGTGATGACGCGTCCTTCTTGTATAATTGGCATGTTTTGACCATTAAAACAGCGTGTAAGGGACGCAGATTCAACCAATTAATCACCAATCATTCCTAATCCGGGTATAAACGCGTTTGAATTTGTTAATTATGGTAGATTGGTGTCACAGTTGACTTTCTAAGTCAACTGTGAAGAACTAAAACTCGTGATATAATAATTATATGCTGGGATTTAAACCAAGTGTGTGTATAGCCCAGTTGGTGATGTTGTTTGTGTTTGGTGACCCGGCTTGGGCGCGGGTTCGATTCCCGGCCCAAGCACTTTATTTTTGATAATTAATCTATATATATATATATATGTATATTATATATAAGTAATATAGTATTAGGGTCCAAATGCGTCACAAAAAATTTTTAAAAGACGAAATAATAATAATGAAACTTGACGTTTTATTCAAAATAATTGTAACGTACAAGTATTAATGCGTAATGTTACACTTATGTCACCTACTAGTATAAGAGAGTTAGAGAAACCGTTTTCTGAAGTTGAAGTAACCGACGAAGAGTGCGTTATTCGTGCTCGTTTGATAATATTTTATCTTATTGGTTGCACAATACTTCCGGCTAATGCCAACAATAGAATTTCTTTGCACCGTCTAAGACTTTTAGATGATCTACGAAGATGTTCATCGTACAGTTGGGGTAGTGCAGCTTTAGCATGTTTGTATAGAAACCTGTGTGATGCCACAACACCCGATGCAATAGCCCTTTCTGGTCCAGCCTTCATTCTACAGCTTTGGGCATGGGAAAGGTTTCCTAGCATTGGCCCGCAGATAGACGTAAATTTCGATCATTCCGTCCCGTTGGCAGCTCGGTAATATAATTATGTTGCTTAAATACGTTATTTTCGCTTTAAATGTTACTTAAAAAGTGAACTAATTATTTTCGATCATTCCGTCCCAGTTCTATTTTAAATCTTAAAATATATGAAATGTTACTTAAAAAGTGAACTAATTATTTTCGCTTTCTAATTATTGTATAGGTGCCAATGATGTTGTAGCCTAGTGGTTACAATGGAGGTGGGAAGGTTTACCCACTTTGTGGGGTTCCTGCCCTGGGATGTCACAGGTTCGAATCCCACTCAAAGTAGGGTTATTCTGAAATGAGGGGCTGGACCTTTAGGGGGGGCCCGGGGACCGGACCTGTAGGGTGCGGGGCTTCGTTATGGGTGTGTACCGTTGGCCGTTCAAAAAAAAAATTATTATATACGTGGCAAGAGCAGAAACTCAACTTTACTGGAACCATGTCACACTGCTTGAGAACATATCGTTCTCAACTTCAATCGTTACACCGGAGCCACGTAATTATATCTAATTTTTGAGTATATAAAATAAACTGTTAGAAATCAATCTACTAGGTGTAACTAACTATAATTTTTTTTTTGTAGTTTAACTGGACCCCTTACAATGATATCATTGGAAAGTTGCCACCAATCTGCAGAAGTGGTATGAAAAGTTTGATGAGTACCTGCCCATTGATATATTGGGGTATTGTCGAACATCATTATCCGCAACGGGTAATGAGACAATTTGGGATGGTGCAACAGGAGCCGCCCCCAATCAGCATACAACCTAGTGAGCATAAGAGGTTGCACAAGTTAAACCGGCAAGGTAAAACCGGGACTAACTGGCTCACTACGCACGAGGAGTATGTTAGCGGGTGGAACAACCGTGACAAAACTCTTGTCAACGGTGAAATAATTACAACCCGATCAGTTGACGCCGACTACATGCCGTGGTATAATGCGCACACAGTTGTATACGTATCTGATCCCAGGGAAGTACCTATGCCTCCTCTTGCTTTTCAAGATGACGGGGCAAGACTTCAAATGATGGTATTCGTTGTTTTCGTATTTTATATCAAAACTGTTGAGTTACTATTTTGTCAATTAATTTAATTTAATACATTTTTTTTTTGTAGAGGGAGTCAATGGGTGTAATTTACAACGCATCCTCTCAAGCTGGAGCGGGAGATGGTACCCAGGCCTCCAGCAATCTCCAGTTCATTCAAAGTGTTGCCCACCACACTATGCAAATGTCAAATGCCCAAGAATATTCCCAGTATCAGCCGCATTTGACAGCAAACCAGGTCAACCTCCAAATGGCGCCAAGAGCTCAAAAGGAAATAAGGAGACGACGTCGTCAACCTGCTTCTGATGATACAGTTGTTAATGATGGCGAGGGTACGTTTGGTGGACTGGGTGGGGGTGACACTGGGGGTAGGTTTGGTAGTGGGGATGGAACGTCCGCCGGTGGGGGTGGCATTGTGGTTGGTGCGTCTGGCAGTGGAGGTGGTGAGTTTGGCATTGTGGGTGGTGCGTATGGTAGTGGGGGTGATGCGTTTGAGGGTGGGGGTGGTGCGTATGAGGGTGGGGGTGGTGCGTTTGAGGGTGGGGGTGGTGCGTATGGCATTGGGGGTTGTAACATTTCGCATTTATTAATTGTACGTTACGGATTTAAAACGACAAGTTTTATTATTTTTGGTGATATTTTTGAAGTCTAATGCGATGATAATTATTCATACATATATATATATATATAAGTTAATAATAATAATAATAATAATAACAAGTATACTAATTGTTGCAATGTTAAACTCAACCCAACACCCTTAGACAAGTCCAACCCACTTCCCTAGCCCAAGGCCCATCAGAATCGGCCCACGTAGTACCAGGCCAAGCCCTTCTTTCCCTTATCCGGTTTAAAAAAAAGATTGCTTCTAACGGGTTTCGAACCCGAGTCAAACCAACAACACCACACACTCTAAACCAACTGGGCTGGCCATCACATTTGATACAAACCTGACGCGCTTTAAATATATCACTTGCTTAAATCCTTCACAGTTGACTTGAAAAGTCAACTGTGACACACAACATACCATAATCAATTCCATTAACTCGTGATTTGGCTGTAATTGGCATCCTTACTTGATTACCGGCCTATCATGACTAAGCAACACGTTAATTACCATCCAATTGATACCTAAATTAACCAATTACGCGTATGGTATTGAATATTGGTCAATCCTTACCATTTCTGCGATCCAGTGATTTAAACTATAAATTGATCATTTGCGAGCCTTCACAACTCGCCAATACTCCTCTCTTAACCCCCAATCTTCTTAATTATATCCTGTTCTTGATCCACGATCGTTTTCTTTGACTTTTTGATTGACCATTCAATCGTGTTCGAAACATCATTGCAAGTTCAATTATTCCAGTGGGTTATGTTCATCGGCATTCACACATCAATAGCCCTATGATTAATTGGGCTATTGATGTGTGAATCAAACTATTACAGATTCTAGGGCTCGTGATGTTATTTTGGGGATAAACTGGATTTGTACAATGTATTTATTTAAAAACGAACGGAACAAATCACAATCACTGGTCTGGACCAAGTGGTTGTGACTGGTTCTTCCATCCCGAGCCACCCGGGTTCGAGTCCCGGCTGTGGCGTGTATTTTTTTTCTTTTTCCGGTTTTTATATATAAAGCACATAAATTTTATAAATTCGTTTTTAATTATTAAAACTGCTTTAAAAATTCCAAAAATTTTATTTTAAGCTAATCTGATAAAAAAATTTAACTTACAATTTTTAGTTTTCAAAAATTTATTTATTTAATATATATAATAAATAAATCAAGTTTATTCCATTTTATTTATAAAATTCTATAAAAATATCAAAACGATCTTATTAATTTCCACAAAAATTATCATAAGTTTTTATAACACTAAGCTTTTCAGAAATGATTTTTATTTCTGAAAAATCATTTATTTAATATTTTTAATCAATTTTTGTTAGTTTTAATCGTAATTAAATCATAATAAATCCAATTTTTAATATTTTTGCACCAAAATTTTATACAATTTATTTCTGAATGATTAGAACAGAAATATAAATTTTAAAATATTAATTATTTAATTTTAGTATTTTTAAATATTAAAGTTAAATTTTGTCAATTTGTTATAAATAGAATTAATATTCTATTTTAAAGTAAATAATTTTATAAAAATTATTTTTATACTTTAAACACATTCTTGTGACCCTCTTAGATTTAAATGTCATACAAAGATTTTTGGTTATTTAATTACAAATATTCTCTAAATTACCAAGCATTTTAATTATAATCAAACTTGCATTTATCCCCAATTCGAAGCCCTAGAAACTTGTAGACTTGATAGACTTAGACATATTTATTACCTTGTTATAGGGTGATTCTTGATATATTTGGGCAACACACTATTCTATTTATCAACAAATACAACATTTTGCTAAGGTGAGTTTTACATAGCCCCTTTTCTATTTATCACCATTTTTGGGGTGAAACATGTTACAACAATATTTATGCAATTCAATCATCAATGTGTCTATGTGTATTTCTATGTTGCATTATGTCTTAAACATGACTAGGGTAAGCACAATTCTAGCATAAACATTCATCAGCCAAACGGTATACATTGATAGATCCATTGGACTGACAATCCCACCCGGATACGTGCCTCCTACAAAGGTTACGTGGGTGTTTGTTACTGCAATATAAACGAGTGAACCATGAGCGTATGGGATGTACCACAATTACAACAGTCAACAAGGTTGATTATGCACTCGATTTACTTCTAGTATGTTTTTGCATATGAACTAGATTGTCATGACACATGAATTGCACAACATTTTATTATCAAAAACCTATGTAATTCTCACCAACTTTTGTTGACCCAAAATATTTTCAACTTAACATGTTTCAGGTTCTATTTGCTTGAAGATTTGACTTGATGCTTGAAGATATGTGTATAACTTTATTCAATTTGATGTACAAATTCTAGAACAATTGTATGTAATTCATTTAAATTATTTAATGAAATTTATTATTCACCATGAGCTACTGAACAATCATCAATACGTGACATCCCGATGTTTCCGCCATCGGTTGGGGTGTTACAGGGGTGGTGGGGGTGCGGCGTTTAACGGTGGGGGTAGTTTGTTTGCAGTCGGTTTTGGTGCGTTTGCCAGTGGTTCTGGTACATCTGCCATTGGGTTTGGGGCGTTCAGCAGTGGACCGTCTGGCGCTGGGGTGGTGCAGGTTTGGCTGGACCATCTGGCGCTGGGGGTGGTGCAGGTTTCTATGGGGAAAGTGGGTATGCTGGTTGGCTTGATGACTTAAGCCCGGCGGCAGTTAGTGAGTTGATGTCCACTTTCTTCGTGGAACCTCAAACAAACCCGGGGGTTAATCAACAAAATGTGCGGGATCGGGTAACCCAAAAAACAAGAAGACTTTTTTACCCCACAAGCACAATTGTTGACTTTTATGCCGGATACTCACAGTGATTATCAGTATTATGCAGCTAATCAAAGTCAACAAGACCACCGTGCAGGGTATGTCGATGTTACACCACTGCCCCGCCTTGACTTGAGCTTGAATTTAAATGTTTCTAATACTGATACGACTGGCACTCAGAACGCACCAGGGAGACCACAACGCACCAGAGTGCAACCTGATTTTTTTATGTATAATCAGTTTCAGTAATATATTTTATTGGAGGTCATTTAATATGTTGTATTTATTGTTCAATTAATATGTTTAAAAAAACGTTATGTGGCGTAAAAAAACATGTTTAAAAAAACGTTGGATTCTTGCAATGGTAGGTATGGGAATCATTGGCAACTTTAAAAAAACATGTTTTTTTACAACTCAAAATACATTTGAAGATTGCTAAATCATTTGGCGACATTGACTATGTATGAAAATCATTTAGCGACATTGATTATGTATGGAAATCATTTGGCGACATTGATTATGTATGGAAATCATTTGGCGACATTGATTATGTATAAATTGGAGGTCATTTTCATCATTTGCATTCACAAAACTAAACTCAAAGGCTATTGTCATCAGATGCCTTCAAACTCCCCTTATTGAAGTTGATATATTATTTCCAAACCCTGTTAATTAATATGGCATCTCTAAACCCCGGTGCTTGCAATAATCCACTTCTTTGGGCTTAACCACAACATTGTACTGTGAAGCTGTTTGAAGGAAATGGCGAAGATGGTTTATTGGATTGCAGACGGGGTGACCAACCATTTTGGCATGCCATTGGTGAGCATCCGTTAGATCCATGCATTCAAGAATTGGTGCGGATCGCTGGTTTTAGTGGAGTTCTTGAGTGCGGATACCGCAAAATTGACCGGGGGCTAATATCTGCCCTTGTGGAAAGATGGCGTCCCGAGACCCACACGTTTCACCTAAGAATTGGTGAGGCCACGGTGACGTTACAGGACGTTAACGTCCTAATGGGTCTGCGGGTTAATGGTGCAGCGGTCTCAGGACCCTAGTTCAGCATGAGAAATGATGCGGAACGGGTAGAGTATGTCGAAGAAATGTTGGGTGTAGAAAGTGAGCCCCGCAACTTCCGCGGAAACACTTTGGAATCCAGCATAATTGTAGAAAAAATAAAGGCTCCGTTACCCGCTGACGCCAATGAGGGCGAGATCACACGACGCGCACGATGTGTGATCTTAATTATTTTGTCATTTTGTCTGTTTCCCGACACAAGCCAAAGTTTTGTGTCGTTGTCATTTTTACCACATTTGTTGAATCTTCATCAATGTGGGAGGTTGAGTTGGGGGAGTGCTGTGTTAGCATGGTTGTATCGCAACGTATGCAAAGCAGCAGTAAGGACCACAACCACTGTAACAACCGGCAAAATTAAGGTAATTCCGTACTAATTAATTAAACGCAATTAACGTAATTAACCGTAATTATGTGCTGATTATTTGATTGAGGCCTTAGAAAGATAGAAGTTCCCAAATAATGCATAGGAATGCATAAGTTTAATAGCAAAGCATGATAGGATCATGCGCAAGCAAAACTATCCGATATGGACCCTGGCGATTACCCGGTAAAACTTAAATAAGCGAAACGAACTCCGGACACCCGGAATATAAAATAAATAATATTTTCACAAAATATAATGGGTTTTGGAAACCCAAAGCCATACGTGAAAGCTTATTGTACAAATCTCCCGGTAACGAATAAAGTGCGCGTACCGCACCCGATACGCACGTAACACGTAATTTCACCCGGCAAAAGCCGAAATAAATTATCAGTAATTTAACTGGGCAAAATTTAATGAATATTAAAGGTATTTTAATATTTAGGTAACCCACGGTTAAAATTCAAGAAATACCCGGGCGGTACCCGAAAGAGATTAACTTAAACATAATATGGAGTATTAATTAGCAAAGTGGACCCCACCAACCACCCTATAGGGGCCGGCCAAGGGCCCACATGAGTGGAGATTACTTGAGCTTTTCTTGTAAAATCCATGATATTATTACTAATGATTAGAATGCATTTAAAGTTATTGGGTAGAAGATTAACCAACACATCTCTCCCTCTCTCTCTAAAAACTCGGCCCAAGCACCCTCTAAATCCCCAAGATTTTCAAATATCTTCACAAATCTTCCATAATATTACACCAAAGATCTCTAACCAATCCTAGCAAGATACACTTGATCCTTTGAAGATTAAGAAAGATAATATAATCACTTGATGAACACTTGAAGAAATCACAAAAACTCTTCCCCTTTCTCCTCTTGTTGGCCGTAGGTTTGCACCACCCCACCAACATCTCTCTTTCAATTTTCATACCTCTAAATCATCTCTAGATCATCATTATTCAAAACCCATTTTGTGTGTTCAAGAGTTTGGATCATAACCCACTTGGAAGAACACATTAAACCTCACCTAAATCCAAGATCTTTGTCTTCCCTAGCCTTGAGCTAGTAGTAAGTCTTACATTGTTTTATTACTTGAATGTTCATATTTTGTGCTATGAAAGCAAGTTGTACATTATTGGGTAATAAAATGGATTTTATAAAAATAATGGGTTTTGTTAGAATAAAAATGGAAGAATAATAATAACATTGATGAATCTTGGATTTATATTAATAAATGTAATGTTTGAAGAAATGATGATGAAATGCACATACACTTGAGAAAAATGATGATTTGGGTATAATTAATGAGAAGGACTTGAATGAGATGAAGTTGATTTTAATCATCATAGGATGATATATTAATGTCAAAAAGATATTAAAATGGGTTAGAAAGTCATAGGTGAAAAAGTTCCATCTTCAAAGTCCACTCACTTGGATGAGTGAAAAATGGATATTTTGAATATAAATATGGAATAAACATGTTAATGACATCTAGGATGGATTAGAAGATTATTAAAAGTAAAAAGAAGTAAAAACAACTAAGCATTAAGAAAATGGTTCTTCAAAGTCCACTAAAGTGGAAGAAAAATATTAACTTTGAAAGTTAGGGTGAAAAATGCAACAAGTACAAGTTAAAGAACTAATATGGCAACTTTGGAAGTTGAGGGACCAAAATAAATATTTTGGAAACTAATAGTCCAAAAACACAATAGTGGAAAGATTGGTGTCAAAAGTGTAAGTAATAATTTTACAAGGATGATTTGGTAAATGCTAGTAACATACTTGGGCATTTTGTGCAAAAAAAAAATGTATTTTTATAAAATGGACGTTTTATAAAAATAAATGGAGTAACGCAAGTATTTTATAAAATAAGATTTTATAAAATAAAGACTTGGGAAGACTTGTACAAAAATAGGATACTTTTATATAAATGGGAATATAAAAGTATCGGAAACATTTTTGGGTAACAAGTTGGACAAGTTGGGCTAAAACGTACAAAGTATATTTTTCCAAGAAATAAACGTTCGGAATCGGAAGTAGGAACAATATTTCCATGAGGACGCGCAATGGAAATAAATATGAAAAACGCTAACTAACGAACTTAGTTACACGAACTACCGTAAACGGATATATAAGAAAAATGCCATTACGACAAGATAAAAATATACATATATATTTTAAGGAAATAAAATATATATAACAAGGGTGAAACGTGCGTAACACTTTCCTAAGTGTAGAAAGAATATTCGTGGGAAAGGAAAACACAACGCAACGAATTAAAAACGCTAAACGACACATGAACTTAACAAGTAGTATCCACGCGATGGTATATGTACATATGCTCGTTTCCGACGAAATTCTAGTATATCTATTTGAATGGGAAAATAGATATGCGAGAAGGAAAACCGAGACGAGTAGGTGAAATATATCTACGAACGTGTGAATACCGGCAAGATCCTAGTACATTTATTTAAATGGGAAAATAAATGTACGGTGTGGTGAGTCTAGTCGGGCGTTAAGAATATGTTACCAAACGACAAGAACTTAGCATATTTATTTGAATGGGAAAATAAATATGTGGCAAAGTGAGTCGTGTCGGATAATAAGAAATCACATTATATCGAGCGAAACGATCCTAAGTATAATTATTTAAATGGGAAAATAATTATACGTTGGGTAGAGTCGCGTCGAGTATAACATTGTACAAGTCACAAAGAATATTAATAAGAATAATATATGACTTGTAAGGAAAGGGTAATCCATCGCCATTGAACCTAGGATACGAAACTATTAAACGGGAATTGGGATAAAGACGTGGTCGGGAAGTTGGGTGTACAACTTGCCAAGGCACATACACCATAGGTGTAGTGACTTATACGCCTAGAACCTTTGTAGGTGCGGGATCACAAACTTTACTATTTTCTTCTTTGAGCCGAGCACAGTTACAGGTGAGTTTCACGGCCCCATTTCTAACTATTTAACGTTTTTACGGGGGAAAGATATGTTGGGATTGTATGACGGGTTGGATACTTGAGTAAAGATCGCCACTCGGGGTTGAGACCTCCCCACTATAATCATTAATTCAAGGAAGAGAAACCAAAGGAATATTTGGATAGTACTATTGGTGCCTGACAAGGCCCACCCCTAATCGATAGCGTCGATTATGCATCGGCGTATGCCTGGGGTGCACGTATTCTGAAATAAAGTCGTAGGAATACCGAGTAACGACTTGGGGCGGGGGCATTATTAATTGTCTTGGTTTGGTTATAGGCTCAAGTAAATTGTAGGACTTTGCAACTCCTATAAATGTCATAACAAGGATATTCCCACTTGATAAAGTTTTATTAAATCAAAACCTGTGAACTCACCAATATTTATATTGACGATTTTCAAACATATCTTTCAGGTAATTGAATGATGGAAGTTAG
Source organism: Ambrosia trifida (assembly GCA_028751855.1). Classification (NCBI taxonomy): domain Eukaryota; kingdom Viridiplantae; phylum Streptophyta; class Magnoliopsida; order Asterales; family Asteraceae; genus Ambrosia; species Ambrosia trifida. The sequence goes on from CM054122.1 coordinate 139,363,945, forward strand.
CATGGCGAGCAGGGTCGGGGGTATCTCCAAGTCGGGCGTTGGGAATGTCGAAAAAGGGTCTCATCTCTTTATTCCATGGACTTAGGGATAAAGGGAGGATCCTCCTTATCAATTTCAAAAACAACTTATAATTATGTATGGATAATTTGACATGATTATTAGCATTGAATAAATGCCCGTTTCTTTAATTACTATTGTGGTTTGCATTAATCTTGGCTTATTACTTTTGAACCGTCGCGCCACGTGTTTCCGCCATAGGCGTGGTGTGACAGAAAGTGGTATCAGAGCCAAGGTTATAGCGAATTAGCATTTTTAAAATCTAAACTATAACCGGATTTGGTTCAAAGACTTTCAAAATAAATGCGAAACGCAATAAGATAAATTTTTCCAATGACCATTTGGGTATATGGAGATTCCGACCAAGCTAGCCATGGTAAGTATACGTATTATTTCTGTGTTAGAAGGTTAGGAAGAATACCGTAGATATGTGCCTTAACTACCTAATGAATAATACTTAAATATTAGTACGGTTATTTTGCCAGGATGTTAGACGCAGGGAGCGTAGCACCGAGCTACGACAGTAGCCTTCAGATCATCCCAGCACCGCCAGCAGAGCCGATCGAGGTGGTGATACTCGATCCCGAGGATGACGAGATGGAGGTTGATGCCGCCATGGAGGGCGCCGACGGAGATAGCTCTGACGAGACAGACCCAAGCGAGGACCCAGCGTGGGCCCCCGCTGGAGGCGACATGGCCGCCGTGGCCGACCTACCGATGGCCGAGGCTGACCTGCCTCTAGTGCCATTCCAGGCAGCACCACTGCCAGCACTTCCCATCCGAGCCGTCAGGGACTTCCCTGTAGGCTGTGCAGGTCCTTCGAGGCCTATCCCTACACAGTCGGAGACTGTTGAGTCTCCATACGACCGACGCGCACCTGTCGATCGTGAGCCCATACCCACCCCACCTATCCCCGTTCCCTCAGGCATGAGACTCGTGCCTGTCTGCCGAGGACACAACGGGTGGATATCTGATGACTCCGAGGATGAGTCGACTGCATCGGTAGAGCACATTGCTGTGCCGATCCCACCAGCAGACCAGGAGGAGCACGTCGCTCCGATGATAGGACATGCCACCACTACCCCAGCCACCCTACCCGCCATGCCCGAGCCCGTACCACAGGATGGGCCAGCTTCTACTGGGCACATCCTTGAGGGCAGCTCAGCCCGCAGTTCTGAGCTGTACCGAGCAGGTTTGGCAGCTCACGCCACTGCTAGCCCTCCCACCCCTACCACTGTGATATCCGCTCCAGAGTGGGTCGCTGTCACCCAGCCTCTCATGGTCCCACTCGCCGAGCTTATAGTCCCCTCATCCATATCCATGACACTACCCATCACCACTTTTCCCACACTACCACCCCTACCCGAGATGCTCCCTACACCACCACCTGCACCATTCACTATGGATGCAGGAGCCCCATTTTTGATACCCCCATTTGCACCATATGCTTTAGGTGCGGGAGACCCGTACCAGGTACCACCCTATTACTTCACCGGATTACCGGGCTTTGCCCCACCCTTCACACCCCTACCCATACCCGATATCGTCGGCCCGTCCCAGCCGACGTATACTGACATCCCCGGGCCGTCGCAGCCCCACGGGATGGCCCCACTGTCAGGACCCGCGTGGTCCACGGTGATCTCACTGGAGAGAGATTTCCAGACCCTCACCGACACGGTGCAGCGCACCGTGAGCCAGATGGAGCAGTAGGCCCAGCTCATGTGGGCCAGGATCATTGATGCCAGGGACGCACTGGCACATTATGCTGAGGAGTTGCTGAGCATGGACGCTCATTGTGGTATTACGGGCGACGCACACTTTGCGCATCGCCAATTCTTGTACGATCGCATTATGGCGATCAGTATGACCATTAGCATGTGCGCACCCCAGTACCAGTACCCGCCACCGCCGCCACCACAGTAGCGATACATCAGAGACGCTTGGGAGATCACTTACGGACATAGTAGTAGTAGTAGTATGATAGCACAACATGGGTTATAGCACCCATCTGCATTTTTGCCTAGCCGAGCGGGATTGTGTCGGTATATGACATTATGTTTCTAGTATATTTCAAAGGAGCAATGTATGAGGAAAGTATCCTCGGTTTTTGTTATTATGAACAAATCATTGTACTCATGGTGTTGAAATTAATGAAAATTTTGTTATGGTAAAACATGTGTTGTGGTTGTCTACGATTATTATTACTTGTTCTGTTTATATTGTGATTGTGTGATGTTGTTATGGTAACTATTGTGTTCGTATGTTGTGTTGTTGTTTATACTTTATATGTGACAGAAAGTGATCGTCACAATTAACCTTTGATATTGATTATTGAAGAAACATGGCACCAGCCACCAGAAGCAACAGTGGAAATGAAAGACTGCCCACGACACCCGAGGAGCTTGAAACCCTAGTTTCGGGACGTATCGCCCAAGCTCTCGCAGAACACAATGCCACGCGCACCGAAAGGTCGCGAGATCGAACTAGGAGCGACAGACGCGAAACCTCCCCTACCGGTAAGGAGACTTCGGGTATATACGACAGGAGCCTTCGTAAAACTCCTACCTTATATAATATGTTGCTTTATTATTGCAGAAACGGCCTCACGAGAACGTGGCTGCACGTTTAAAGCTTTCCTGGACTGCAAACCACTCAACTTCAGCGGCACTGAAGGTTCTGTCGGACTAGTCAAGTGGTTCGAGAAGACCGAAGCCGTGATCCGTATTAGCAGCTGTACCCCGCGACAGGCTGTCATGTACGCCACTAACCTGTTTCTGGACCAAGTTCTAACCTGGTGGAACAACCAAGTGCAGACACTGGGAGATGATGCTGCTTACTCCTTGTCATGGTTGGAGTTGAAAGAACTAATGATCGCCGAGTACTGCCCGGCAAGTGAAGTACAGAAGCTAGAGACTGAGTTCTGGAACCTCGCCATGGTTGGATCGGACGTAGCTGGTTACACGTCCAGATTCCATGATCTCTCCCGGTTAGTGCCTCGCCTGGTCACCCCGGAAAGCAAGAAGGTGGAAAGATACCTCTTCGGACTGGCACCACAGATACGCGGCATGGTCACTGCTTCCAAACCTACAACCATGCGCGAAGCTATCGACCTCGCCTTAAGCCTCACTGAAGACGCCATCCGAATGGGCACTCTAATCCGGAAAGTATCAGGGTTGAAGCTTACTGAGTCCAGCAGTGTTGAGGGTAAGAATCTGGGTACAAGTTCAGTCGTTGGGTCAAGTGAACAGGGAAATAGGCCAAGGTTTGGGAAGCGTAAGCGCGATGAAAGGAAAAAGGATGGATCATCAGGTTCAGGGAAGAAAGGAAAAGGGTATGTGGCCACTGGGCGTGGAAATAATGGAAAGCAAGGTTACCAGGGCAGGAACGAAGTGATCTGCGGTAAGTGCCGTCGATCGGGGCACAAGACAGAAGACTGCAGGTCGGGAGCGCCAAAGAACGGAGGAGCGAGGCCCTGTTTCTCATGTGGATCGCTCGATCATTGGAAGAGGGACTGCCCCAAACTTAACAACCAAGCCCGTGGGCGGGCATTCGTGATTGGTGCCGGTGACGCACGACAAGACCCTAATGTGGTCACTGGTACGTTCCCTCTAAATGGTCATTATGCTTCAGTATTGTTTGATACTGGCGCTGATTTTAGCTTCGTATCTGTCGAATTTAAAAGATTTCTTGGTTTAAAGACTAGTAAGCTAGACACACCATACTCTATCGAACTAGCTAACGGTAAGACTATAGAAACTCGAGAGGTAGCGAAGGATTGTAAGTTGGATCTCTGTGGTCATGAGTTTGGCATTGATCTATTGCCAGTCGTACTGGGTAGCTTTGACATAGTCGTTGGCATGGATTGGCTATCCGCACACCGCGCCATCGTAGTGTGCAACGACAAAGTAATTCAAGTTCCCCTCGCAAGCGGCGAAACCCTATCGATCCAAGGGGAAAGGCGTGGAACACCATTGAGAATTATTACCAGCATGAAAGCCAGGAAGTGTCTAAGGAAAGGTCTCGTCGCATTCTTGGCGCACGTAGTAGACAAGAAGGCCGACGAGCGAAAACTAGAAGACATTCCGATAGCCAGAGACTTTCCAGATGTGTTCCCAGAAGATTTGCCGAGATTGCCACCACCCCGACAAGTCGAGTTTCACATTGATCTTGTTCCAGAAGCAGCACCTGTAGCGCGATCGCCATATCGCCTAGCTCCTTCTGAGATGCAGGAACTGTCTGGTCAACTGCAGGAGCTGTTGGACAAAGGTTTCATAAGACCAAGCTTCTCACCCTGGGGAGCCCCCGTCTTATTTGTGAAGAAGAAGGATGGCACTTTTCGAATGTGCATCGACTATCGAGAGCTGAACAAGCTAACTATTAAAAATCGCTATCCTCTTCCCAGGATCGACGATTTGTTTGATCAGCTTCAAGGATCCAGTTTCTACTCCAAGATCGATCTAAGGTCCGGCTATCATCAGTTGCGTATTCAGGAAGAAGACGTGCCAAAAACAGCATTCAGGACTCGTTATGGGCACTATGAGTTTATGGTTATGCCATTCGGCCTAACCAACGCACCAGCTGTTTTCATGGACTTGATGAACCGAGTGTGTAAGCCATACCTGGACAAATTTGTCATTGTCTTCATTGATGATATCTTGATCTACTCACGCACTAAGGAAGAGCACGAGGATCATCTCCGGTTAATCCTCGAGGTACTACGCAAAGAGAAACTCTATGCCAAGTTCTCGAAATGTGACTTTTGGATTCGAGAGGTTCACTTTTTAGGCCACGTGGTGAATGAAAAAGGTATACATGTCGATCCCGCCAAGATCGAAGCAATTAATAATTGGGACGCCCCTAGAACTCCTACTGAAGTACGACAATTTCTTGGCCTTGCGGGTTACTACAGAAGGTTCATCGAGAACTTTTCTAAAATAGCACAGTCTTTAACCATGCTAACCCAAAAGGATAAGAAGTTTGAATGGACGGAAAGGCAGGAAACAACGTTTCAGTTGCTGAAAGATAAGTTATGTGGCGCCCCGATACTATCACTCCCCGATGGTACGGAAGACTTCGTAGTTTACTGTGACGCCTCTCACCAGGGATTGGGTTGTGTATTGATGCAGCGAGAGAAGGTCATACCCTATGCTTCCAGACAGCTAAAACTTCACGAGAAGAATTACACCACACATGATCTGGAATTAGGAGCCATGGTATTCGCGCTCAAGATATGGAGACATTATCTGTACGGAACCAAGTGTACAATCTTCACTGATCATAAAAGTTTGCAGCACATCTTTGACCCAAAGGAATTGAACATGCGACAACGGCGATGGGTCGAATTATTGAACGATTACGATTGTGAGATAAAGTACCATCCCGGGAAGGCAAACGTTGTAGCCGACACCTTGAGTCGCAAGGAACGGGTTAAGCCATTGCATGTCCGAGCTTTGGGCCTAACCATCCACACGAACCTGACCGACCGGATTCGTGAAGCTCAAACTAACGCTCTTAAACCCGAGAATGTCAAAGGTGAACGGTTGCGGAAGATGGTTGATTCACTGGAGTCAAAAGCGGATCAAGCTCTGTATTTCATGAATAGAATTTGGGTACCAGTGTACGGTGGATTGCGTGAACTGGTATTGGCCGAAGCCCACAGTTCGCGATATTCGGTTCACCCTGGAGCAGACAAGATGTTCCATGATCTAAAGGAATTTTACTGGTGGCCAAATTTCAAGAGGGATATAGCGGCGTATGTTGCGCAATGTTTGACTTGCGCGAAGGTCAAGGCCGAGCATCAGAGGCCATCCGGCTTGCTCCAGCAACCGGAAATACCAGAATGGAAATGGGAAAGGATCACTATGGATTTCATTACCAAGTTGCCCAGGACAACAAGCGGCCATGACATGATCTGGGTAATCGTTGATCGATTGACAAAATCTGCACACTTCCTCCCCATTCGCGAAACGGATAAGTTGGAGAAACTGACCCGTTTGTATATTAAGGAAGTTGTGTCGAAGCACGGTGTACCTATTTCCATCATCTCCGATCGAGATAGTCGTTTCACCTCAAGATTTTGGGAGAGTTTAAATGAAGCCCTCGGTACTCGCCTTGACATGAGTACCGCATATCATCCACAAACCGATGGTCATAGTGAACGGACCATCCAGACCTTGGAAGATATGCTACGGGCATGCGCAATCGATTTCAGCGGAAATTGGGATACACACTTGCCACTGGTAGAGTTTTCGTATAACAACAGTTACCACACAAGCATTCAAGCTGCACCTTTTGAAGCTTTATATGGACGCAAGTGTAGATCGCCTCTATATTGGGCCGAAGTTGGCGAAAAGCAACTTACCGGGCCCGAAATTGTTCAGGAAACGACGGATAAGGTCTTTCTGATAAGAGAACGTCTCAAAGCGGCACGTGACCGACAGAAAAGCTACGCAGACATGAGGAGGAAACCTTTGGCATTTCAAGTCGGAGACAGGGTCCTACTAAGGGTGTCACCTTGGAAAGGTGTCGCGCGCTTTGGGAAGCGCGGAAAACTAAACCCACGATATGTTGGACCATTTGAAATCCTGTCCAGGGTAGGCCCCGTAGCATACAAGCTCAAGTTACCACAAGAAATTAACGGTGTATATGACACGTTCCACGTGTCGAACTTGAAAAAGTGCTTATCCGACGAAACTCTCATCATCCCCACAGACGAAATCCACATTGACGACAAGTTACACTTCGTCGAAGAGCCAATCGAAGTAACCGATTGGAAGGTCCAAAAGCTAAGACGCAGTAAGATCAGGTTGGTCAAAGTGCGTTGGAATGCCAAGCGTGGACCGGAGTTCACGTGGGAGCGGCTGGACAGGATGAAGCAAAAGTATCCCGCCCTATTCGAGAAGACCCCTATGCCGGAGAGCTCGAAGTGAATTCCGGGACGGAATTCTCTTAACGGGGGGAGAATGTAACAACCGGCAAAATTAAAGTAATTCCGTACTAATTAATTAAACGCAATTAACGTAATTAACCATAATTATGTGCTGATTATTTGATTGAGGCCTTAGAAAGATAGAAGTTCCCAAATAATGCATAGGAATGCATAAGTTTAATAGCAAAGCATGATAGGATCATGCGCAAGCAAAACTATCCGGTATGGACCCTGGCGATTACCCGGTAAAACTTAAATAAGCGAAACGAACTCCGGACACCCGGAATATAAAATAAATAATATTTTCACAAAATATAATGGGTTTTGGAAACCCAAAGCCATACGTGAAAGCTTATTGTACAAATCTCCCGGTAACGAATAAAGTGCGCGTACCGCACCCGATACGCGCGTAACACGTAATTTCACCCGGCAAAAGCCGAAATAAATTATCAGTAATTTAACTGGGCAAAATTTAATGAATATTAACGGTATTTTAATATTTAGGTAACCCACGGTTAAAATTCAAGAAATACCCGGGCGGTACCCGAAAGAGATTAACTTAAACATAATATGGAGTATTAATTAGCAAAGTGGACCCCACCAACCACCCTATAGGGGCCGGCCAAGGGCCCACATGAGTGGAGATTACTTGAGCTTTTCTTGTAAAATCCATAATATTATTACTAATGATTAGAATGCATGTAAAGTTATTGGGTAGAAGATTAACCAACACATCTCTCCCTCTCTCTCTAAAAACTCGGCCCAAGCACCCTCTAAATCCCCAAGATTTTCAAATATCTTCACAAATCTTCCATAATATTACACCAAAGATCTCTAACCAATCCTAGCAAGATACACTTGATCCTTTGAAGATTAAGAAAGATAATATAATCACTTGATGAACACTTGAAGAAATCACAAAAACTCTTCCCCTTTCTCCTCTTGTTGGCCGTAGGTTTGCACCACCCCACCAACATCTCTCTTTCAATTTTCATACCTCTAAATCATCTCTAGATCATCATTATTCAAAACCCCTTTTGTGTGTTCAAGAGTTTGGAGCATAACCCACTTCGAAGAACACATTAAACCTCACCCAAATCCAAGATCTTTGTCTTCCCTAGCCTTGAGCTAGTAGTAAGTCTTACATTGTTTTATTACTTGAATGTTCATATTTTGTGCTATGAAAGCAAGTTGTACATTATTGGGTAATAAAATGGATTTTATAAAAATAATGGGTTTTGTTAAAATAAAAATGGAAGAATAATAATAACATTGATGAATCTTGGATTTATATTAATAAATGTAATGTTTGAAGAAATGATGATGAAATGCACATACACTTGAGAAAAATGATGATTTGGGTATAATTAATGAGAAGGACTTGAATGAGATGAAGATGATTTTAATCATCATAGGATGATATATTAATGTCAAAAAGATATTAAAATGGGTTAGAAAGTCATAGGTGAAAAAGTTCCATCTTCAAAGTCCACTCACTTGGATGAGTGAAAAATGGATATTTTGAATAAAAATATGGAATAAACATGTTAATGACATCTAGGATGGATTAGAAGATTATTAAAAGTAAAAAGATGTAAAAACAACTAAGCATTAAGAAAATGGTTCTTCAAAGTCCACTAAAGTGGAAGAAAAATATTAACTTTGAAAGTTAGGGTGAAAAATGCAACAAGTACAAGTTAAAGAACTAATATGGCAACTTTGGAAGTTGAGGGACCAAAATAAATATTTTGGAAACTAATAGTCCAAAAACACAATAGTGGAAAGATTGGTGTCAAAAGTGTAAGTAATAATTTTACAAGGATGATTTGGTAAATGCTAGTAACATACTTGGGCATTTTGTGCAAAAAAAAAATGTATTTTTATAAAATGGACGTTTTATAAAAATAAATGGAGTAACGCAAGTATTTTATAAAATAAGATTTTATAAAATAAAGACTTGGGAAGACTTGTACAAAAATAGGATACTTTTATATAAATGGGAATATAAAAGTATCGGAAACATTTTTGGGTAACAAGTTGGACAAGTTGGGCTAAAACGTACAAAGTATATTTTTCCAAGAAATAAACATTCGGAATCGGAAGTAGGAACAATATTTCCATGAGGACGCGCAATGGAAATAAATATGAAAAACGCTAACTAACGAACTTAGTTACACGAACTACCGTAAACGGATATATAAGAAAAATGCCATTACGACAAGATAAAAATATACATATATATTTTAAGGAAATAAAATATATATAACAAGGGTGAAACGTGCGTAACACTTTCCTAAGTGTAGAAAGAATATTCGTGGGAAAGGAAAACACAACGCAACGAATTAAAAACGCTAAACGACACATGAACTTAACAAGTAGTATCCACGCGATGGTATATGTACATATGCTCGTTTCCGACGAAATTCTAGTATATCTATTTGAATGGGAAAATAGATATGCGAGAAGGAAAACCGAGACGAATAGGTGAAATATATCTACGAACGTGTGAATACCGGCAAGATCCTAGTACATTTATTTAAATGGGAAAATAAATGTACGGTGTGGTGAGTCTAGTCGGGCGTTAAGAATATGTTACCAAACGACAAGAACTTAGCATATTTATTTGAATGGGAAAATAAATATGTGGCAAAGTGAGTCGTGTCGGATAATAAGAAATCACATTATATCGAGCGAAACGATCCTAAGTATAATTATTTAAATGGGAAAATAATTATACGTTGGGTAGAGTCGCGTCGAGTATAACATTGTACAAGTCACAAAGAATATTAATAAGAATAATATATGACTTGTAAGGAAAGGGTAATCCATCGCCATTGAACCTAGGATACGAAACTATTAAACGGGAATTGGGATAAAGACGTGGTCGGGAAGTTGGGTGTACAACTTGCCAAGGCACATACACCATAGGTGTAGTGACTTATACGCCTAGAACCTTTGTAGGTGCGGGATCACAAACTTTACTATTTTCTTCTTTGAGCCGAGCACAGTTACAGGTGAGTTTCACGGCCCCATTTCTAACTATTTAACGTTTTTACGGGGGAAAGATATGTTGGGATTGTATGACGGGTTGGATACTTGAGTAAAGATCGCCACTCGGGGTTGAGACCTCCCCACTATAATCATTAATTCAAGGAAGAGAAACCAAAGGAATATTTGGATAGTACTATTGGTGCCTGACAAGGCCCACCCCTAATCGATAGCGTCGATTATGCATCGGCGTATGCCTGGGGTGCACGTATTCTGAAATAAAGTCGTAGGAATACCGAGTAACGACTTGGGGCGGGGGCATTATTAATTGTCTTGGTTTGGTTATAGGCTCAAGTAAATTGTAGGACTTTGCAACTCCTATAAATGTCATAACAAGGATATTCCCACTTGATAAAGTTTTATTAAATCAAAACCTGTGAACTCACCAATATTTATATTGACGATTTTCAAACATATCTTTCAGGTAATTGAATGATGGAAGTTAGCATGGCGAGCAGGGTCGGGGGTATCTCCAAGTCGGGCGTTGGGAATGTCGAAAAAGGGTCTCATCTCTTTATTCCATGGACTTAGGGATAAAGGGAGGATCCTCCTTATCAATTTCAAAAACAACTTATAATTATGTATGGATAATTTGACATGATTATTAGCATTGAATAAATGCCCGTTTCTTTAATTACTATTGTGGTTTGCATTAATCTTGGCTTAATACTTTTGAACCGTCGCGCCACGTGTTTCCGCCATAGGCGTGGTGTGACAACCACGGTGGTAGGTCCTATGTTTTTGTTACAACTGTGGGCCTGGACCAGAATCCGGGTATTATCCCCCAGAATTAAACCCCACTTCCCAGCTGGAGTTCCATTTGGTGTCCTGTAAGTATTCTATGATGCCTACATAATATTTAGTAAAACTTGTTAACTTAACTAATTATTTTTTTTTATAATTATATTTATAGTTGGCGTGTGAGACATGACTTTACGGAGACCGCGTCACACTCCTTACGCCAAATTCGTTCAGAGTTATAAAATCTTCATGAGGAGTCGGTAAGAGTTAATCTACATTGTGTTACTGGTTAAATTTGTACCATGTGTTAATAATAATATTTTTTTTGTGAACAAGTTTATTTGGCGACCATATGAAGAAGCGTTTGCGTCTTTGCCGGATTACTGCAAAGACGGGGAGGATTCATGGTGCTGTGAGTCTTACATTGTGTGGATGCATATAGTTGAATACCACTCACCATCGAGGGTCCTTAGACAGTTCAGGTTCTGTCAATTGATACCTCAGGATCCTCCCCTTACCCCTGAAGTCCACCAAAAATTGCATGAAATGAAGCGTACCGGGAGAAGACGCACAAACTGGACATATCAACATGCCGACTATATCTCTTCCTGGGATAATCGCAGAGCCAATAGGGTGGACGGGGAACGGACGATAGTTCATTCCGTGTCTCCAGATTACATGACTTGGTATTTGGAAAACACGGTTAGATACGTCACCAACCTGATGAATAATCCGGTACCACAAACCGGATCCCGAGATCATGGGTCGATTACCGCACTACTGGTTTGTATATCACTTTAATAATTATGAATTACTTTATAATGCCAAAAACTATTTTAATATTTGTTTTTTTTAATATTATTGCAGCTGGAAGGGTATAGCGAGATACATAGTCTAGCAGCTCGGTATATGGCAAGCGCTCCTGCACAACTTAGAGACATTCAAAACACTGCCAACGCAGTGTTGTCTTCAATTCGCGAAGGAGATCGCGTGAATTATCCTTCACGCCTTCAATTCGCGAAGCGGAGACGTGTTGATTATGCCGAAGCAGGGCCGTCAACACGTGATGATGATGACAAAGCAGGGCCGTCAACACTTCCAGATACTCCCTTGTATAATGATGTGGACTATGATGAGTTAGCAAGGTTACTTAATAATGATGATGACGAGAGTGTTATTTTTACAGGGGCTATTTCATTCACATCCATGTTAGGGGGGTTCATTCCACAACACTCTGGGGGGTTCATACCTACTCCTCACGAGTCTACGAAAGGTATAGTCAATCAGAGCTGTGATTGGCAGTAGTCGGGCTTCACGCAATACATTGTTCAAGGACTCGGAAATGATGGTCGTTAGGTTACCCCAACGACGATGCTCTTTATCATACTTGACCGTCCACTTACTCTTATCAATGTTGTTAAGGTAGTCCCAAGCCTGCTGATTTTGCAGCCTCATTTCGCGGACACCCCACCGATACTTTCTTGACTGAGATGTGCTACCAATACTCCAACAGAGTTTCCGTAGCATTTTATTCTTGAACCTCCCGCTGAAATTGCTTCTAACGTGACGAAGACAATATCGGTGGTACGTGTTGGGTTCCATCTAGCCTGGAAGGTTCTCCATTGCATTAATTATGCCATTGTGTCTGTCGGATATAACACACAATGGACCCATGCTATGAAGGGCGACATATTCTTGAAGATTTTGGAAAAACCAACACCAACTATGTACGGTCTCTTCGTCAACCACAGCATAAGCCACAGGCATGATGTAGTTGTTGGCATTTTTTGTTACAACAATCAACAACTTACCTCGGTACGGTCCTTTTAGATGCGTGCCGTCAACCGAGATGACAGGCATGCAGCGATGAAACGCACGGATAGAGGGTCCGAATGCCCAAAACACATATTTAAATGTGGGGTAATACTGATCTCCATGTGGATGGTTGTAGAAAGAAACAACGGTACCTGGGTTCCGATCCTGCAACCGAGTGGTATACGTGGGTAGCGCCTCAAAATTGCTGTCCCAGTCACCATATATAAGTTCTATTGCCTTTCTTCGTGCTCGCCACGCTTTAGAGTACGTAACATCAACGTTCAAATATTGCTTGACATACGTTTGAATCTGTTTTACCTTAAACTTAATGTCCGCACGAATTTGTGGGACGATGTGTGAAGCGATAACCTTCGATCGTAAAGTTCTGTTGCTGTTACGTACCACCGTTGAATAGCATGTGTGTTCGCCACCCCACACAATAATTCGCCAATAGTGCGCGTCAAACTTTTTGGTTGCGGTGCAACGCCACTCACCACTGAAAGGATTTACAAATTTTGGTCTTCTGGTGTAACATATGACCTTGTATAATCTCTTCTTGCTTTCCCTAACGAACAGCTCTCGACCACGACGAACGCCCCACTGTCTAACTGCACGGTCAACCTCATCTTTCGATTTGAAATACATACCAACACGGATATCTTTCATATTTGGGTTCCATAAGACAAAGTCGTCATCTTCGTAATCTGGAACCACGTAATCAGTTACATCCACATCATCTTCAGGATCGTTGTGTTGATGTGGACGTAACTGGAGAGTTAATCCGTCACTTGGTTCGGTCACCGGGGGCCCCTGACTGGCTGTGGCCTCCTCTTCAGAGGAACTGTCATCTGATACGGGTGCTGAGCGATGACTGTCTTCCGTGTCTTCAGAGTCCCCGCTTCCGGAGTCATCGAAGCCGTCGTTCTGGTCGTTACCAGCAACATATTGAGGTACCACAACTGTTTCTTCGTTTGTCACTGGGGAACCTACCTCGTCGATTTGGTCGTTACCGGCATCAACTTGGATTGATTCCACATCATGCTGAGACCCAAAGGGTGCATCAACATTTACGTTGGCCACGTCACGCAACAGGTTGGTAAAACTAATATGCTGTAATGGAGGAGCTTCTTGCCATTCAACGTAGATCTCCGCAACAAAATGGCCATGTGACTCTATGGCCAGATAGTCCATCATTGGAACCCCATCGTTGTTGAAGATCATGGATGTTTGAGAGGACCCTTGGAAAGTGAAAGCAAGCAGTAGTTGAACAGTAACCAATTGTTTGTTAATGTTAATATGACTGCATACGGCTTCAACTAGTTCTTCAAATGACATCGACACTCGCATGATAAAGCTAGTTGTTACTAGAGAATCATCACTTTGAACAGCCCTGTTAACGTATGAAAAACGACCACCCCAGTATAATCCAGCCAGGTATGGACAGAATGAAGCCATCGGTTGTGGTTAGAAGGTTTTGGGGGTAAGCAGGTTTTCTAAGAAAATGGTTGTTTTTAAGAGTGATGGTTGTGGGGGGAAGCAGGTTTTCTAAGAAAAAGGTTGTAGATGCATTTATGCGACTAGTGCTTCGGATTGTCCAATAAACTTGTTTTTGTTGATTGTCGTTTGGTCGAAGGAGTTTTGATACCGGCGAAGGAAGGAATCAGAAGGTGCGAAGGAGAGGTTTTGGACGAATGTAGAACAGGTTTCTTATGTATGGCTTGGTTCGACCGGATGAAGTGGTCGAACCTGCACATTCGCACGAACGAAGTGGGCGAATGTGCAGACTATATATATGTCAAGCTGATTTTTTGAATGTAACTTTGAGTCATTTTGTTCCCTCCACTTTCTGATTCTCTCTCTAGGATATTATTTAGCTTAATTCACGTTCATACCTTGTTGTTTTCACTTTATCAACGTGTAATTGAGTCTTGATTATTAATGAAAAAGCTTTGAATGATGATTTACTTGTTTTGATCTGATTAATTATCATTTTGTGATTGGTTTAGGGTTTCCGCACCTAAATCAAACTTGTTTGATCATTTCTTTGTTGTTTTGTCGATCCTTATAGCACATACAAAGTGGTATCAGAGCCGTTATGGATCAAACAACCACAAATTGATAGTTTCTCAGTTGATTTGGACCCAATTTTGGTCAAAAAGTTTCTGTTTTCATAGAACAAACTGATTTGATGAGTTTTTGATTGATTACAACTTGTTTTCATGGTTAAAATGGATAATTCTCTTTGTTAAACTTGTTCCAAATCAATTCTGATTCAAAACCTGATTAAAATCATCAAAATCCATCAACATTTGATAAACATGATCAAAATTAACTGATTTTCAAAGAATAACCGTTTTTGAAATACCAGGGGTCGAACCTAGAGAGACGGTCGAAGGTGTAAATTAATTTGGTCGAACGAGTGAATCTGTGGTCGAAGGTGTTGATTTTGTGGTCGAACGTAGACTTTCATAGCTTATTTGTGTACATTCGCCCGTCTGAGTTACATTCGACTGATCGAACGGTCGAAGGAGGGAGAAAACGGTCGAAAGAGAGTACAAACGGTCGAAAGAGTCTGTGTGTTATCACAGTCCACATTCGTACCCTTCCAAACGGTCGAAGGAGAAGAATTTTTCTCATTCGACCATCCGTAAGTGCGAAAGAAAAGTCTGTTTTAAAATTTTTCTAATCTTTTCGTGTGTGATCATTTACAGGTTAAGATGTGGAACTTTCCAACAACGCCAAGACCTAATCAAGCACCACAGCAGCAGACAACAAGAGATCCATGGTCAGTTGCAGCTCAGAAGACTAGTCCACCATCTCAACCAATCAATTCCATGGCTATGACTAGTTCTACTCCTCAGCAAGTTGTGCAACCGGTACAGCAACCAATTGGCGATTATTGGGGAGTAGTAGCAGCTGCCGTTCACTCACAGACGACCAATGCCATACCTACACTTATTCATGATCTATCATCAGGCAGTGGCAATCGTCCACCAAAGCTCATGGATATGATGGACTATAACACATGGAAGACAAAGTTCAAGATACATGTGGAGGGACAAGGCTTAGAAGGAGCTGAGGCATGGCAGATGATAGTGAAAGGTTATGTTGCTCCTATTCTGGAGAACACTGGTGAACCTATACCGTTGGAGAATTTGGCTGATGATGAGAAAAAGGAGTTTGCGATCGAGAAAAAGGCGTTTTCTCAATTATCTCAGGCGATCAACACTGACTTGCTGCATCAGTTCGGATCGTGTACTACTTCAAAACAATTGTGGGATATGCTGAGAAATAGACATGATGGTAATGAGAAGACTAGGAAGCTGAGAATGGAAGAGCTTCGTAAAGAGTTCGAGAACTTTAGTTACATGGGTAATGAGACTTTAAAAGAATTGGTTCCAAGGTATTGCCACTTGCTCACAGAGCTTTCGTGCTACGAGATTAGCATACCGATGTCAGAACTGGTGGATAAATTTGCTGATGCTTTACCACCATATTGGAACCAACACATTGAAGTGTTGAAAGAAAAAGACGCATACCAGTATTGGACTATCAATGAGTTCATACAAAAACTGGAGAACAAAGAAATGGAGGAGAAGAGGAAAGCCAAGAGAGCACAGATTCCACAGAACCCAGAGTTGTATGTGAGTGGTACATCTACTTCTCTTTCTACTTCTAGCTCTACTTCAAGTGTTGCACCTCATATTGCTTGCGTATCTAATGTTGTTGAACCCACCAAAGCACCAATAAACTATCTTGCCCAAACTTCATCATACACACCACAATCTTATCAAACACCAAATTTCATTCCACCTTTTTCACCTTTGCAACAAGCTGCCTGTTACACAGCCAGTCAACCTCAACAACAACCATATAATCCTCACATGAACCAAATGCAGATCACTCAAACACAATCAAATCAAAGTCCGAATGTGTTAGAGACTTCTACTCTTAACAATGTTACTGTTGAGATTGCTCAACAGCATGTAGCATTAGTATCTGCTATGGTTGCATCATACAATGGTTTAGTTGCTATTCAGATTGGAAACAACAATCTAACCAATGAGGACTACGCACAAATCGATAAAGAGGAAATGGAGCTTATGGATATACAGTGGGCGTTTGCTAGCATCATGAGAAGAGCCACTGATTTTATCCAGAAAACAGGAAGAACTGACCTTTCGACTTCTCCAAACACCACTTACGGCTTCAACAAAGCCAAGGTTACATGTTTCAATTGTGGTGAGAAGGGTCATTTCAAGAGAGAGTGTACACAGCCGGCTCAGCAAGGTAATCGAAACCCGTTCAACTCAAGCTACCAAAACAGACAAAACCAAAACCAGAATCAGGTATCATACAACAGTCCCAACATCTCTAGCTTTCAACCTCAAAACAACTACCTGAACCGTCAAAACACACAACAAAATACCAATACTAGACAATCCACATCTCAAAACCAACCACAACAGAATCCAAACCGAACCATTGTTCCCATCTCTACACCTAACACTCAAACCCAAACCTAAACTGAAAATCAAAACCAAGCACTTGTGATTCAAAAAGATGATGGTTTTGATTGGACGGGTATGCAATTAGGAGTGGAAGAGATTACTGCTGGAAATGTGGCTTGTGTAGCACAAAAGATGAGTTTTGATGAACTTGTGGAGATTGAAGAGGTTGTTGTGACAGAAAAAGTGACGGAGATGAAAATAGAAGAGTTGAATGAGGATGTGAATGATGAGTGTGAAAACAAGAAGTATGGAATGATTCTTGATTCTGTCACAGATGTTGGAGAGCAATATGATTCAGCTTATTCGGATATGGAAAGTGATTCTGACTCGAAAGCTAGTGTGAACTCACTAGACGATGACATTGATCAGTTGCTAGCTGAAGCAGATTTCCTTATGACCCGCAAGTCGTGCATGGTGGATGATGCCTGCACAAAGATTGACTACTCAAAATTCTTTGCAGGGAAGGAAGCTCATTTCGCACTTATGGCAATGACAGAACCACCTAAACCGGTAAGTACTGAATCTCAATCTAAAGTTTGTGTTAAATGTTCTGATTTTGATAGATTGACGGAAGAAAATAAGCAACTCAAGGTACAACTTGAGAGCGCAAAAATAAACTGTCAAAATTATCAAAAAGAATCAAAAGATTTCAACAAAGTACTTGATGGTTACAAAAAGGATGTTTCCGAACTGAAAAAGACTTTGTCTATAAAGCAACTTGCCATTAACAACTATATAAATGAAATGGAAAACACAAAGTTAGAAATGGCAACCATCAAGTGCTTCGCTGAAAAAGTGAATAAAAAATTAGAGAGCTATAAGCACATTGCTTATGTAGTTGACCACATCATCGAAGAACCTTCACAGTCAAGTAGTGCAAACTACAAAGTTGTCCCATCTCCGGTGTTGTTCGAAAATCATAATTTACATGTGATAGCACCAGAGAGTATAGTCAAATCTGACTCCACATCAGATAACGAGTCCAACACATCCAGTGTCGGAGACCCGTATTCTGATGTGAGACCTGTTTTGGGAAACAATGAAGGTGTGGTAGCTGCAGATGATTCTGATGAAGAAGATGAACAGTCTGAGATAGTTGTTGAGAATGATAGTGATATTCCTGATGAAAATCATATGATCACTACTGAACCAGTCTCACCATCTCAGATTGTTCATCCCATGGCTAATGCTCACAGAAAGAATCAACCAGCAAAGAATGTTGCTAAGAAAGCTGAGCAGTCTATTGATAAAAATGTTGAAAAGAAAGTTGTTAAGAAAGTTGAGAAAAATGTGGTTAAATCTGTTGATAAGAAAATTGAAACTAAAACTGAGAAATCAAATGAAATGAGCAATGAATCATGTGATAAACCTGTGAAAGTTTTCTATCGGATGCAAGGCTCCGATAAGATTATGTCTGATGACGAATATCCGATTCAATTTGTGAACTATTCCAAAATTGAAAAGATCTGGCAGGAAAGTACAATTTGGTTCCCAAAACATGAATGAATCAATGATATTCCTCCAGCCATTTTAGAGAAAATTTATTCGGATAATTCTAAAGATGTAAAGGTCAATGTCACACAATTCGTTAAGCCGGTAGACAAGTCAAATAGTTTCATTGAGCCGACTTACTCAAAGGACCCAGCTCCTGAGAGTTTGAGAAAACAGTGCATGGTTGATCAATATCCCATCGCAAGTTTTTCCAAGTCGAACATCAAGGAGAACTATGAAGAGTACTGTGCGTGTTTTAAGTGCGGGGAAAGGGGACATTTACTTGTCACCTGCCCGTATGTACGACACAAGAGGCACGAGGTGGAGATGAAGCAAAGACATGATTATCCGGTTGACAATTACAGTTATCCACAAAGACGGTTTTTCCCTAAGCCAGCACCTTATTATAACCAAAACAATTTTTACAACAAAAGGGAAAATCGTCCAATGACTTATGACAAACGCAACCGGATAGCCACTGAGAAACCATTGAAGAAACCATTGATGAACACAACTGCTGAAAACAAAAAGGTTTCTGCTAAATCTAATGCCAAATCAGCAGTTGGACCTGTCTCTGTTAAATCAGAGAAGGTAACCAAGAAGGTAGCATTCAAAGACTAAGTAAAGAAACCGGCTGAGACCTCAAAATCTCAGATCCGGATCTTGAAAAGGTCTGAACAGTCTTGGTCATCAAAGGAGTCTGAGGGTGCTTCAACTTCACAGAATGTGAAATCTGAGAAAAAGAAAGTTGAGAGTGAAAAGAAAGGGGTTGATAAAACCCAAGATGTTTGTGAATCTAATGAATCTTTGAAACAACCAGTTCAAAGACCCAAGACCAAACAGGCTTGGGTCCCCCGAAAGATCTAATTGCTTTACTTGATATGTGCAGGGAGCTCCAGCTGACCCTATTAGCAGTCTCTGGATTGTTGATAGTGGAGCTTCTGGCCACATGACAGGGGATCTCACGCTACTCTTTGATATCAAGAACATAAATGGAGGTTACGTAGCGTTTGCAGGAAATAAAGGAGGCTACATTACAATGGAGGGTAGTGTTAGCAATAGGGTCGTGACATTTGAGCGGATATCGTATGTGAAGCAGATAGATTACAATCTACTCAGTGTCAGCCAAATCTGTGATAAGCAATTCTCTGTTTATTTTGACGACAAATCTTGCTACATCCTGAAACCGGGTTTTGAACTTCCAAAAGAGTGGGTGATGCTTAAGGCACCGAGAGTAAACAACTTGTATATTCTCGATATGTCCAAAGCTATGACCACCCATGGCCAAGTCACGTGTTTCCTCTCTAAGGCTACAGAAAAAGAATCTATAATGTGGCACAGGAGAATGGGACACATTCATTTGAGAAAGATGAACCAGTTGGTAAAGAATGAACTTGTCACGGGAGTTAATGTGAAACATTTCCATTTGAATGACAAATGTATTAGTTGTAAAAAGGGTAAGCAACACAAACAGACCCATAGACCAAAGAAAGTCAATTCCGTTGAACTACCGCTTGAGCGTTTGCACATGGACTTATTTGGTCCAGTCAAGCGTAAAAGTCATGCCGGGGAATTGTACTGTCTTGTGGTGACTGACGATTATTCAAGATTCTCATGGGTTATGTGCTTACACCAGAAAAACGACACGTTTGACAACCTGAAAGTTCTGTTTACTCGTCTGGAGAATATCTATGGTCTAAAGATCAAACGAATCCGGAGTGATAATGGGACGGAGTTCAAAAACGCTCAGATGGATGATCTTTGTGAAAACAAGGGAATTCATCACGAATACAGCGCTCCGTACATACCCCAGCAGAACGGTGTCGAAGAAAGAAAGAACAGGACTCTAATCGAAACGGCGAGAACAATGCTTGTGGACTCAAATCTTCCAGTCATGTTCTGGAACGAAGCAATTTACGCAGCATGTTACACTCTAAATCGTGTTTTAACAGTGAAGAAATTTGGCAAAACTTCTTATGAGCTGTTAAACCGACGAAAGCCGAATCTAGAGTATCTAGAACCGTTTGGAGCCCCGTGTACAATGCTTAATCCTTCGGAGAAGTTCGCACCAAAGGCTGAAGAAGGCTATTTTGTTGGATATGCAACCCCACTAAAAAGGGTATTCAACAAAAGAACTAGAAAAGTCGAGGAGTGGGCTAACGTCGAAGTACAAAGATACACTCAAAATGTACAGGGAGGCGGTCTAGACTGGATGTTTGATTACAAAGATTTCTTTGAATCATTCAATCTAGATAGCATGGTTGAAGAAGCTGTACCCCGTTTATATTACGAGGTCGAAAACGCAGTGACTTCACCGTTAGTGCGTTCGATCACTGTAAATCCTCAAGCAGCTTCTAATGATACCACTGCTCCTGTGATGGAAGAAGAAGTGTTCCAAGAAGCTTCAACAACGCTTAATTCATCAGATTCAGAAGATGAAGACGATGATGCTACAAGTGAAGCTATTCTTGACAATGCTACAGTGACACCACCAGTGAACCCAACTACAACTGATGCTTCAACATCGAATGTGGGTAATGATCTGGTTTCTACAGAGAATTTGACGACTCAAACGGGAGTGCAAGTACCTGATTATCCGGAATCTCGGATACATCGGATACACCCGCTTGAACAGGTTATTGGTGATCCTGGTAGCAGCGTTATGACAAGAGGGCAATTGAGAAATGTTCAAGCACCAAAGAATATTGGCAATCTTGCTTTATATGCCAAAATACAAAAATCTGGTTTTCAAAATGACTGGTCTTTCGCTTGTTATGTTTCGCAGGTCGAGCCGCGGACGTACAAGGAAGCTCTTTTGGATGATGCGTGGGTGGAAGCGATGCAAGAAGAGTTGTTACAATTTCAGAAACTTGGAGTTTGGACGCTGACAGATTTGCCCCCGGGAAGAAAGAAGATCAGAACCAAATGGGTTTTTAAGTGTAAAAAGGATGATAGAGGAGTTATAGTGAGAAACAAAGCTCGTTTGGTTGTTCAAGGTTTTCATCAAGTTAAGGGAATCGACTACAATGAAATCTATGCACCTGTTGCACGCTTGGAAGCTACACGAATGTTTCTGGCGTTTGCATCCTGGAAGAAATTCAAGGTGTATCAGATGGATGTAAAGAGCGCATTTCTTTACGGTGTGGTCAAAGAGGAAGTTTACGTAGGTCAACCACCAGGCTTTGAGGACCCTATTCACCGGGATAAGGTTTATGTCTTAAACAAAGCTCTCTACGGGTTGCACCAAGCTCCGAGACAATGGTATGAGGAGCTGAGCACGTATCTTCTTTCGAAAGGATTCATACGCGGATTGGTAGACTGCACACTTTTCACGAAACGAGCAGGAGATGACTTGCTTCTTGTGCAAATTTATGTTGATGATATTATTTTCGGGTCTACTAACGATGAAATCCTTGATGATAACCTGTGAAATAGATGGCAAAATGATCAGTATAGAATGCCGAACACAATGAAATGATTTAAAAGAAACGAGCAATAAGGTGAGTTTAAGATTGAAAATCTGGAAAAAAATATGAATGGGTTCGAATGAGCAGATGGGTATATATAGACATACTCCTTCGCCCGTTTTAGTCATACGAAGGAGAAACTTTTGGCTCCTTCGACCCTAGTGAAAGGGTACGAATGAGGCAAAAGGGTTCGAATGAGATAATGTTCATGAACACTCTCCTTCGCCCAAACAAAACATACGAAGGAACATGTGAAATCCCACATTCGACCAACCGAATGGGCGAATGAGAATTTGGATTTTTGAAAATTTTCCAAATCTCAAAAACGAGTCCCGGTCCAATTATTTTCCAACTTTTAAGCATCCAACAATCATTTTTTTTCACATTTTAAAAGTTACAAAGCTCAAATGGTGTATCAAGGTTTAGAAAATCGACATCAACCACCATCAGTTATCAAAAAAAATGAAAAAGAAAAATCTTTTTGGATTTTCTAAAGTTTATGCTAAAACACACCTAAAATCTTTTTGAGTTTTGTAATTTTTGACGAGAAAATAAAATGCAAAAATGTAAATGAAAACTGTAAATGTTTTTGGGATTTCCGGTAAAGGGATCATATCAGTTTTTGAGAAATCTGATCACACCGTTGATCTTTTTGAAATTATTATCATTAAAGACAATGTGTGATCTGGCAATTGCTGATATTGTGATCCACATAAACTTACATACAGACTTTTGTGCAGTGCTTTATACCGATACTGATATTTATAGTATAAACACAATTGTCTGTGGTTCCCACGCACACGACATACTCCCGTATCAAGAAGTAAATGCACAAAGACTCATTGTAAAGCGTGATTATGCTTTCGTCGTCTGTAATTGTACAAGATATAATGCATAGAGGTATACAGGTCAGCAAATTAATGCAGCAAAGTAACATATGCACTATACCAGGTTGAGGACTGATATTAATCATGATTTGCATCAATGATAAATACGATGTAATAGATAATCTTTGATCATCATATAACATGGAAAGTTCCTCAATTCGGTAACTTTAGGATTTGGCATATAGCTCTTTTATAAAGACACCCTGTCTGATCTAGGTCCGTAATGACTTACAGCAGAAGATCAGAGAGGCTATCCCCAGACAACTAATAACATAACGACCCTAAACCTCCGAGTTTTGTACAAATACCCTATCAAACGAAATTACGGTACTAAGACCATATGCCCATGAGGAGTTCATCGACACAACAATTCGTTTGATATGTATGTATCAGGCACGTAGTAATAGGTCTACGAAGCCTATCAACACATCGCACAGACTCAGACACACGCCCTATATAGCATTACATTATTTAGAATGTGTCAGATCCCCACTGATGTACTATCATTTCCCTTTATACTCCAGGAAATCATTTTAGAATTTTCTGATTTTTATAGATTTTCGAATTTACTGTTCCCAAGGATAAGCTGGAGCATTTCAAATATGTGACTGCCCAGATATCGTTTGTTCACAGAAATCTGACGGCATTAATCTAAGGGAAGAAGATATAGCAGTCAGCAAAGAAATTTTCTAATTTTTATGGATTTTGAAATTTTTCAATGTTTTTGGATTTTCGAAATTTTTCTGAAAAACAGTAAAAATTTTAAACTAAAAAGTGATAGACTGAGGTGGTGATCAGTCCTGTTTTTCTTTAATACCATTAGCTTTTAAAAGATAATCAAATCTGGATTTGTCAAAAGCTTTGGTAAAAAGATCTGCGCGTTGGTAATCAGTGTGGATTTTGACCATATTGATAAACTCTTTAGCATAACAATCTCGGATAAAATGATGTTTAATCCGGATATGTTTAGCCTTTGAGTGATTTACTAAGTCTTTTGTTAATGCGATTGCGGCCTCATTATCACAGTAAATAAGGGTTTTAAGAAATTGCAAACCGTAATCCACCATCTGCTGTTGGATCCAAAGAACCTGTGAGCAGCAGCTCGATGCTGAAACGTATTCTGCTTCACATGTGGATAGTGCAACTGCGGTTTGTTTCTTGCATTGCCAGGTCACGAGCCTGCTCCCCATAAACTGACATCCAGCCGTTGTGGATTTTCTGTCTTTGTCACAGCCGCCCCAATCTGCATCACTAAAAGCGATTAGGTCAAAATTATCATCATGAGGGTACCAAAGTCCTTTCGATGGACAACCCTTCAGATATCTAAGGATACGCTTGACTGCTGCAAGATGACTCTGTTTCGGCTTCGATTGATATCGCGCACAAAGACATGTCGCAAACATTATATCAGGTCTTGACGCTGTGAGATACATCAGAGATCCGACGATTGCTCTGTATGTAAATGGATCAGTCAGCTCCCCCTTAAGGTCAACTCCAATCCCGTGATTGGGCTGTATCGGGGTATCCATCGGCTTCGAATCATCCATCTGGAATCGGCTCAAGACTTCAGAAACGTATTTCGTCTGGTGAATAAAGATCCCCGTTGGTCTTTGCTCCACCTGCAAGCCGAGGAAAAACTGCATTTCTCCCATTGCGCTCATTTCGAACATTTCCTGCATAACTTGTTCAAATTCCCTGCACAGAAGTTCGTTAGTTGACCCGAATATAATATCATCAACATAAATTTGTACAAGAAGCAAATCATCTCCTGCTCGTTTTGTGAACAATGTGCAGTCTACCAGTCCGCGTTTGAATCCTTTCGAGAGAAGATACGTGCTCAGCTCCTCATACCATTGTCTCGGAGCCTGGTGCAACCCGTAGAGAGCTTTGTTTAACACATAAACCTTATCCCGGTGAATAGGGTCCTCAAAGCCTGGCGGTTGACCTACGTAAACTTCCTCTTTGACCACACCGTAAAGAAATGCGCTCTTTACATCCATCTGATACACCTTAAATTTCTTCCATGATGCAAACGCTAGGAACATTCGGATTGCTTCCAAGCATGCAACCGGTGCATAGATTTCATTGTAGTCGATTCCTTCAACCTGATGAAAACCTTGAACGACCAAACGAGCTTTGTTTCGCACTATGACTCCTCTGTCATCCTTCTTGCACTTAAACACCCATTTGGTTCCAAGTTTCTTTCTGCCAGGGGGCAAATCTGTCAGGGTCCATACACCAAGTTTCTGGAATTGTAATAACTCCTCCTGCATTGCTTCCACCCAGGCATCATCCAAAAGAGCATCCTTGTAAGTTCGCGGCTCAACCTGCGAAACATAACAAGCAAATGACCAGTCATTTTGAAAACCAGATTTCTGTATTTTGGCATATAAAGCAAGGTTGCAATATTTTCTGGTGCTTGAGCATTTCTCAGCTGCCCTCTTGTCATCACACTGCTACCAGGATCACCAATACTTGTTCAAGCGGGTGTATCCGATGTATCCGAGATTCCGGATAATCAGGTACTTGTACTCCCGTTTGAGTTGTCAAATTCTCTGTAGAAACCAGATCATTACCCACAGTCGATGTTGAAGCATCAGTATTAGTTGGGTTCACTGGTGGTGTCACTGTAGCATTGTCCAGAATAGCTTCACTTGTTGCATCATCGTCTTCATCTTCTGATTCGGATGAATTAAGCGTTGTAGAAGCTTCTTGGAACACCTCTTCTTCCATCACAGGAGCATTGGTATCATTAGAAGCTGCTTGGTGGTTTACCGTGATCGGACGCACTAAAGGTGATGTCACGGCATTTTCGACCTCGTAATATAAGCGAAGTACAGCTTCTTCAACCATGCTATCTAGATTGAATGATTCAAAGAAGTCTTTGTAATCAAACATCCAATCTGGTCCTCCACCCTCTACATTTTGTGTATATCTTTGAACTTCGACGTTAGCCTACTCCTCGACTTTTCTAGTTCTTTTGTTGAATACCCGTTTTAATGGGGTTGCATATCCAACAAAATAACCTTCTTCAGCCTTTGGTGCAAACTTCTCCGAAGGATTCAGCATAGTACACGGGGCACCAAATGGTTCTAGATACTCCAGATTCGGCTTGCGTCGGTTCAACAGCTCATAAGAAGTCTTGCCAAACTTCTTCACTATCAAAACACGGTTAAGAGTATAACATGCTGCGTAAATAGCTTCGTTCCAGAACATGACTGGAAGATTTGAATCCGCAAGCATGGTTCTCGCCGTCTCTATTAGAGTCCTGTTCTTTCTCTCTGCGACACCGTTCTGCTGGGGTGTATACGGAGCGCTATATTCATGATGAATTCCCTTGTTTGCACAAAGATCCTCCATCTGAGCGTTTTTGAACTCCGTCCCATTGTCACTCCGGATTCGTTTGATCTTTAGACCATATATATTCTCCAGACGTGTAAACAGAACCTTCAGGTTGTCAAAAGTGTCGCTTTTCTGATGCAAGCACATTACCCATGAAAATCTTGAAAAATCATCAGTCACCACAAGACAGTACAGCTCCCCGGCATGACTTTTACGTCTGACTGGACCGAATAAGTCCATATGCAAACGTTCAAGTGGCAGCTCAACGGAATTAACTTTCTTTGGTCTATGGGATTGTTTGTGCTGCTTTCCCTTCTTGCAACTAACACACTTGTCATTCAAATGGAAGTGTTTCACATTAACTCCCGTGACAAGTTCATTCTTCACTAATTGGTTCATCTTTCTCAAATGGATGTGTCCCATTCTCCTGTGCCACATAATGGATTCTTTTTCTGTAGCCTTAGGGAGGAAACACGTGACTTGGCCATGGGTGGTCATTGCTTTGGACATGTCGAGAATATACAAGTTGTTAACTCTCGGTGCCTTCAGCATCACCCACTCTTTCGGAAGCTCAAACCCAGGTTTCAAGATGTAACAGGATTTGTCATCAAAATACACAGAAAATTGTTTATCACAAATTTGACTAACACTGAGCAGATTATAGTCTATCTGTTACACATATGATATCCGCTCAAATGTTACGACCCCATTGCTTACACTACCCTCCATCGTAATGTAGCCTCCCTTATTACCAGCAAATGCCACATAACCTCCGTTAATGTTTTTGATATCAAAGAGTAGCGTGAGATCCCCTGTCATGTGACCAGAAGCTCCACTGTCAACAATCCATAGGCTGCTAACAGGGCCAGCTGGAGCTCCCTGCACATTTAAAGTAAAGCAGTTAGATCTTTCGGGGGACCCAAGCCTGTTTGGTCTTGGGTCTTTGAACGGGTTGTTTCAAAGAGTCTTTCAATTCACAAACATCTTGGGTTAACTCAACCCCTTTCTTCTCACTCACAATTTTCTTTTTCTCACTCTTCTCATTCTGTGAAGTAGAGGCTCCTTCAGATTCCTTAGATGACCACGATTGCTCAGATCTTTTCAAGATCCGGATCTGAGATTTTGAAGTCTCAGTCGTTTTCTTTACTTCATCTTTAAAAACAACCTTCTTGGTTACCTTCTCTGATTTAACAGAGACAGGTCCAACTGCTTGTTTTCCATTAGGTTTAGGAACAACCTTTTTGTTATCAGCAGTTGAGTTCATCACAGGTTTCTTAGCAGATTTTGCAGTGGTTATTCGGTTGCGCTTATCATACGTCATCGGACGGTTTTCCCTCTTGTTGTAAAAATTGTTTTGATTATGATAAGATTCTTGCTGAGGGAAATACCGTCTCTGTGAATAACCGCAGTTGTCAACCGGATAATCATGATATTTCCTCATCTCCACCTCGTGCCTTTTGTGTCGTACGTACGGGCAGGCGGCAAGTAAATGTCCCCGTTCCCCGCACTTATAACACGCACGGTATTCCTCATAGTTTTTTTTGATCGGCGACTTGGAAAAGCTAGCAATGGGATATCGATCAACCATGCATTGTTTCCTTAAACTCTCAGGAGCTGGGTCCTTCGAGTAAGTCAGTTCAATAAAACTATTTGCTTTATCAACAGGCAAAACAAATTGTGTGATATTGACCTTAGCATCTTTATCCGAATAAATTTTGTCTAAAATTTCTTGAGGAATGTCATTGGTTCTTTCAAATTTTGGAAACCAAATCGTACTTTCCTGCCAGATCTTTTCGATTTTTGAATAATTGACAAACTTAATCGGATATTCATCATCGGATAAAATCTTATCGGAGCCTTGCATCCGATAGAAGATTTTGACAGGTTTGTCACACGATTCGTTGCTCACATCATTAGATTTTTCAGATTTAAGCTCATTTTTCTTTTCAACCGGTTTTACCACATTTTTCTCAGATTTAGTTTCGTTTTTCTTTTCTACCGGTTTTCTCACATTTTTCTCAACCTTCTTTACCTCTTTCTTTTCAAAACTCTTACCAACAGACTTTTCATTTTTCTTAACCTCATTTTTACGATGAGCATTTGCCATTGGATGAATGATCTGAGACGGTGAGACTGGCTCAGTAGTGATTATATGATTTTCATCAGGGATATCACTTTCACTTTCAACCGTCTCAGATGGTTCATCTTCTTCATCTGAATCATCAGCAGCGACCACACCCTCATTGTTTCCCAGTACTGGTCTCACATCAGAATACGGATCCCCGACACTGGAAGTGTTAGGCTCGGTTTCTGATGTGGAGTCAGAATTGACTAAAGTCTCCGGTGGTATTGCATGTAAGGTGTGATTCTCAAACAATACCGGAGATGGGACCGACTTATAGTTTGCACTATTAGACTGGGAGGGTTCTTCTATGATATGGTCGACTACATATGCTATGTGCTTGTAACTCTCTAACTTCTTGTTAACTTTTTCCGCAAAGCACTTGATGGTTGCCATTTCCAATTTAGTGTTTTCCATTTCATTGATGTAATTATTAATGGCAAGTTGTTTAATTGACAATGTCTTTTTAAGTTCAGACACATCCTTTTTATAACCATCAAGAACTTTGTTGAAATCTTTTAAATCCTTTTGATAAATCTGACAGTTGAGTTTGGCACTCTCAAGTTGGACCTTGAGAAGCTTGTTCTCATCTGTCAGTTTTTCAAAATCAGCACATTTATCACATTTAACACACGCTTGAGATTGAGTTTCAGAACTTACTGGCTTAGGAGGTTCTGTCATGGCCATCAAAGCGAAGTGAGCTTCCTTCCCTGCGAAGAATTTGGAGTAGTCAATCTTGGTGCATGCATCATCCACCATACATGACTTGCGGGTCATCAGGAAATCAGCTTCAGCTAACAGTTGGTCAATGTCATCATCTAGTGAATTCACACTAGCCTCTGAATCAGATTCACTCTCCATATCCGAGTAAGCTGAATC
Source organism: Ambrosia trifida (assembly GCA_028751855.1). Classification (NCBI taxonomy): domain Eukaryota; kingdom Viridiplantae; phylum Streptophyta; class Magnoliopsida; order Asterales; family Asteraceae; genus Ambrosia; species Ambrosia trifida. The sequence goes on from CM054122.1 coordinate 139,393,233, forward strand.
GTATTGGTCTCCAACATCCGTGACAGAATCAAGAATCATTCCCGATTTCTTGTCTTCACTCTCAGCAATCACATCCTCATTCACTTCTTCAATTTTCAACTCCGACACTTTTTCAATCACAACCTCCTCTTCAATCTCCTCATTCTCATCCAAACTCATCTGCTGTGCCACACATGCCACGTTCCCAACAGTAATCTCCTCCACCCCCAATTGCATGCCAGTCCAATCAAAACCTTCATCCTTTTGGATCACAAGTGCTTGGTTTTGATTGTCAGTTTGGTTTTGGTTTTGTGTGTTAGGTGTAGTGATAGGAACAATAGTGCGGTTTGGATTTTGTTGAGGTTGGTTTTGAGTTGTGGATTGTCTAGTGTTGGTGTTTTGTTGACGGTTCTGATAATTGTTTTGTGGTTGAAAGCTTGAGATGTTGGGACTGTTGTATGACACTTGATTTTGATTTTGGCTTTGTCTATTTTGGTATGTTGAATTGAAGGGATTTCGATTACCTTGTTGTGCTGGCTGTGTGCACTCTCTTTTAAAGTGTCCCTTCTCACCACAATTGAAGCATGTAACTTTTGCTTTGTTGAATCCGTATGTGGTGTTGGGAGAGGTTGAGAGATCAGTTCTGCCAGTCTTCTGAATAAAGTCAGTGGCTCTCCTCATAATGCTTGCAAAATCCCACTGAATGTCCATCAGCTCCATCTCCTCTTTGTCGATTTGAGCGTAGTCCTCATTGGTGAGATTGTTATTTCCAATTTGACTTGCTACCAAACCGTTGTAAGAAGCAACCATAGCAGATACAAGAGCAACATGCTGTTGAGCAATTTCAACATTCACATTGTTAAGGTTTGAGGTCTCTAACACAATCGGGTTTTGACTTGATTGTGCTTGAGTAATCTGCATCTGATTCATATGAGGAGGATATTGTTGTTGTTGTTGAGGTTGACTTGATGTGTAGCATGCGGCTTGTTGTAATGGTGAAAAAGGTGGAATAAAGTTTGGTGTTTGATAAGGCTGTTGTGTGTATGATGGTGTGTAGGATGAAGATTGGGCAAGGTAGTTGATGGGTGCTTTTGTTGATTCAACAACGTTGGATACACATGCTATGTGAGGAGCAACATTAGAAGTGGTGCTTGAAGCATTAAGAGAGTTAGATGTACCACTCACATATAGATCAGGATTCTGTGGAATCTGAGCTCTCTTAGCTTTTCTCTTTTCCTCCATCTCTTTGTTTTCCAGCTTTTGAATGAACTCGTTAATAGTCCAATACTGGTATGCATCCTTCTCCTTCAACACTTCGATGTGTTGGTTCCAGTAGGGTGGTAAAGCATCAGCAAATTTATCTACTAATTCTGACATTGGAATGCTGATCTCATAGCTCGACAGTTCAGTGAGCAAATGGCAATACCGTGGAACCAACTCTTTTAGGGTCTCATTACCCATGTAACTGAAATTTTCAAATTCCTTTCGAAGCTCTTCCATCCTCAGCTTCCTTGTCTTCTCATTTCCATCATGTCGATTTCTCAGCATATCCCATAATTGTTTGGAAGTTGTGCACGATCCAAACTGATGCAATAGATCAGTGTTGATCGCCTGGGATAGCTGAGAGAATGCCTTCTTCTCTATCGCAAACCTTTTCTTCTCATCATCCGCCAAATTCTCCAAAGGGATCGGTTCTCCAGTATTCTCCAGAATAGGAGCAACGTAACCCTTCACAATCATTTGCCATGCCTCGGCTCCCTCAAGTCCTTGTCCCTCAACATGGATCTTAAACTTCGTCTTCCAAGTATTGTACTCCTTCATGTCCATTAGCTTTGGTGGACGATTGCCGCTTCTAGAGGATAGATCATGAATAAGAGTGGATATGGCGTTGGTCGTCTGCGAATGAACTGCTGCTGCTGCGACTCCCCAATAGTTGTCAATCGGTTGTGGTAATGGTTGAACAACTTGTTGTGGAGTCGAACTAGTCATTGCCATATAATTGATTGGCTGTGATGGTTGACTAGTCTTCTGAGCTGCAATGGACCACGGATCTTGTGTTGTTTGCTGTTGTGGTGCTTGAGTAGGTCTAGGCGTTGTTGGGAAGTTCCACATCTTGTCCTGCAAACGATTAAACACGAAAAGATTAGAAATGTTTTAAAACAGGATGCTCCTTCGTATAAACGAATGTGCGAATGAGAAATAAAGTTCTCCTTCGACCGTTTTTGATTGATACGAATGTGAACTAAAACAACAAAATCTCCTTCGACCACTTTAGTCTCTCTTTCGACCGTTCTCTTGCTCCTTCGACCGTTCGATCAGGCGAAGGTGAAACAAATGGACGAATGAACAAAATAAGCAATCAAAGTCTTCTTTCGACCACTATAACACCTTCTTCGTACACAAAATCCCTCTTTCGACCCAAAATATTTCCACTTTCGACCAAACTCTCTCTTTCGACCCCTGAGATTTCAAAAACGGTTATTCTTTGAAAATCAGTTAATTTTGATCATGTTTATCAAATGTTGATGGATTTTGATGATCTAAATCAGGTTTTGAATCGGAATTGATTTGGAACAACTTTAATGAAGAGAATTATCCAATTTAAACTCAAAATCAAGTTGTAATCAATCAAAATCTTATCACATCAGTTTGTTCATTGAAAACAGAAACTTTTTTACCAAAATTGGGTCCAAATCAACTGAGAGACTATTAATTTGTGGTTGTTTGATCCGGAATGGCTCTGATACCACTTTGTATGTGCGTGAAAGGATCGATAACAAACAAAGAATGATCAAACAAGTTAGTTTTAGGTGCGGAAACCCTAAAACTATCACAAAATAATAATTGAACAGATTCAAACACACAGATCATCATTTTCAAAAGTTTTCATTAATAAATCACTCGATTACACGTTGAAATAATGATACAATCAAGGTATGAATGATAAACGAGTTAAACAAAACACTAAAGAGAGTTTCTGAAAGTGGAGGGAATAATAATGATCAAAAGTTACATTCAAAAATCAAACTTGTCTATTTATAGACTGCACATTCGCCCAAATTGATTGTGCGAATGTGCAGGTTCGCCCAAATCATCTGGTCGAACCAAGTTCTACAATAATCTATAATCTTCATTCGTCCATATCACTTCCTTCGCACCTTTCAAGCTTCCTTCGCACCAACTGAAACACTCCTTCGCACCTTCGATATCACCAAAACATATTGTATTGTACAATCCAAAGCTTTAGTCGCACTTTTGCATCTACAGTTTTGGACGAATGTAGAATAGGTTTCTTATGTATGGCTTGGTTCGACCGGATGAAGTGTTCGAACCTGCACATTCGCACGAACGAAGTGGGCGAATGTGCAGACTATATATATGTCAAGCTGATTTTTTGAATGTAACTTTGAGTCATTTTGTTCCCTCCACTTTCTGATTCTCTCTCTAGGATATTATTTAGCTTAATTCACGTTCATACCTTGTTGTTTTCACTTTATCAACGTGTAATTGAGTCTTGATTATTAAAGAAAAAGCTTTGAATGATGATTTACTTGTTTTGATCTGATTAATTATCATTTTGTGATTGGTTTAGGGTTTCCGCACCTAAATCAAACTTGTTTGATCATTTCTTTGTTGTTTTGTCGATCCTTATAGCACATACAAAGGTTGTGCCCATTTTGGCTTGGGGTCTAACCCCTTAAATAGCTGAAAAATTGTAGAATTATTGTGAAAGTCTTGAAACCAATTGGCGACTTAGTACAATTATTGTGAAAGTATTGAAACCAATTGAGATTTAAAAATACAAACCAACATGTGTTTGTTAAATAATACGAGTAAATAATTCAATGTCACCAAACTTCCTAAACCCTAATTCAATTCATTGTCGCCAACCCATTTAGATACAATAAACCCTAATCAATGTCGCCAATTTGACCTCATACTTTCAAATATTATTAATTAAATGTCGCCAAACCATTTAGATACATTGATAAACCTAATCAATGTCGCCAATTGGATGAGTTCTTTTGATTTAATGTCGCCAATTGAAAGAGATACATTGAATTTTTCTTTCAAATGTCGCCGAATGGATTACATACTTACCTATTTGTGCTTTTTTTGTGCCACCCTACCTACAAACACTTACCCACCATAAAAAACACCTATTTATGCCAAAAAATTCCCAAATTATACACACCAGAGTGTTTTTTATTTATTTTTTTATTTTTTTTAAACTATACCTTCATTCAAACAAACGTCAAAACGGACCTCAAACTAAGGACCGACGGCCAAAAAGAGTTTCGGATCCAGAATTTTTTTCTTATAATGTCACCTTTCACAATAGAAATTTCATGCCGGCTCACAGAACACAATACAAATATAACATGATAAAAACACATCGTAAAAAGTGTATCTCAAGTCTGATTGAAAGAAAGCAATATAATGTTTACCTCAAGTCTAAATAAAAAGCCTTATTGAAATAAACTGAGTTTATTTACATATACAACACCATATATACAAATCTATCTATACATATAATAAACCAAAGTCATTTTAATGACATGACACTCAAAAATGGTATTCTCTTCATTGAGTGTGCCATGTGTCATCCCATTTGGCAAGACTTTATTTTAGGATAATAATAATTTAAAATTTAAAAACAAAATTAGATTTTTATCTCTAATGTTTCCTCCCATAACTTTTAAACGTTAATATCTTTTATATACGAGATATTTTAAAGAAAAAAAATTCACCAAATTAACGAGCGTTTTATTATCTTTCCAACGGGTACCATAGTGCTATATAAAAAAAGGAGAAAAAAACGACTATTTTTTTGTGTGGTTTTGTTCGTACAGGAAAAAAACACAAAGTGTTCAGGTTATTCATTAATCGTGTATAGGCAAGTCATTAGTTATGTTCAAACCAGTAAATATGAATTTTATTTACAACATGTGTTAGCATTTGAGTTGTACATTGTTTTAGGTTAGGTTTTAATATTAGAGTTATACATTGTTTAAGGTTATGCACTAACATTGGAGATACATTGTTAATTGTTTTAGGTTAAGTGCTACCCGAAGCTTTACTGCATGTAACTGTAAAACGCATCAGTCTATTTCAGATGTAAAATTGATATTTCAAATTAGATTTCTCAACCCGGGACGCTCCCAGGATATAATCTAGTTAATACAGATACACAAAAGCAAATGGCCATCTCCATTCTCCGATCCGTAGCCACTATAAATACCCAAAGTTTATAAAACCTCCACATATTTTTTTAACAGCACCATATATACCCAAACACTATATATACACACAACACTACAAATACCCACAAAAAGGTATATAAAATGCGCAACAAAAAGTCTCAAACTTAAACCTCTTGTAACGGAATCCAAATGCTTTACCACTACACCAATCTTAAATATATTATTTATAGTGTCATTTTAATGGTTATTATGCTGTCACTCAAAATTTCATTTATATCCCCTATACTAAAATTTCAAAATTCAGTGATGTCCCGTGACACCGATATCTATAATGTGGGTCCGCCCCTGGACATAAACCACACTTACAATATATACAACGGTGACTTACACCAATCTTTCTAACCAATTCCAATTGTTTTAAAACTAGATCTATTTTTAACCATAAAAATGAAAGAGATTTCACGTTCACCAAGATATCCCTTATGTTAACCTCCTTACCTTTAAAAATTTTCTCATTCATCGCTTTCCATATACTCCACAACGTGACAATAATCACCCCGTGCACTATCTTCTTTCCTTTTTTACCTCCCGCCGCCCTTTTGTACGCTTGCAACAAATCTTTGACATCAAAAGCAAACATTGGCTCCAACCCGCACCATCTCTCGATACCATCTGTCACACCACGCCAATGGCAGGACCTCTACAACCTACAGGAAAGTCCCTAACAGCAGGGACTGGGTGGGCAGGTGGTGGAATGATAGGGGGTGGGACAACAGGCGGCTCGCTGGCAGCAACGGCCGGGGAAGTGACTGACTCCGAGTCGGACTCGTCCATGGCCTCAGACGGGTCCTCCTCCTCCTCCTCCTCATCATTAGCAGCGGCGTCCTCGGCAATAACCACATCATCAGCATCACCAACCTCATCAACAGCCTCATCCTCTCCGCCGTCCTCATCATCACCATGAATCTCGGGCTCTTCCTCGGCGGACACCTCATCCGGATCCTCATCCTCGATAGGGTCGAGGTCTATAATCTCCACTTCGTCGGGAATGACCTCGACTGTCTGAACACTGCTGTCAAAGCTGGGCACGGGTATCGCGTGACTAGCGCTTGACATATCATAGCAAAGAACCGTACTATATATATATATATATATATATATATATGAGTCATTAGTTAACTTAAGTTAGAAAATTAGATCTACACATAGCACACATTTATATCTTTTATTTTCTAACATTTTATATATATTGACAACATGGCTAGTCGGTCGGAAATTTTACATTGTACACCCCTTGTACAATTTTCCTTTCTTTTCTAAAAATATTTTGTTGTGTATTTAGTTTTTAGAAAACTTTACTTTTCAAGCCAAAGCCGGTTATAGTCTAGCTTTTCAAAACACTAGTTCGCTATAACCTTAGCTCTGATACCACTTCTGTCACACCACGCCAACGGCGGAAACACGTGCACAACGCTTGAAGACGTATCAAAGTCAAGATTAACACAAACAATAACTAATTAGAAAAGGATCATATTATTTAGACGTCGAAAGATGTTTCTTGTTTCATACATTACACAAACATTCAAATCTTGTTCAAAATAAGGGTTTTTCAATTATATCCGAATCCAATGGAAAATAAAAGTAAAACCCCTCAAAAGTCCGACGTCCCAATTTCCCCCGTACTAGCCATTATTTCCTTCAGCACTTAGTTACCTTAAAGATACGTTTAAAAAGATGTCAATATATACATATTGGCGAGTTCACAGGTTTTAGTTACACATCGCAACAACATTTCGAAACAAGCATGTAACGGACGTATAATATAAGTAGTGTCTTATATAAGGAGTTGCAAGTTCCTACAACATTTCGAAACAACTCAGTTCAGAATACGTGCACCTCTTGTCTTTACCGGGTTGACGCTATCAACCAGAGGTGGGCCTCGTCAGGCACCAATAGTACTATCCAAATATTCCTTCGGTTTCATATCCCTGATTTAATGGTTACAGTAAACAAGCGAGGTCCTACCCCAAGTGGTTTCCAGTTACCCAGGTACCCATCGTGCTACTTATTATATTCCATATGTTACAGCATTTTAACAAACATATCTTTCCTCCAAAAACGTAAAAACAGTTTAAAATGGGGCCGTGAAACTCACCTCAGTCGTAGCGTGCAAAAAATAATAGAGAATAGCCAAGCTCAATGGTCAAAATACCTACAAGCGTTCTAGTCGTATAAGTCACTAGGCCTATAGCGCGTGTTTTACCGGCAAGTTGTACACCCAACTCCCAACAACACTATTTAATACAATTCCCCGTTTAAAACATGTGCCTTAGGTCCGTTGGTGATGGATTACCCCCGTTATAAGTTTCACGTAACTTATATTTAATAATCATTTAACAATATCTTCAAAGTTAGTTAGGTTCGTTGCCGCGAACCAAGATCATTGCCCGATTTAATCACTTCATGATCTTATTATTCAATATATATATGTTTCAATATATATTAACTAACTTGGATAAAATTATCTCCGACTCGACTCACTTTACCATATAATTACTTTTCCATTAAGTAGTTATACTAGGATCTTGTCGATCGAGATTTCATTTTCCAACATTCGACTCGACTCACCTTTCCATATATTTATTTTCCCATTAAATAAATATACTAGGGTCTTGTCGATTTGATATTACATTTCAGGTGCAGTTTGATCAAGTTTTGCTTTACACGCTTAGGTTTTGGACCTAGTGCTTTAATAAAATTGAACTATATTCACTATGTTTTGTGTTTCTTTGAGACAAGTTGTATTTTGGTTTGAACAATGGATTATGTTTACTATTTAAAATTTACATTTTAGTCCATGTGCTATTGAACAATCGACACCTCGTGACGTCTCGATGATTCCGTCATCGGTTGGGGTGTTACAGATTGGTATCAGAGCCATGGTTATAGGGAATTAGGTTATTAGTAAATGCTTTTGACCTAGACTATAACTAAGCTACCCATTATATGCTTTCTTTTATTCTCATATGTCTTTAGACAGATTTTTCTCCTTTTACTTTTCATTATATTCAAGAAGATCATATTCCACAAACGAAACGAAAACACCAAGTTAGGAGTGATATCCATATCTTGGTGAATAGTTTCACTCCTTACATGTCTTATTTATTTATCTTGGAATATTTTACTTTCGAGATAGGAGACGTCCAAATCTCAAGGAATCTATCCCTCCAAAAGAAACTTAAATCACTAAGCTAGGAGTAATATCCTTATCTTAGTGACCAGTTTCACTCCATCGTATTTTTACTTTGTGGAAGTATATCTTTGAGTTAGGAGTGAAATCCACATCTCAATGATATATATTTTCACATCTCAAGATCCGCTAAAGTTTTGGAAATTATTTGTGACGGGGCACGTGCAATCTGGAAGGGTGAGCGCCTGTATTCTGAGTTTTCTGTCTAGGTTGGTAATTCGCATAAATCCCAATCAGACGAGGGACCCGTTTACCTACCTGGGAATTCTCGGGATGAGCATTCACTTATAGGCTAAAGTACGCCCCCACGAGTCACTGATAATATTTCAATTTCTTTGGCTAGTCACCAGTTTCCTGAGAAACAATCCCAAATATCTCATTTTATTCTTGACATTTCATTTGCTTTTATCATGATTTGATTTTCATTATTAATCTATTGAAAATTTTCCTATATTGATTTCTAAGTTACTCTTTAATTATGCAAAATTTCTCGTATGCTATGTGTCATTCAAAATCTTGAAATTGGATCTCATAGGTGTGCTTTATTTTTGTAGATGTCTGATCGCGAATCTCGCAAAAGAGCTTCTAAGCATCAAGCTAAGTTGAAATCTGATCAGCGTATCGCGACCATGCTCAATGACAAGCTGGAAACCCTTGTTCCTAACATCATTAATGCTATTATTCCAAACCTTAACCCGAACGGTAGCTCGAATGGGAACTCTAACGGGAATGCGGGTGGAAATGGTAGGGCTAGTGAGAATAAGTGCACTTTCAAACACTTCAACTCTTGCCATCCCAACAAGTTTAATGGCACTGAGGGAGCCACTGGGTTACTTGAATGGTTAGAAAGTATGGAGAATACGTTCATTAATAGCGACTGTCCAGCCAACTTACGTGTTCGTCATGCCACGGGTGTTCTTCAAAAAAAAGAGCGCTCACTTGGTGGAATGATGAAAAACATGCTCGAGGGACGGAAGCTGCTTTAGCTATGTCTTGGGATGATTTCAAAATTGCCATGACTACTGAGTTCTGTCCCCGTAGTGAGATGAAGAAATTGGAGGATGAGTTCTATCACCTCAAACAAGATAGTGGAAACAACGTTCCCTACAACAACCGTTATCACGAGTTGAGCTTACTAATTCCTCGTATGGTGACACCACTGCCCTTAGCCATTGAGAAGTATATTGAGGGACTACCACCTCAGATCCATGATACAGTTATGGGGAGTAAACCTGCTACTGTAGAGGATGCCATTCGTCTTGCAGCATCTCTTACCAACAAGCATGTCAAGGATGGTACCCTGACTCGTAAAGGTACTAAGCGACCAACTGAAACCTCTTCAACCCCTGCTACTACTGAACCTCTCAAAGCTACCTCTGCCTCTACCTCTACTTCTGGATCCAACAAGAAACGTAGAGGTAGGAGTCAAAATTATGCTGTTGTTGCACCTGTTAATCAAGTTCCTGTTGCTAACCCACGTGCCGCACCTCAAGCCCAGTCAACCCCAAAACCTTATACTTGCACGTATCCTAAATGTAATAAATGCAACTGGCACCACCCTACTGACCGACCTTGCTGGAAATGTACCGGTGACCACGTTAGGGTCCTAACGCGCATCACCAGCACCAATGACAAATGCTCGCCCACGTGCCTGGTTGTTCAGTTTTAGGCACTCTTTCTTCCAGTGATCGAAGGACCCACAGCCAAAGCACGGTCGTATTTCCCCAGCTTTAGGCGCACCAGACCTACAGTCTTCGTCTTTGTGACCGGTACGACGACATTTCTAGCAAGTTTTCTCATTTTTCTTTCCTTGGGCACCAGTTTTCCTTTCCCCAGATTGACCAGTAGCGACATAGCCTTTACCTTTCTTCCCCTGAGATGACTGATTCCCAAAGGAACCATCATTCTTACCATCACCCCTTTTTCTTTTCCCAAACCCAGAGCGGTTCGAACGCTCACTTGAACCAGTACAAGAGCCAGATATTTTCCCCTCAGAAGCTTTACCCTCAACATTCTTAGAACCAGTACCAGAGCCAGGATAATTTTCGGTTATTCAACTTTTACCGGGTAATCACCAACATCCGTTCCGGACAAGCTTATTTGCACGCGATTGCGCCGCGATTCTAACAAAACAAATGCATTCCTATACATCCTATGGGGAATTTGCTATTCTCTAAAGGCAATATTAATATAATTAATACAAAATTGCACTTTATTAAGTTAATCACACAAAATTAATTTGTACGGAATTACCTTATTTTTGTCGTTTGTCACACCATCCCAAATAGTAGCCGTGATAATACAAGCACTGAAAATATGCATAGCCGACTCCTCATAAGAATCACACAAAGCACACATCTTATTCGGAATATCCATTCACCAGAAGGATTTCCTAGTTTTTATTTCTATTATGACATGACTCCACGACCCTTCGCCAAAGACTACCAACTTCCGTCCGGTATCTCCAAACCCATTTGAATAAAAGTACCTCGTTAGAGTTCTTTAGACTCTTAATTCCCAACCAACCCCCCCCCCCCCCTATTTTTTTTGGTGTTGTAACTCTACTCCACGCCAGCCAATGAATTTTATTGCTGTCATTCGACCCCGACCATAAGAAATGCCTCATAATCCGCTCAAGCTTTTCATTAATATTTTCGGGTGCTTTATACAAAGAAAAATAATATATAGGAAGGCTTTTAAAAATAGCTTTTAAAAGCGTCACTTTCCCTCCTATGGAAAACAATTTCGCTTTCCATAATGTTAATCTCGCTTCAAACACATCCACCACCTTCTTCCAGTTATTACACCTATTCATGTTCGTGCCTACTTTAATCCCCAAATACTCCAATCAACCAACCTGTGACTGCGAGTCTTCAAAACAAGGACCGCAACAAACAAAACAAACCAAGATTGCAACATATTTTCAACCTAGATCTATTCTTAAGCCATAAGAAAGCCATGGACTTCAGATTGGCTACAATCTCGTTAACCTTGACTTTCTTCTCGTTAAAAACTTTATCATTCCTTGCTTTTTTAAAGATACCAACAAGCAATAATAATGATACCATGAACCACTTGGTTATGTTTTTCTCCCCAATTGGCAGACTTGTAAACATTCAATATATTTCGAAATCCAAAAGCATATATCTGCTCCAACCTACACCACCTACCGATTTTCATCCTAATACCCATCGCAATCCAACATGCCGTAAACAAATGAGTCATAGTTTCATCACCCGTGTCACATAAGCCACAGATGTCCTCCTGAAACAATACATTCCTCCTAGCAAGAGCCGACCTTGTAGCTATTCGATTCATTTCCGCTCTCTAAGTGAGTACATTACATTTCAAAGACACCCAAGGCACCATTTCATAACATAGTTATTACTATAATCCCGATCTTTCATGAGCTTTTTTTAACTGCTCCAAATGACATATGTACCCTTATTTTTATTATAATTGTATAAGATGTTAGAAACAACCTAGTTATTTTAATGATTTGTTAGACTGTAACTCTAGAAAAAATTATTAAAAAGAAATTAAGCATATATTTAGTAAAAACTTTATACAATACATGTACATTAGGCCGTTCAACCCAAATGCACTATAAAGTGAGTTGGGATGCCCTTGTACGTCACCAAGTCACCAATAAAATTAGCATTATACGCCTTTAGCAATTTATGGTCAATTCAGATGTGGTCTACTCACATCATCGCCAATGGTGCTACACTTCACCGCTTACCAATGGCGAAGGATGTTGCGGGCCAGGGGTGGCCCTGGCCCCCCCTGTTTTTTGGCGCAGTGGTATAAATTTGCGATTTTCGTAGGTAAATCGAGTCCGGGTTGAGTCCGGCCCCGCCGATTTGCCACTACCGACTGAAAAAATTAAGTTCGGCCCCTCCCGATTCTTGAACCAAGCTTCGCCACTGCCGCTTACATGATACACATGTGGTCTCCAAACAAGGCTTTTCATGGTATTGTAGTAACAACATAAGTACGTAACATAGTCAAATATAAAAATCAATGGATACAATAACTATAAGTCTCTCTTAACCAAATATATATCTAAGTTGTCCCTAATACGAAGAACTTAAAATCTTGTTATATTTACTAGATTTTTTTTAACAACATATACATATTTTTCTCAAATAACACCAAAATTTAATTGTATAAAGAAAAGAGAAACGCCAATGATCTCCAGCCCAGCTGGTTTGAGGTAGGGTGGGTTTTCCCTTAGGGGTTCCCATCCTGGGGGTAGGTCACAAGTTCGATTCATGCACACCACAAAAAATTCCCCGTGATGGTTTGAGCTTAGGCAAGGAGGACACCAGTGTGTGGGTAGGGATTCGAACTTGAGATCGCTAGGTTAGGGTTGTACAAGGATTTCCACTGAACTAAGCCTTTCAAAAAAAAAAAAAAAAAAAAGAAAAGAGAAACAAATAGATACGGAGGGAATAAATTACTAAATTAAATCCTCTAATTTTCCTACATGACTAAATTAACTTTAGTTTGCATCTCAAGGTCTAACTGATATAAGTCCTTGATAAACAAGCAATCACTACCAATTAGGAGATTATTTCTGGAAATCGTTTCCAACGAACCAAATAACAGTTATTTACGAAGTTTATCTCTTTACATATTTGCAAACAATATATATATATATATATATATATATATATATATATATATATACATTTTGAAAGGTGAACTTCATTAAAACACGCTAACGGCCCTCAAAACAAGGACTGAAGCAAAACAAACTACAACATATACAATGGATAAATCGCCCAATCTTTCCAAATTATCTTTTTGAAACTAGACCGGGACCTAAGCCAAAGGAAAGAAAGTGACTTAACCTTTGCTACAAGCTCACCTATTTTAACTTCTTTACTTCTAAATATCTTGTCATTTCTAGCGACCCTAATAACCCACATAGAAACCATGACAATCCCTTGTATAATCTTTCTGGAATCTTTACCTTTTTTCTCAACCGGAAGTTGAAGAAGATCTTTAATGTCGAAGGCGAAAATAGGCCCAACTTTACACCAAGCACCTATCGCCGACCAAAAACCAAAAAATAAACCGCAAGCCATAAAAATATGAAGAGAGGATTCGTCATCTATACCACATAAACCACAGGACACATCTGTTAACGGGATGTTGCGTCTTTGAAGGGCCAGACGAGTTGGGAGCCGGTCCAACTCTAAACGCCATATAAAGATTTTCACCTTTAATGGAACCCAAGCGACCCATTTCATAAACATATGCCTACCCGATCCATTCTGTTGAACCAGAATATTTTTAAAATCAGGCACCTTAAAACTACCATCGCTGCTCCCTTCCCACTGCCACCGGTTTGTAGCACCTGAAAGAAAAAGACTCCCGATACTGCTGCGTAAAAGTAGCAGCTCCTGCTGTTCAACAGCCGAAAGAACCGGATGATTCCACCTGCAGTAACAATCCAGGACCTAACTATCCCAGCACTGAGACACAGTATCTTGTTTATTAGCAGCTAGCCGGAATAAATTAGGATATGTGACGCTAAACGGAGCATTGCCACACCACTTATCGAGCCAAAACCTGATATCGTTTCCGTTACCAACAATACCACGAAACTGAACTGTTGGTCCCTGCGCAAGAATACTTTTATTAACGAAAACGGCCATCGACTTCCACCCACTAGAGAGGGAGCGGTTGAATGGAATTAACTCCCAATTATTACTGTATAAATGACAAAAATCCACCACTTTGCGCCACAAACAAGACAATTCATTTTTATACCGCCAAACCCATTTAACAAGAAGTGCCAAATTAACATCGGCTAATCTAGCAACTCCCAAACCCCCATCCTTCTTAGGCCTTGAGACCACCTCCCAAGCGACCCAATGAATCTTCCTAGCTTCATCATCTCCCGCCCATAAAAACCGCTTCATAATCGCTTCAATATCTTCAATAACTTTAGAAGGCGCTTTATATAGAGAAAAATAATATAATGGAAGACTCGATAACACCGATTTGATAAGAATAAGCCGCCCCCCCTATTGAAAAGGTTTTGGCTTTCCAAGACTTGAGACGAGACTTGCATTTGTCAACCACCGAAGACCAATTCCTAATACGATTCATATTGGCTCCAACTTTAATCCCAAGATAATCAAAAGGAAGATCACCTTGTTTACACCCACTATACATAACCATAAAGTTAAGATCTTCTTCAGTGCTATTAATACCATAAATATTCGACTTATGTAAGTTGATCTTTAAACCCGAACAAATATGAAAAATACGAAGAACGCAGATCATCCTAGAAAAATTACCAACCGACCACTTCCCCATGAGGAGGGCATCGTCCGCATACAGCAAATGAGAAATAGAAGGCCCATTTTCACCGAGTTGGATAGCATCAATATCACTACAATCCGAAGCTTTATTAATAAGACAAGTAAGAGCCTCCATAACAATGAGAAAAAGAAAAGGCGATAACGGGTCACCTTGCCTTAAACCTTTCTCACATTGGAAAATATATGTGGGAGAACCATTGATTAGCACCGAGGACCGAGCCGACTTCAAAACCCCATCAATCCAAATACACCACCGATCCGAAAAACCCATTTGTTTCTAAATAGAAATCAAAAAAGCCCAATCTACATTATCATAGGCTTTCTCAAAATCTATCTTGAATAAAAAAGCCTTTTCCTTTTTCTTCTTCAACCACGCCAACAACTCATTAATAATTAAGGGACCATCAAGAATATAGCGATCCGATAGAAAACCACTTTGATTCTCAGAAATAATTAAGCTCATCACATTCTTGATCCGGTTAGCCAAAATCTTGGAAATAACTTTAGAAATAATACCAATTAAGGTAATCGGTCGGTAATCTTTTAGCCCAATCGGATTCTTGATCTTGGGAATTAGAGTAATAAATGCTGCACTAAAACCATGATTAATCATACCTGTCTCAAAAAAATCAGCCATCAAGTTAAAGAAATCATCTTCAAAAAAGGATCAAAAATGCTTCAAAAACGAAAAATTGAAGCCGTCAGGCCCTGGGGCCCTATCTCCACCGCATTCAAAAACCGCTCTCTTAATTTCATCCTTAGAAAACGCAGCTTCCAATACATCTCTGGAATCAGCAGGGATAACTTTAAGATTATCCAAAAACAAAGCCGGCCGCCGTTTAATTTTGGAAGCAAACAAGGACCTGTAAAATTGGAACACAGATCTCTTTACCAAAGAAGGTTTGGAGACCCAGTTACCATCAATCATAAGACCCGGAATATTATTTTTGGCATTTCTCCCATTAACAACACAATGGAAAAAAGCCGAATTCTCATCACCCTTCGCCGCCCACCGAATCCTAGATTTTTGTTTAACATCAAGGAGCCGAAGATATTCAATGAAATTAACCCCCTTCTTACATTCTTCATACACCCAAACATCCTCTTCTTCCAACTCTTTATCTTCCATTAATAGTTCCAACCGCTCAATCTCAGCTTGCATACTTTTAAGTTCCGTACTTTCTTTATTGATCATCTCAAGCCTCCAAGACTTAAGCGCCTCTCTACATGCCTTGAATTTTGAAGTAATAACACAATCTGGACTGCCTTCATAAATTCTGTTATCTAAAACATTAATAATCAAGATTCACACCCATCCCTCTCCAACCAAGAATTATACCACCTAAACGGCTTTGGACCAAAATTAGAATCAACCAAAGTAAGTAAAAGGGGGCAATGATCCGATTTTTCTCTAGACAAAGCTCTCAAACAAGCTTGAGACCACCTATTAAGAAAGCTTTGACAAACCAAAACTCTGTCAATTTTACTATATTTAAAACCGTCTTCATTACCAACCATGAAAGTGAACTTATTCCCCCGCATCTTATATTCCATCAATCCCATATCATCAATAAAATTATTAAAATCTGAGGCACTGACTGGATTAAATCTGGAATTTTTACGATCTTCGGGATAACGAACAACATTGAAATCACCAAGGAGAATCCATAGACCCACCTGTAAACGCATAACCTCCCTAATCTGTTCCCAAAGCCGCCTCTTATTAACAACATTTTGAGGCCCATAAACATTCAAAATATTCAACAGAGTACCATCAACGACCAAATTACCACTAGTAAGTAAAAAATTCTGATTATGGATAACCAAGTGCTTTGTAAAAACCTTGGTATCCCACATATTCAACAAACCACCTGACCGCCCATCTAAATCAACCTTGTCAAAACCAAAATCATCACTACCCCATGCTCGGACCAAATTAAAATTACCCAGATTTTATGTTTGCGTCTCTTGAATCGCCAAAATAGAAGCCTCATTTTTAACATTGAGGCCTTTAACCCAATCAATCTTCCCAAACGCCCCAATCCCTTTAACATTAATTGAAAGAAAATTCATGGTTTACCTTGTTGTTGACCTTCATCCACAATCATTTGTTCAACCAAAACCTCAAAATTTTCTAACTGTGCGCCCAATTTACATCCCATTTTCATCGTCTCCTCGACCTCGTTGCGTATCTCTGTATCACAATCCGTAACAGGAACTTGCCTTTCATCATCAACCTTATCTCTTACATCTGCCCCTTTCGAACCTTCACTATACTCAGGTTGAGAATTAAGATCAATAACCTTATCAGTGTTAGGGGCTGTTTGTTTATCCTCTTAATGATTCATTAAGAGGCTGACCTCTTATTCGGACAGAGGTCAGGTTGTTTGGTTGCAATAATATGAGCCTCTTAATGAAATCTTTAAGTCTGAATGGTACAGACATTGTGAGATGCTGAATGAAAAATAGACAAGGATACCCTCCTCACCACAAAACAAACCCTACCCTTTTCTTTCACCTCTCATCACCCAAACCCTCAACCACCCACCTCAAACCATCCGCCTCCTTCCTCCCTCAGCTCCGGCGGCCGCCGCCGCCCTCCTCCGGCTACTCCCTCATCTTCTCCGATCGTGCCTCCTCTTCCCTCGTTCATCTCTCTGTCTGCTCGCGTCAAACAGGTTCGTTTTTTTTCTATTAATCATATAAAAACCCTCTTAATCGATCTATGCTTGTAATATGTTGTTTATTAAAAAAGTTTATGGTGTTGTGGGATGTTGTTTATTAACATAAAACAAGTTTTTTTTTTTTTTCTGAATTTGTTGTTTTTTTTTCTGAATTTATTATTTATTATGAGAAATGGGTTGTTTTTTTTTTCTGAATTTGTTGTTTTTTTTCTGAATTTATTATTTATTATGAGAAATAGGTTTTTTTTTTTTTTTTTTTGAATTTGTTGTTTTTTTTTTTCTGAATTTGTTATTTATTATGCTTGAATTGGTTTGTGTTTTTAGAAATAGGTTGTTCTATGTTGGATAATTGGTATGAAAAAAGATGCATGTTTTGGCTAGGTTGTATGTTGATTGGTTTGTGTTTTTAGAAATGGCGAAAAGGATTAGGATTAATTGGAAGCAAGAAGGTGTTGAAAAAACCTTTCTTGAAGCATGTCTTCATGAAGTAACCGTTAATGGACGTGAAGGAAGTAGTCTTAAACAAACGTCATGGAAAAATGTAGCTGAAAAATTGAAAACTCAAAACAATTTCATAGTGGACCAACGTCAAATGAAGAATCACTATGATTTTGTAAAAGGAAAATTTGCAGCTTGGTTAAAGCTTAAAAACAAGACGGGAATGTCTATGATCCAGTTACAAACACTTTTAACTTGTCAGAAGAAGAGTGGCAAATTGAGATGAAGGTATTTGTTTTATACTAATAATTAGTAGTGGTATATTTCATTAATATTATAGTATTTTAAAATATTTCTTCACACAGTCTAACAAGTATGTAGAAGCTTTGAGAACTGCGCCACTTGCTTACCCCGAGCTTTGTTGTCAATTGTATGAGGGGTCTACTTCAAATGGGTTTGATAGTTGGGGGCCAAGTGCTACGCTTCCTCATCCTTCTGAGGAAGTGCATGAGCAGAATTTGGATGGTATGGATGTTGAATGCACTCAAGTGGATTCTCCAGGTAAAGGTGTTAGTCAGGAGTCAAGTGTTCGGTCCCAAAAAAAAAAGAAAAATGAGAGAAACGAAAACATAAGGCAACATTAGAGTCAAAGCTCATAGAAGTTGGTGAAGATATTAGCAAGTTGGTTGGAATGATGATTGAGAAACAAGCACTTTCTGATGATATGGATGCATGTTTGGCGAAGTTGGAGACATTGGGTTGGGATGAGTCGGATGCGAAATACGAAACTGCGCTTTTGCTTTTTGGTGAGAGTGCCGATCTTAGGAAACTGTGGGTATGTCTTAAGCCGCAGAATTGTGAGAAATGGGTTAAGAATGCGGGAGCGAAGTATGGATTGTTTAACTAAGTTTGTGCTTTGATTGTTTTTTTTTTTTGGATGTTATGTTATGGATGTTATGTTTTGGATTTCATGTTATGGATGTTATGTTTTGGATGTTATGTCATTGATGTTTATGTGGATGATATAGTTTATTTATGTTATGATAGGTATCTTATGGATTCGGATGATAAGATTATAGTTCTCATTGTCTATTGTTGGTATTGGGTCTCATTAGCCTCGAGAATAAATGTTAAAAGGATAAGAGACTTGAATTCGGCATTAACCGGTCATGAATACACGCAAGAATTATTGCATGGTACTTCTACACAATGTCATGAGATGATGCGTCTTTCACGTGATGCATTTATATTGTTGTGCAATCATTTTAAACAAAAAAATTGGTTGCAAAGTAGTAAGTCAATAACCTTGGAAGAAAAGTTGGCTATGTTTTTTATGGTCATTGGACATAATGAACGTTTTCGAATGGTTAAACGAAGGTTCCAACACTCAACAGAAACAATTCATAGATGTTTTCATGAGGTCCTAAAGGCAATGATGAATTTCGCAAGAGAAGTTGTAGTTCCAACATCTTCTAATGTAAACGCAAATAACTCCGAACGACATAGAAGACTAAAAGAAATATTTCCTGGAGCAGTAGGTGCCTTAGATGGAACGCTTATACATGCGATCGTGCCTACTGATCAACAGACTCGTTACAGGGGAAGAGGAAAAGGTGAATGCTTTCAAAATGTATTAGCAATTTGTGACTTTGATATGATATTCACATTCGTATGGGCCGGATGGGAGGGAATTGCACATGATTCACGAGTTTTAAAAGAAGTTGCATTCAACCCAAATTCTGGCTTTCCTTTCCCGCCACCAGGTTTTTAACCATTCTTCAATGTTCATTTCATACATTATTTGTTTTTTATATGATAGTTTTAATATTGATACAGATAAGTATTACCTTTGTGACGCTGCGTACACCAACACTCGTGGATTTATGACTCCTTACCGTGGTACGAGGTATTGGTTAGCCGATTTTCGACGACAACGTGCATTAACTAAGGAAGAAAGATTCAATCATGCTCACGCACAACTCAGAAATGTCATTGAACGTGCATATGGTGTTCTAAAGGCGAGATTCCCAATCCTAAAGCAAATGGCTCCCTTTTCTTTTCCAATACAAAGAGACATAGTGATGGCTTGTTTCGCCATCCATAATTTTATAAGGAAATGCAATATTTATGATCAGATATTTATGGAGTATGATGAGAACACGATGTTTCATGAAATGCAAAGTGGGGAAAATGATGGCCTGTTAGTTCATGACATAGAGTGGGGTTCACAAGGTATTGACTATATGAATTCTTTACGTGGCCAGATTGCTAATCAGTTGCTTTCAAATGCTTCATCAAATTAAAATTGTATGCGGAGTTGTGTTATTTGTATTTGGATTTCCTATGTTGTGTTATTTTGTATTTGGATTTTTGTATGTTTCCATGGATGTTAAAGGATTTATGTTTAATTTGGATTTTCTATGACGTTTTGTATTTTCCTTTTACAATTTTTCATCAATTTGTACACTATTCAGAACTCTGGCCAAACAGATACATTCATTCAGCACATAATAGTTCAGAGGGGTAAAATAGTCATTCTGCACAGTCATTCAGAGATACAGCCAAACAGCTCTTATTGATTCATCACTTACTGGTTTAGAGCCTCTTAACCATTCAGACCTCTTATTGATTCAGCACTTACTGGTTCAGCACTTGCCAAGAATTATACCACCTAAACGGCTTTAGACCAAGAATTATACCACCTAAACGCCTCTCTACATGCCTTGAATTTTGAAGTAATAACACAATCTGGACTGCCTTCATAAATTCTGTTATCTAAAACATTAATAATCAAGATTCACACCCATCCCTCTCCAACCAAGAATTATACCACCTAAACGGCTTTGGACCAAAATTAGAATCAACCAAAGTAAGTAAAAGGGGGCAATGATCCGATTTTTCTCTAGACAAAGCTCTCAAACAAGCTTGAGACCACCTATTAAGAAAGCTTTGACAAACCAAAACTCTGTCAATTTTACTAAATTTAAAACCGTCTTCATTACCAACCATGAAAGTGAACTTATTCCCCCGCATCTTATATTCCATCAATCCCATATCATCAATAAAATTATTAAAATCTGAGGCACTGACTGGATTAAATCTGGAATTTTTACGATCTTCGGGATAACGAACAACATTGAAATCACCAAGGAGAATCCATAGACCCACCTGTAAACGCATAACCTCCCTAATCTGTTCCCAAAGCCGCCTCTTATTAACAACATTTTGAGGCCCATAAACATTCAAAATATTCAACAGAGTACCATCAACGACCAAATTACCACTAGTAAGTAAAAAATTCTGATTATGGATAACCAAGTGCTTTGTAAAAACCTTGGTATCCCACATATTCAACAAACCACCTGACCGCCCGTCTGAATCAACCTTGTCAAAACCAAAATCATCACTACCCCATGCTCGGACCAAATGAAAATTACCCAGATTTTCTGTTTGCGTCTCTTGAATCGCCAAAAAAGAAGCCTCATTTTTAACTTTGAGGCCTTTAACCCAATCAATCTTCCCAAAGGCCCCAATCCCTTTAACATTAATTGAAAGAAAATTCATGGTTTACCTTGTTGTTGACCTTCATCCACAATCGTTTGTTCAACCAAAACCTCAAATTTTTCTAACTGTGCGCCCAATTTACATCCCTTCTTCATCGTCTCCTTGACCTCGTTGCGTATCTCTGTATCACAATCCGTAACAGGAACTTGCCTTTCATCATCAACCTTATCTCTTACATCTGCCCCTTTCGAACCTTCACTATACTCAGGTTGAGAATTAAGATCAATAACCTTATCAGTGTTAGTCTTTGAAAATTGCTTATTCTCCTACAACATCTGCTCATCATGTTGTGTTGATTCCACATGTCTAGAACCTGTTTCTTTTAAAGATTCCACATTATTCAATCCCAATAACACATCCAGACCAAAAGGATCCAAACGAGCTGGATCAAAATCTAGTCTGGGTCTTTTTAGTGGATTGGGCCTATCATTAATTGACATCATCTTGGGCTTGGATAAGTTAACAGATTTTTTCTTGGACTTTCTAAAACCTTTCTTAACCGTCTGGCCCAATAAAGCTTCCGAAAAATCATTTGGCCAAAAATTAACTCCAGATTCACAAAAGGTATTTGCCTTATTCGATAATTCCTATTCAGCAAGGGTTTGAAATTTATTTGATAAGTCAACCCCATTATTAGGCAATAATTGTGCAATATTATTGTAACCATGAATACTATCATTCCTTTTATGACCATGCAAAAAATCCGAACTTTCCTGAAAATTATCATTGATTGCTTCGTCATGCGTTTTCACCGGACTTACCATAATATCGTCATTAATTGCTTCGCCGGATGTTTTCAACGGAATACTATTATTTGCTTCGTCGGATGTATTCAACGGAGTGCTACCGGACCTCATATCGGAACTAACAGCCGGATCTTCTTCTTGTCGCCTGAATAGGAAATCCGGCATCCAATCTGCAATCTCCTCCATAACCCAAACTCTAAATTTACGCCCCCGCCACTGAATAACTACCTCTTCCATAATCCGCCTACCTTCACCGACCAACACAGCCACATAATCAAACGATAGATCATTATCCAGTTTTTTAACATTAGCTTTATGCACCACCTTGCCAAACATTGAACCAATCCTATTCATCGTTTCATTACAAGCCACATTCAACGGTAAACCTTGAATCTTAAGCCATGCAATCCTTTCAAAAGCAAAAGATTGTCCTCTCCATAAGATAACGGACTTGAAAATATCTGTATATAGAAGAAACTTGACACGGGTATTTTCATCCAATCCAACCGATGGAAACGAGATCAAGACTGACAACCCTCCCATGTATTGCATCTTAAAATCATCATGCTTCATATCTTTCAACAGATTAGGAATTTTTTTTAAACCATCAACATAAAAAACTGAAACAAAACTAAAACCAGGGTAAAACTAAAACTAAAACTAAAACCTTGATTGGAGATGAATAAGTAATTTTTGGTTTCATTAATTAAATAAAAAGATGATTTCAAATACAATTTAAAATACGAAGAACCTAAAAGATGTATTTAAGTGATTGGCATATATATCGATCTGAGATAAAAATAAAATAATTTAATAATAATAATTACTTATTAAAAAACCAAAATTTAAATGATGTTTGATTTTCTTTAAGGTTACTAGGGGGTGTTTGGGATTGATTATTCAAAACAGATTATGCGTTTTGGAAAAGCAAGGGTGGAGCTGCTTATAGATTATTGCGTTTTGGTAGCCTAAAAAACTGATTATCTGCGTTTTCAAAACGCAATCCCAAACACTAAAAACTGATTATTTGCGTTTTCAAAACGCAATAATTTAAAAATCAGATTCAAAACGCAATCCCAAACACTTATAAACAAAATCACAAAATATTTCTTTTTGTACAAATAGGATTTTGATTAAATACGTTTATATAATCTCATCCTCCTCTTCTTCCCTTATTCACGTCAACCATCCAATGGCTTTTTCTTCTTCTTCTTTCCTCGTAAGAAACCAAACCCATGTATCAACTTTACTCGCAACACACCTTCTCTCCAACAACCATCACTCCAACGTTGTCTTCTCACCCCTTTCCATCCAGACCCTCCTGAGCTTACTAGCCACTGGTTGCAAAGGTGAAACACTCAAACAACTCCTCGCTTTGCTTAAAGCGGATACGACGAATGACCTCACCTCTCTCTATTCGCACCTTGTGTCATCGATATTACCTGATGGTGGCCCTGTTGGCGGACCTAAATTGTCTTTTGCAAACGCGGTTTGGATTCACGAAACCTTTTCTCTCAAAGATTCTTTCCAACAGGTTGTGAACACTGTTTATAAAGTCGCTTGCAAACAAGTTGATTTCCATAAGGTTTGTTTCTAATATATATATTTTTGTTCTTTTTAAACGACATCAAACAGCCACAAGGTCAGTTTTTAATGGTTTTTTAAGCGGTTAGTTATACAATTTTAAATGAGCATATGTAGGTTAGGGTTTGCGTCATAGCCCATTTAATGACGCCCTTGAAATAACAAGCCTATTTTTTTTTCAACTTTCTTTATTAACTTCATACATTAGTGGAGTTTTTTTCTTTATTACACTACAAGGAACTAGGGTATTAGCAGCGACACCTAGGTGTGGATCAAGGTATTAGTATGATGAATCTGTTAGAAAAATAAAGTAGTCAATGATCAGATCTTCATCATCGCCTTATTTTTAGTACCTCAAGAAAGGAAAGTGACTGTTATGGAGCAATCTTTTTCTTTCCAAGAAATATTGTATTTCCTTTTATTCATGAAGAGCTCTATATTTAAAGGGCTCCTTCTCCTTTGTATAAACATAGAAAAATATCAATACAATACAAAAAAATCAATTTCAATTCTCTTAAAGTTTACAGGGTATCAGAGCGGTGTCGATTTTGACCTGCTCATCATTTACCAAACCACGTTTTTTCCATCATCTGTCTCAATTTTTCGGAACTCATAATGGGTGACGAAAATAAGAACGATGACCTTGCCCTACAAATCACAAACCTACTCAAAACCAACCTCAATAACCATAGTCAAACTAAAAAACAGATCCTTTCGGACAGTTTAAAGATCAGTCTAAAACTCAACAGTCAGAATTATGCCTTATGGGCACGAATGATTCGGGTGGCAATCGGAGGAAAATCAAAAGCTCTTCTGGGTCACTTGTCCGGAAAACCCGACACCACCAAAACCAACCGATGAAGTATACGAAAAATGGGAACAAGATGATTTAATCGTATTCTCATGGTTGATCCAAAACATTGATTTAATCGCACGTGTCATTGATTTTGGTGGCGCATGGGACTCTCATCTTCCCTTGGTCGAGTTTTCATACAACAACAGTTATCATGCCAGCATTAACATGGCTCCTTTTGAGGCACTCTATGGTCGTAAGTGTCGTTCACCTGTCTGTTGGACAGAGGTTGGTGAAGCCCAGATCACTGGACTTGAACTGATCCAGGAAACCACAGATAAAATCCAACTCATTCAGGATAATCTTCTCAAGGCTAGAAGTCGTCCGAAGAGTTATGCTGATAAACGTCGAAAGCCCTTGGAATTTCAAGTCGGGGACCTTGTACTTCTTAAGGTGTCCCCTTGGAAGGGAGTGATTCGCTTCGGTAGAAAGGCAAAACTAGCTCCTCGATACGTAGGCCCATTCAAAGTGCTTGACAGGATTGGAAAAGTGGCTTACAAACTTGATCTTCCACCTGAGTTAAGCAATGTTAACCCAACCTTTCACATTTCAAATCTGAAGAAATGCTTAGCAGCTGAGAACCTCCATGTCCCTCTTGAAGATGTGCAGATCGATGAAACTATGCACATTGTCGAGAAACCCGTTGAAATCGTGGATACTGGAGTCAAAAAACTCAAGCGCAGTCGCATTCCAATCGTTAAGGTTCGTTAGGAATCTAAACGAGGTCCAGAGTTCACTTGGGAACGCAAGGACCAGATGAAGTCTAAGTACCCACATCTTTTCCCACCAGACTCTCCAACTTCAACTTTGGAACGAAGTTCCTAAAATTAGGGGAGACTGTAACATTTCGCATTGAATTCTTTGTACGTTACGATGATTATTAATAAAACGTCGAATTTTATCATTTATCGTCCTTTTAAAAAATATATCGTGACACGTTTGGACCCCTAGTACCATACTATAAACATATAATATTATTATATTGTTGTTATAATTGTCAAAAAATTATGGCATGGGCCGGGGTTCGAACCCGAGCCCATGGCCGGTTCAACCCAACACACTCACAACACAAACCAGCTGGTCTACAACTTCTAGTTGGTATAATTCTGATTCAAATTATATTTATATTATGTTTGGGATTGCAGTTGACTTTCAAAAAGTCAATCTGCGATCCACCCTTCCTTTAATACTCAATCAATCCGCATTAATAATCCTGTTAAGGCTTGAATGATGATTGATACGTTTGACTTGCGTCCATTACACGCTAATTAGCCATTATAACATTCCAATTATATACCAATCACGCGTTCATAATTGAAACCCAAGTCAAACATTACCATTTCGTACACACGAACCTCCCACTATAAATTGAGGCCTTCACTACACCCTATAAGTTGACTTTACGGTTGACCGAGCCTCTATCACGATTTCTCTTTGTAAGTTTTCAATTTGTTCGTTGGTTTTAATCTTCGGCACCCTACGAACAATAGCCCCATCATATCAGGGGCTATTGGTTGTCAATTTTGATTATTAAGAAGCTAGGGCTCGTAACCACGATTTGGGGATAATCAACACTGCAGACCTTGTTATTTAATTAAAACAGAGACAAAACAAACACAACCACTGATCTAGATCAAGTGGTTGTGCCGCCTGTTTGTATACGAGGGTACGCGGGTTCGAGTCCCGTAACCCACAAACTTTTTATTTTCTTTTAAAAGGATTATATATCTGTTATCAGTATAACTATATATTTTATTTTAAACCAAGATTAATTGTTCTCAGGGTCCAGACCAGATGGTCTGGACTTGTGATATAAAACACGAACCGGTCACCAGACCCGGGTTCGATTCCTTGCATGAGCAAAACATTTTTTTTAAACCTTTAGACTTATATATATATTCACCAATATTTTAAAAATGGTTTTTAAATACTAAAATTGCTTTATAAAATCTACAAAAATTATTTTATGATGTTTCAATAGAAAGGTTTATTTTACAATTTTTAGTTTTTCAAAAGTCTTTTATTTTTTATATAAAATAAATATTACAAGTTTATTCTATTATAATTATAAAATTTTGTAAAAATATCAAAACGATTATATAAATTTCCACAAAAAATATTATGAGTTTATAAAACATTAAACATTTCTGAAATGATTTTTATTTTCGAAAAATCATTTATTTATTATTTTTAATCAATTTTTGATTATTTTAATCATAAATAAATCATAATAAATTCATTTTTCAATATTTTTGCACCAAAATTTTTTATAAATTATTTCTGTCCATTTAGAACAGAAATACAAATTTTAATTTAAAAATTCTCTAATTTTAATATTTTTAGATATTAAAGTTATTTTTTGACAAATTGAAATAAATAGATTAAATATTCTATTTTTAAGAAAATAATTTTATACTTAAAACCTTATAATGTGACCATCTTTAATCTAAAACCTACAAAAAGACTTTTGTTTATTTATTTATCGAATTTCTCTTATTTATTAAACAATTTAATTATTAATCAAACGAATACTTATCCCCAAATTCGAAACCCTAGAAAATACTTGTAGACTAGAAAGACTTAGACTTATTTGTTACCTTATACATAGGGTAATACTTGGCATCTTTGGGCTACACATATTCTATTTCTCGAGACTTAATACTTTGCTAAGGTGAGTTTACGTAAACATGTATATGCAATTCTTTATACTTGAAACTTTATACTTAAGCAATTCTACATACATGTCTAGTTGTAAACTTTAATGCCTCATGACTTAGACAACTACTGTTAGACTTAAACTTAAACTTACATAATCATTAGCTATGGCCAAGCCGGCGATACTCAATAATAGATCTATTGGATTGACAATCCCACCTAGATTCGTTGACCATCTTTTATGGGGAGCGCGGGTGATTGTTATCGTTCCAACGTGATATTAGGTGAACCGTGGATGACGGGATGGACCTAAACTTGTCGGAGGTTTGATTATGTGCATACTATACTTCATGTTTATTCATGTAGACTTAAACTTACGATAGACATATGAATTGCTAAACTTTTATTATTCTTAAACTTAATTGCTTGACATGGCTTATGTATTCTCACCAACTTCTAGTTGACCCCCCCCCCCCTCCATTTTTACAAACTCAACAGGAAATAATGATGCTTGAAGTCTAGAGCTAGCAGGAAGAGACAATTTGAAGTTTATGCTTTATTTGGCTATTTGATGTATTAGAATTTCATTCAAGACTTGTTATGTATTTCCAAATTTTGGATATTTTCCTTTAAATAAATTTCGATTAAAACTTGAATACCATGTGCTACTGAATACTCATTCTTACGTGACACCTCGATGTTTCCGCCATCGGTTGGGGTGTTACAGATTGGTATCAGAGCCTTGGTTATAGGGAATTAGGTTATTAGAAAAATAATCTAGACTATAACCTTAGGGATTTAAACAGTACTTGCTTCTCTTACTTGTAACTCTAATTGCTTCCTTAATCTTATCCCTATCCTACACCTTATACAACCCTAAGCCTTTACAAGTTGACTGCTCTTATTCGTCTGCTGCAATCCTGATCCACCATTAGATTAACAGGACAAAATCCTCAGGTTTAGCCTGAACCACCTTGAGATCTCGTCGAAGTTCTAGACTTTAATAACGAACACGTGCAATCTGGAAGGGTGAACGCCTGTATTATCAGTCTTCTGTCTAGGCTGGCATTGCGCATATATCCCAATCAGACGAGGGACCCGGATGCCTTCCTAGGAATTCTCGGGATGAGTGTTCACTTATAGGCTAAAGCATGTCTTCACTATGTTATTAGAATCTAGAATCTTTGATAAGTCAACGTTTTCGTTTATTCGTTTTAATTAATGGATAAATGATTACATTCCTTATATTACCTCATTCATTTCATTGTGTCTCTTACAGATCATGCCTCCACGTCGCAGCACTCGCAATAACAATGGTGGGAACCATGAGGAAGGTGGCGACAACCACAACCATAACCACGACACTAACCACAACAACAACAATAACAACAACAACAATGGCGTTGATGCTCAACTGGCTGCGATCATTTCCCAACAAATGGCGCAACAAATAGCAACTCTTGTTCCTAACTTACTGGCTCAAGTCATCCAGATGAATGGAAATGGCGGTGGAAATGGAAACGGCAATGGAAACCACAATGGAAACGGGAATGGAAACGGGAATGGTCTCCCAGCCTGCACTCTCAAACACTTTAATACCTGTAATCCCCCTAAGTTCAGTGGAGATGAAGGAGCTACGGGTCTTCTACAATGGTTCGAGGGTATTGAGAATACCTTCATTAACAGTGAGTGTCCCGATAACTTTAAGGTCCGTTATGCCATGAGTGTTCTTCACAAACGAGCACTCACTTGGTGGAATGAGGAAAAGCGCACCCGCGGAGCTGAAGTTGCACTTGCTATGACCTGGGATCAAGTCAAGGAGATTATGAAATATTAGTTTTGTCCCCGTAACGAGGTTAAGAAGCTGGAAGACGAGTTCCACACCCTTGCTCAGGATACTGGGGAAAACCTTGCTTATAATACCCGCTTTCACGAGCTCAGTTTGTTGTTGCCCCATAAAGTTACTCCCCTACCTGTAGCCATCGAGAAGTATATCGGTGGCCTACCTATGCAAATCCACGACACGGTTTGGGGAAGGAATCCTGCCACCTTGGGGGAAGCCAAATGCCTGGCGGCTACTCTCACCGATAATCATGTGAAGAACGGTACTCTCTTTCGCAAGAACACCAAGAAGACTGCTGGAAAAGATACTCCTCAGCCCGCTATTGAGGTTAAGCCTGAGACCTCAACCAATAGGAAGCGCAAGGCTGAGACCTCAACTGCTGGAAAAGATACTCCTCAGCCCGCTACCACCCCACCTGCAGTGCAAACCCCAGCCATGAAACCGTATGTCGGGAACCACCCTCTTTGTAACACTTGCCAGTATCACCATGCTGCTAACAGACCATGCCACAAATGTAATAACTGCAAGCGGTATGGACACTTTGCTAATACTTGCCAAGCCCCTGCCACTCAAAACAACCCTGCCAGAAATAATCCAGCTCCTAATGCTCAAAATGGTAGGCCTGTTCGTGGCCAGTGCTTTGAATGTGGAAATACGGAACATTATAGGGATGCTTGCCCTAGACTTGGAAACCAGAACCAAAACCGCAATCAAAACCAGAACCGCTACCAGAACCAAGGTGCTCGAGGTCACACATACAACCTCAATGCTAATCAGGCTCGCGACAACAACGAGGTGGTTAATGGTACGTTTCTCGTTAATAACCACTATGCATCCATATTATTTGATTCGGGTGCTGATAAGTCATTTGTATCACTAAAGTTTGAACCCTTACTTAACATACCCCAAACTAACCTAGAGGAACCTTTAGTGGTAGAGGTAGCTAATGGGAAGTCTATCTCGATCGATTATATTATTCGTAACTGTGTGTTGAACCTTGATGAGCATACCTTCTCTATCGATCTCATTCCTATGCATCTTGGAAGCTTTGATGTCATAGTAGGCATGGATTGGTTGTCAACCTATCGTGCTGAAATCCTATGCTTTGAGAAAGTCATTCGCATTCCTTTCGAATCTGGTGATATTTTGAAGATCTATGGTGAGAAGCCTTGTGGCGAGCTTAAGCTCATGTCTTGTACTACTGCTCAAAAATACTTAGGAAAGGGGTATATGGCTTTCTTAGCTAACGTGATAGAAAAGAAAGACAAGGGCAAAAGTATCCAAGACATCCCAATCATTCGGGACTATCCTGAAGTCTTCCCAGAGGATTTACCTGGTTTACCTCCTGCTCGACAAGTGGAATTTAGGATCGATCTTGTTCCTGGTGCAAATCCTGTCGCCAAAGCTCCTTATCGTCTTGCACCCTCTGAGATGCAAGAAGTTGCCAGTCAACTACAGGAACTTTCTGATAAAGGCTTCATTCGCCGCAGTTCTTCTCCATAGGGAGCCCCTGTTTTGTTCGTTAAGAAGAAAGATGGATCTCTCAGGATGTGTATCGACTATCGTGAACTCAACAAACTCACCATCAAGAATCGTTATCCCTTGCCTAGGATTGACGATCTTTTCGATCAACTACAAGGAGCGACCCACTTCTCGAAGATTGATCTTCGTTCTGGTTATCATCAGCTTAGAGTTCACGATGAAGACATTCCCAAGACAGCATTTCGTACACGTTATGGTCATTACGAATTCATGGTCATGCCGTTTGGATTGACCAACGCTCCCGCAGTGTTTATGGATCTAATGAATCGGGTTTGTAGACCCTACCATGACAAATTCGTGATCGTCTTCATCAACGACATTTTGATTTACTCAAAATCAAAATCCGATCACGAACAGCATCTTCACTCAATTTTGGGTCTCCTAAAGAAAGAACAACTGTATGCCAAGTTCTCGAAATGTGAGTTTTGGCTTAAGGAAGTTCAATTTTTGGGACACGTCATTGATGAGAACGGAATTCATGTTGATCCCGCTAAGATCGAAGCTGTCAAAGAGTGGAGTGTTCCTAAAACTCCAACAGAAGTTCATTCTTTCTTTGGTTTGGCTGGTTATTATCGTCGATTCATTGCTAACTTCTCCAAGATCGCTGTTCCTCTCACTGCCTTAACTCATAAGGGTAAACCTTATGAGTGGGGACCAAAACAAGAGGAAGCATTTGAAACTCTTAAGCTGAAACTCTGTGAAGCTCCTATCCTGTCTCTACCTGATGGTAATGATGACTTCGTGGTCTATTGTGATGCATCAAACTAAGGTCTTGGTTGTGTTCTCATGGAACGAGGCAAGGTTATTGCTTATGCGTCTAGACAACTCAAGACCCACGAAAAGAATTATACCACCCATGATCTTGAATTGGGCGCTGTCGTCTTTGCTCTTAAGATTTGGAGACACTATCTTTATGGAACCAAATGTGTGGTTTTCACGGACCACAAAAGTCTCCAACATGTCTTCGACTAGAAAAATCTTAACATGAGGCAACGACGTTGGGTTGAGTTACTTAACGACTATGATTGCGAGATTCGCTACCATCCTTGCAAAGCGAATGTTGTGGCTGACGCACTCAGTCGTAAAGAGCGCATCAAACTTCATTGTGCGAGAGTTCGTACTGATCTTCATGATCGTATCCTCCAGGCTCAACATACTTCAGTCACCCAAGGTAACATGTACGAGGAAATGTCTTGTGGTGCTGAGACTCAGCTTGAAACCAAACCTGATGGTCTACTTTATTTTCTCAATCGACTTTGGATTCCTGACCGTGATGATCTTCGTACCTTTCTTATGAATGAGGCTCATAAGTCTCGTTATTCTATTCATCCTGGAGCTGACAAGATGTACCAAGATCTTCGTTATTCGTATTGGTGGCCTGGTATGAAGAAACATATCGCTCTTTTCGTTGCAAAATGCCTTACTTGTTCAAAGGTCAAGGCTGAACATCAACGACCATCTGGTATGCTTGAACAACCAGAAATTCCTGTATGGAAATGGGAGAGCATAGCAATGGACTTCATCACTAAACTCCCTCGTACACCCAAAGGTTTTGACAGCATTTGGGTAATCGTCGACCGTTTGACCAAGTCAGCCCATTTCTTACCTATTCGTGAGAAATATTCTGTGGAAAGGTTAGCAAAGATGTACGTAAGTGAAATCGTATGTCGCCATGGTATACCTTTGGACATTATCTCTGATCGTGATGGTCGTTTCACCTCTCACTTTTGGGATTCTTTACAAGACGCTTTGGGTACCAAGCTGAACCTGAGTACTCCTTATCACCCTCAAACAGATGGTTAGACCGAACGGACCATCCAGACACTTGAGGATATGCTCAGGGCATGTGTCATCGATTTTGGTGGCGCACGGGACTCTCATCTTCCCTTGGTCGAGTTTTCATACAACAACAGTTATCATGCCAACATTAACATGGCTCCTTTCGAGGCACTCTATGGTCGTAAGTGTCGTTCACCTGTCTGTTGGACTGAGGTTGGTGAAGCCCAGATCACTGGACCTGAACTGATCCAGGAAATCACAGATAAAATCCAACTCATTCAGGATAATCTTCTCAAGGCTAGAAGTCATCAGAAGAGTTATGCTGATAAACGTCGAAAGCCCTGGGAATTTCAAGTCGGGGACCTTGTACTTCTTAAGGTATCCCCTTGGAAGGGAGTGATTCGCTTCGGTAGAAAGGCAAAACTAGCTCCTCGATACGTAGGCCCATTCAAAGTGCTTGACAGGATTGGAAAAGTGGCTTACAAACTTGATCTTCCACCTGAGTTAAGCAATGTTCACCCAACCTTTCACGTTTCGAATCTCAAGAAATGCTTAGCAGATGAGAACCCCCATGTCCCTCTTGAAGATGTGCAGATCGATGAAACTATGCACATTGTCGAGGGTACGCGGGTTCGAGTCCCGTAACCCACAACCTTTTTATTTTCTTTTAAAAGGATTATATAACTGTTATCAGTATAACTATATATTTTATTTTAAACCAAGATTAATTGTTCTCAGGGTCCAGACCAGATGGTCTGGACTTGTGATATAAAACATGAACCGGTCACCAGACCCGGGTTCGATTCCTTGCATGAGCAAAACATTTTTTTTAAACCTTTAGACTTATATATATATATATATATATATATATATATATTCACCAATATTTTAAAAATGGTTTCAAAACACCAAAATTGCTTTATAAATTCTACAAAAATTATTTTATGATGTTTTAATAGAAAAGTTTATTTTACAATTTTTAGTTTTTCAAAAATCTTTTATTTATTATATAAAATAAATATTACAAGTTTATTATATTATAATTATAAAATTTTGTAAAAATATCAAAACGATTATATAAATTTCCACAAAAATTATTCTAAGTTTATAAAACATTAAACATTTTTGAAATGATTTTTATTTTCAAAAAATCATTTATTTATTATTTTTAATCAATTTTTGATTATTTTAATCATAAATAAATCATAATAAATTCATTTTTCAATATTTTTGCACCAAAATTTTTTATAAATTATTTTTGTCCATTTAGAATAGAAATTCAAATTTTAATTTAAAAATTCTTTAATTTTAATATTTTTAGATATTAAAGTTATTTTTTGACAAATTGAAATAAATAGATTAAATATTCTATTTTTAAGAAAATAATTTTATACTTAAAACCTTATAATGTGACCATCTTTAATCTAAAACCTACAAAAAGACTTTTGTTTATTTATTTATCGAATTTCTCTTATTTATTAAACAATTTAATTATTAATCAAACGAATACTTATCCCCAAATTCGAAACCCTAGAAAATACTTGTAGACTAGAAAGACTTAGACTTATTTGTTACCTTATACAAAGGGTAATACTTGGAAACTTTGGGCTACACATATTCTATTTCTCGAGACTTAATACTTTGCTAAGGTGAGTTTACGTAACCATGTATATGCAATTCTTTATACTTGAAACCTTATACTTAAGCAATTCTACATACATGTCTAGTTGTAAACTTTAATGCCTCATGACTTAGACAACTACTGTTAGACTTAAACTTAAACTTAAACTTACATAATCATTAGCTATGGCCAAGCTGGCGATACTCAATAATAGATCTATTGGATTGACAATCCCACCTAGATTCGTTGACCATCTTTTATGGGGAGCGCGGGTGATTTTTATCGTTCCAACGTGATATTAAGGTGAACCGTGGATGACGGGATGGCCTAAACTTGTCGGAGGTTTGATTATGTGCATACTATACTTCATGTTTATTCATGTAGACTTAAATTTACGATAGACATATAAATTGCGAAACTTTTATTATTTTTAAACTTAATTGCTTGACATGGCTTATGTATTCTCACCAACTTCTAGTTGACCCCCCCCCCATTTTTACAAACTCAACAGGAAATAATGATGCTTGAAGTCTAGAGCTAGCAGGAAGAGACAATTTGAAGTTTATGCTTTGTTTGGCTATTTGATGTATTAGAATTTCATTCAAGACTTGTTATGTATTTCCAAATTTTGGATATTTTCCTTTAAATAAATTTCGATTAAAACTTGAATACCATGTGCTACTAAATATTCATTCTTACGTGACACCTCGATGTTTCCACCATCGGTTGGGGTGTTACATTAGTGGTCACTTATAGCAGCGGGAAAGACAAGTTACAAACCTTTGATCTTCAAGTAAAAGCAAATGGAATCAAACAAAATGGTACACCAATCGAAGATCTGTGGATTACACTTCAAGGGATTTGGGGAGAAATTGACCGAAGAGACCCAAATCCCATGAAGTGTACCGAGGACATTGCAACTTACAGTAGGATCCGGTCAGAGCAAAAACTTTTTCAGTTCCTAAACGCCCTTGATAAATAGTATGACACAGTAAAAAGAGAGCTCCGGTGTGACTCGTTACCCTCGGCTGAGGGCGCCTACGCGTCCCTTCGCAAAGAGATAGCACATCAAGGCATACTTGGAACAACCACAGACAACTCATCTTCGCACAACAGGGTGGCGGCAGGTTTTTCTACCAACAGGTCACAAGAAGGGTCGCTGTTTCTCTCAAAAGGGTGAACAGGTCAAAAACATCAAAATAATGCATCATCATCCCGGATTGACAAAACCAAACTAAAGTGTAGCCAGTGTGGTATGATGAAACATACGAAAGAACAATGTTTCCAACTCGTGGGTTACCCCGAATGGTGGACGGATGGGCACAAGAAAGGCAACAAAGAAACGGGGAAGGCCGCAACCGCCACCGGAGGCACCACGGAGGAGCACATAGACATTGGGAACGGTGGCTTTGGAGGCATTGCCTTCGCCGCCGGAGAACAAGACGACAGTGTCAGAGGTACCGGGTTTGGGAATAAATCCTCAGACTCTCTTCTCTTTCTTTTTTTACAAACCCAACATCAATACCTTTAATAGATTTAGGGTTCTCTCCCAAACAACCATCCATGATACTAGACAAGGAGAGGTAGAGAACCAAATAAATAGAAAATACATGTATTTAAAAGGTAAAAAAGAGTCTTTGAAAAAATCATCATCAAACAGGTGTTGTGAGTGTGTTGGATACTCACCATATTGTGATAAACAAGGGAACTTTAAAGGGGAAGATAAAGCCTTGAAAAAATCATTATTCACCCGTGATGTTGAAAACAGTAACCAAGGAGACTGTTTGACTGTTTTGATAACAATCACAACAACCAAGGCATCCTCTTTCTTGATGACAATTGCAACACCCAAGATGCCCAGTACCCCACTTTTTTAAAAAGCAAATGGTCCATATGTAAAAAATCTAGACTAAAGTTTTTATGTAATAAACTAACAAATCCATTTATAAAGAATCGTAATAGTATAAAAAAATCGGGTATTAAAATTCATGCATTAAAAAATCGTAATACCCGAGACCTTTTTATAGCAAAAAATTCCTTTATTTATAAAGGGAAAAAAGGAAAAAACGAGTCTAGTGGACAAGCAAATATGGCTCGAACCTCTAATAATGTAGAGACCCCTTGGATTTTTTTTATTGTGGTGCAACTGACACCATGACGTTTGACCCATCCGATATTATCTCTAAAACTAAACCTAGACACAACTATATAAAAACTGCCAACGGGGAAGGTATGTCCGTTAAAGGGGGAGGAACTGTTGAAATAACTCCTACCCTTAAATTATCAAACTGTCTGTATGTTCCGTCCCTGTCACAAAAATTATTGTCCATTAGTCATGTAACAAAGGAATTAAATTGCATAGTTCTAATGCATCCAACTTTTTGCATCCTTCAGGATGTCAGGACGAGAGCGATCATTGGGCGTGGTACTAAATGCCAGGGATTGTACTATGTGGATGAGGTGACTCAACAAGGTACTGCGATGCTTGCTCACGGAACTACAAACCGGGAAGCTTAGTAATGGCATAGGAGACTGGGGCACCCATCCATCGGTTATTTACGTCTTTTATTTCCTAAATTATTCCCTTATAATAAAACTTTCAATTGCGAGACTTGTGTTCTGGCAAAAAGCCATAGACATACTTATAAACCTAATAACACAAAGGTTGATTCACCTTTTGCTCTCGTCCACTCTGATGTTTGGGGTCCAGCAGAAATCAATGGTGGACAAAACTTTCGTTTTTTTGTGATTTTTGTGGATGATTGCACGCGAATGACGTGGATTTATTTTCTAAAACACAAATCTGAAGTTTTTGATAAATTTACTATATTTTATACGATGATACAAACTCAATTTAAAACCAACATGCAAATCCTTCTAACGGACAATGGAGGAGAATTTATAAATAAATCTATGAAACTTTTTTGTCAAAATAAAGGAATTATCCATCAAACAACGTGCTCTCACACTCCTGAACAAAACGGCACCGTTGAACGAAAAAATCGCATTCTTTTAGAAATAACTCGCGTTTCCCTCATTGAGTCTCGTGTCTCTAAATCTTTTTGGCCCGAAGCTGTTGCTACCGCTACGTACTTAATAAATAGACTCCCCACTAAAGCCCTTAACTTTATAACTTCACTTCAAGCTCTTTCTGAATTTACTAAAATCCCCCCGCCTCTCACACTTACACCTCGTGTTTTTGGATGCTTCGTCTTTGTCCATATACCAAAAATCGATCGTGGGAAACTTGGACCGTGTGCAGAAAAATGTGTTTTCGTTGGATATGGAATTGAAAAAAAAGGGTACCGGTGTTATAACCCTAAAACTCGATATATGCATACAACACTCAATTGTACCTTCCTTGAAACCGAATTTTTCTATACTACCCAACACAGTAGTGAGGGGGAGAAGGAATATGCTGACACACTGAGTTGGCTAAAATGGTTTCCATCATCATCAGAGAATGATCACAGTACTCAAAACGAATCACCACACGCTTCCACACAATCCAATGACAGTGCCATTAGCCATGATACTCCTAGTCCAATCATCGAGGCAAGTAATTCTCAAATTAATAACCAGTTTAATCCCGAAACACATGATTTTCAATATAACGAATCCTACACTGACACTTCTGACAATCATGAGTGTCCTGTAGAACCTAGTGTGCAGGAAGAACCAATTATGTAGGGAGAACCAACTATACAGGAGGAGACGAGCAACAGGTATGAACTTCCACCTAGAACCAACAGAGGAGTTCCTCCAAAACGTTATTCTCCAGGAAAGGAAACAAGGTCCTCTAGATATCCCATGGCAAATGTTGCCAACGGGAATTTATCCGCAGAATCCAAAGCCTTCACTTCTGCCCTTTATAATGAAGAACTTCCAAACTCTGTAGAACAAGCCTTAAAATCGAAAAACTGGAGGGATGCAATGGAAGCCCTTGGAAAAAATAATACATGGGAAAGATGTGTTCTTCCACCAGGGAAGAAATCAGTCGGCTGCCATTGGGTCTTTACTATCAAACACAAACCCAATGGTACCATTGAAAGATATAAAGCTCGATTGATTACAAAGGGATATACTCAAACTTATGGGATTGACTACTCAGAGACTTTTTCCCCAGTAGCCAAAATTGACACTCTTCGTGTCATGTTTTCTGTTGCCGCCAATGAAGGATGGCCTCTTCACCAATTCGATGTGAAGAATGCCTTCCTCCATGGAGAGTTAAAGGAAGAGGTTTACATGGATGCGCCCCTAGGATTCGCAAGAGACTTCAAAAAACAGGAAGTATGCCGGTTGAAGAAAAGCCTTTATGGACTTAAACAATCTCCTCGTGCATGGTTTGGCAGATTCACCCTAGCTATGAAAGGATATGGCTTTCAACAAAGCAACTCCGACCACACATTGTTTCTCAAAAGAAGAGGTAAACTTATAACGTGTTTAATTATATATGTTGATGACATGATCATTTCAGGAAATGACGAGGAAGAAATAGAACAATTAAAGGAAAATTTGTTCAAAGAATTCAAAATGAAAGACCTTGGAAGACTTAAATACTTTCTTGGGATTGAGGTTTTTAGTTCCAAGCAGGGAATCTTTATATGTCAAAAGAAATATATCCTCGATCTCTTGGCTGAAGTAGGAATGGTCGACTGCAAGCCTGTTGATACTCCAATGATTCCTAACCATAATCTCTGCATAGAAAAAGAAGCAGAATCAGCTGATAAAGAACGATATCAACAGTTGGTGGGCAAACTGATTTATCTCTCACATACCCGCCCGGATATTGCATATTCAGTCGGTGTAGTTAGTCAGTTTATGCACCAACCCCAAGTTGCTCACATGGACGCAGTACGGAGGATTATAAGATATCTCAAAGGGACTGCAAGACATGGGGTTCTCTTCAAATCCAACGGACACCTAAAGATTCAAGCTTTCACTGATGCTGAATGGGCTGGAGATATAGGGGATCGAAGATCCACCTCAGGGTACTTTACCTTGGTGGGAGGAAACCTGGTCACCTAGAGAAGCAAGAAGCAAAAGGTTGTTGCCCTATCCAGCGCAGAAGCAGAATTTTGAGGGATCGCACGGGGACTTGCAGAAGTACTATGGATTCGCAAACTCTTGAGTGAAATCGGATTCTCCCAAACTGAAGCCAGTGTGATAACAAAGCTGCAATACAAATCTCAGAAAACCCTGTCCAACATGATCGTACAAAACATGTAGAAGTCGATAGACAGTTTATCAAAGAGAAACTCAAAGCTGGGATTATACGATTACCCTTTGTCAATTCCAAGGACCAATTAGCAGACATATTAACCAAAGCTGTCAACAGAAGGATCTTCAACCATTGCCTAGGAAAGCTGAACACTGGAAATCCCACTATTCAGCTTGAGGGGGAGTGTTAGAAAAATAAAGTAGTCAATGATCAGATCTTCATCATCGCCTTATTTTTAGTACCTCAAGAAAGGAAAGTGACTGTTATGGAGCAATCTTTTTCTTTCCAAGAAATATTGTATTTCCTTTTATTCATGAAGTGCTCTATACTCCTTTGTATAAACATAGAAAAATATCAATACAATACAAAAAAAAATCAATTTCAATTATCTTAAAGTTTACAGAATCCTCAACCATTTGATCTACATACCAATCAACGCTTCTCATTTGTTAGGTATGGATCAAAGTATTGGCGGTAACACCTAGGAGGGTCGCTGCTATTGGTGTCGCTTCTATTGGTGTCGCCGCTAATGATAAACTTTCTTGTAGCGTTAGTGCAATTATATTGATATGAATCATGTATATTTTGTTTACAAACTTATGGTTATATAACGGTTAGGATTTCTCAAAACTGATCGTTTTTAAAGTATAAAACTTTGTTACTGATAAGTATATGCTACCATATTATCTTTTGATTAATGAAGGCGGAAAAGGTAGTCGGTGAAGTGAATTTATGGGCTGATAAGCAAACAAATGGCCTCATCAAGTACATCATAAGTCCTGAAGATATTAAAAAGGGCATAATGCTTATCCTTGCAAATGCTATCTACTTCAAGGGAACATGGACTGAAAAGTTTAACGTATCATGGACTAAAGAACATGACTTTCACCTCTTCAATGGCTGCAAAGTTAAAGTTCCCTTCATGACTAGCTTCAAAAATCAATTCGTGCATAAATATAGTGATTTCAAAGTATTGGGTCTTCCTTATTTGCGGGGTCAAGATAACCGTAGGTTTACAATGTATTTTTACCTAAGTGATGCAAAAGACGGCCTTCCCTCTTTGATAAAGAAGATTGGTTCAACACTCGGCTTTTTTGAGCATCACATTCCACAAACGATAAAAAAGGTCGGGGAGTTTTTATACCAAAATTTAAGATAGAATTCGGGTTTGAAGCTTCTGATATGTTGGGCTTTTGCACTAATTGCATTTTGGACTAATTATTTATTTCTGTTCAAGCTATTAATTTTCTATGTTATTATTTGTGATATTCGTTTCTTCTTTTAATTTTATATTGCAAGTATAGTAGGTTCGTCTTAATCACATTCTATGCTTATCCAAGTTTGCGCTATGCGTGATCTTGTCAAGGGCTGAGGTTTGCCTACTCTAGGCCACTGATGATTATCACTGATCAGCAGTTGCGACTGCTGCTTGGTTCCAGCTGATGAGAAACCTCTGTTTACATGTTCCGCCTTAGCATCACCTTTGATGATAGCTATTTTTAGAAACTGTTTTTAGGCCCTGTCATGCCTGTCTCCTGACAAATATTATTATTATTATTAATCGTCATCATGAGTGGACACAATCTGTATAGTTGTACATAGAACCAACATATAAGAGCATTCCCATTAGGTGTGGTTTTGAGATTCAGTGTAACACCCCAAAACCATTCGTTCGCCTAACTACGCCATTAGGCGTGATTAGCAAAATATTAACACGAGACTTAGAGGATAAGAACATGGGTTATATTCTAATATGGAAATAACCTAGTTAATAATATTATGTTTATAAATGAATAAAAGGTGTTTTAAACTAGCTTATGAGTTAGTTTTTATACGAAAATGACCTGGTGGGTTAGTTGAGGGGCTATAGTTGCCAATGTGATGAACTTGATTATGATTAATAAAAAAAATAAATAAAACAATATACACACAAGTGTGTGTTACGAAAATACATCAGGAGAACACATCTCCTTCAAGACTCAAACCCTAAACACAAGAACATGCTTGAATCCAAGCCAAATCAAGGGGTTTTTCAGTGCATTAGCAAGATGTGGGTTATCTAAGGCCTATAGAACATCAAGGTACCTTTTATTTGGTAGAAATTGATGTTATATCCGTTTTTTATTCTTATGAAAATTTAGGGTTTTGATAAAAACGTGGAATTGATGGTTAATATGGGTTACCCTAGTCTTGGGGAGCCATAAACATGTATAATCCGGTTACAAATCACACTAATATGTGTATTTGATTTTGATCATATGCTTATGTATATGTGTAGAATTTTGGGGTTTAACCTCTAGGTTGAATCAACTTATATCTAGTAATCTTTGTGACTCTTAGGAGTTGTTAATATGAGAAATTTAGTAAAGTGGTTTAAATAATGTAATATGATGATGATTAGACAAATGGTTATGCTTTGGCTAATCTTAATCTTTTGAAACTAAGTATATTGGTGGATGCACACCAAATGTTTGATGAAATGCCTAGATGAG
The DNA here is from genome assembly GCA_028751855.1 of Ambrosia trifida. Taxonomy (NCBI): domain Eukaryota; kingdom Viridiplantae; phylum Streptophyta; class Magnoliopsida; order Asterales; family Asteraceae; genus Ambrosia; species Ambrosia trifida. The sequence continues at coordinate 139,435,026 of CM054122.1, forward strand.
TTAATCTTAACTAGACATGTAAGAAAATGACTATGGATTTAGCTATAAATGGGTAATGAATTCATGATTTATGGATAGTGAATTAATTTCATGTTATGTATTCTAATAATCAAGTTTGACATGTCCCTAAGTTAGGTAATAGAACTAGGGATGCAAACGGGTCAAACGGATGCAAGTAATGCGTATGGAAGCAAGAACGGATATGAGGTAAGTTTTACTTACACCAATGTACTATAACATAGCTTAACTGTTATAAACATTAGTTTTAAATCTTGAGTGTGAGATAAAGATAAACCCCAAGGGGTAGAATCTATTAAGTGAGTCGCCCTATGTGCGCTCAATACAAAATGTGGTTTTTGACCTTAATCGAGATAATGAGTTATGACCAAATGGAGAAATCCATCAAACGGGTCAACTAATAAAGATATGTGATAAATGATGTTTTAATCCAAATTAAATCAATTGAATGAAGTCGTTAAGCATGATGTTAAATGGGTCAAGTTTGTGTCACTTGATCCATAGATAAAAACTTGGGTATCATAGTATTATGAACTATGAGTCTAAACGGGTCAAATGGTGATGTCCTCACCATGTGAGTCCAACACTTGATGCTTGTATTCCAAACATTAAGATTCATAAAGTTTAACGGGTCAAATGGCAAGTTATTGCCATTTGAATTCCGAGAAATTAACGTTGCCTATTTAGAAAGCATACAGGTAAATGCATTCGCGCGTGCATGCTTAATGCTAAGAATCATGGAGGATAAACACAAGGTATGGATATGGGTCAAGGCCACCACGTAAGTCCGTAGTCAAATAAACGTCTTCGGGCAAAGCAACATAGGTGATAAAAGCACTTACATGAAGTGTGGATGCCCATCGAGTAAGTTATTTTCATAACTATGTCTAATGCGCGCTAATGCGTTTAGAATCTACTAAACAAGTGAAAACTTGAGAAAGGATGAAAATCTAAGTCCGGAAGGACTTAGAGGCTTTTAAACAAGTCAATGAGTCAAAAACATTGGAATTGGAACAAGAGGTTTCGCCACGAATGGCTAAATTGAAATATTTGACCATGAAGGGGCATTTTGGGAAGTTAACAGATTTCTAAAGGTTGAATCTAAGAAACTAAATCATAATGAAACAAATCGGATAAACACTTTTGTTGATCAAGTGTCTAATGACTTGACAACTTAATCGGTAAGCATTTTGTGTGGTCAAAAGTGCCTTGTTTGATTCAAGGCCTTAACGGGTCAATATGGGTAAAAATCAACATAAACACTTAAAACTTTGAACCGGGTCATAGCATTATGAACCGGAATATAATTTCAGTCAAACAAAGGTTTATTTAGTCGGCAAGTCAATACTTAGGCTTCGGGAATCATCAAATGCGGTTGCGACATGATTCCCATGCTTAAAAATCACCAAATTTACATCAGAAGCTGTGAACGGCCGCTCACAGAGACCGCGCGGCCGCTCACACAGAACAGCATGACGGCACGATCTTTAAAATTGCATATAAAATCGTAGAAAAATTGTTAGGAGGCGTTCTTTATATGTCTGGAAAGCTCTCGGAGCGTAGAACAATTCTTATTTGAATGTCAAAGTCGGATTTTTGGTTTTACAAGGGGTAAAAGTGATCTGAACAGCTGCTGCGCAAAAGTTGCAGCAGTTTGTTCTCCTGATAAAGGGCCGTTTGGCCTGGTTCGTTCCGTTTCGACGTGTAACGACTAACGTACTAGTTTAAATGTATCATTGACAACCCACTAACCATTCCTTGTGTAATGGTGCTAGGTAAACATGTGATGGAAGTCCCGAAGCAAGGATCAAGCTGCGATAAGAGCCAAACACACCCGATCACTCATCAAGCTTCCGCATTAGAATTCAAGGAACTCCCGTTAAAATGCAAAATCTTAGAGTATGTTTTAACTACTAAAATGTAAAATTTTGTGGGAATCAAATATGTATTTGATCTTAATGGCTTGAGTTTATAATAAATATCAAAGTTTTAATCGGGAGTAGTTTAAGTAAGGTCCAAACCCGTAAGATTAGACGTTAATCACGTGATTACGGGTTAGGGTCTTACATTCAGTTGCGACCAAACGAAGATGCTGGGAATGGTATTGGTATGCGATCGTTGCTAACGGGGCTAGTTCCTTTTTGAAGCAGTTTTCCTGATTTAATTTTTGTCTAGTTATTGGGCTTGCTTTTGGTTGTATTTTTTTCCCATATTTGATATTAGCGATTAAGTCCTGATCGAAAAATAATCAAATTTAATCGCCAGTTTCACACTCGATATCTACTGATCATGTTTGAAATCCAAAATGTAAGGTTTCTTGTATGTGAGCTAGCTAATATGATCATAGATTGTTGGCCCAATTTCTTTGCTACCAATGCTGCAGATGGAATTATAATGAATTTGTTAAAAATAAATGAAATTATAAGTTATTTGTTCCTAATATTATCTTAAATTGTGCAGTGGGTAGAATAAAAAATCTATGTGCTGCACTTGGATGAATTTCTGCAGGTTTTCTTGCTGAGATGATACCATTTTTTGGATTATAAATTTGTTGTCCGCCATTTCATTTGTTTTTCATTATAAAAGATGAAGTTGGTAAAGATATTTAGGTGATAATGTATAGATAGAACTAGGTGAAATCCTGTGCGATGCATGTGAAGACTATATCATTTTTTAAGGTCTGTTTACTAAAGACCAAATAAAGAAGTCAAACATCTGTTGCAAGCAAAGTCTGTTTACTAAGGTCTGTTCCAGAGCAGTGGGTCTGTTAAGGAGATCTGTCTGAAACAGTTGTTACTTCAAACTGATGTTGCTTCAACATTTTGCTTCAAACAGCTGTTGCAAGCAAACTGTCGAAGCATCATTTGTTTGAAGCAACAACTGTTTCAGACAGATCTCCTTAACAGACCCACTGCACTGGAACAAACCTTAGTAAACAGACTTTTCTTGCAACAAATGCTTTACTTCTTGATTTGGAAAGATAATAAAACACCCGTTTTTATAGCACTATGGTACTCGTTGGAAAGATAATAAAACGCTCGTTAATTTGGTGTAATTTTTTTTCAGAAAAAAAGTCATTTAAAAAGGTTAGTTACGTTTAAAAATCATGGGGGAAAGTGCAAGTGCTATGCACATGAGAGAGAAAAAATAATTTAATAGTAAATGGAGAATCCATGACCCATTTAATTGACCCGGTAAAATGAGCGGGAATAACTTAGTTAGATGGTCTGAGAATATGCCATGTGTCCCAACTTTGGTTTCATTTATATATAGTAGTAGAGTAGTAGATAGGTCACCAGGTATTAAAAAGTTTTCATTAAGCATTACTCAAACAAGTATAGACTCTAGAGTCCACTAAACTTTTATTGGGGTTTTTTACATGGTTTATGAAAGTATCAAATTAGTGACTGAAATTGTTGACATTAGTGTTGTTAATGAAGTTTCTGGTTCAACATTGAATGACTGTGTACTCATTTTGATTCTCATACACTATCCTTTGGAGTTTAGCAGATAAGAAAACATGAAATTTTACTGTTTCACTTGCATAGAATACATTGAATAGTCATTTTTCATATGCATTATCTAACCAGGTCAACACGAAACCGAAAAATGCTCCATTAACAGGGTTAGTTTAACCTAAAGCTTCAAAAGTACCCAAACGAAACCAACAAATTAGATCGTCAAACTTTATAAAAATTTATTAGACGTGCATACAGTCGATGATCGTCGGTTTTTTTATCGCCTCTCATAAATTGGCCTCGCAAAGCCATCAAACAACTTCTCCATTCGATGTGCATAATGTCGATGCTACCGACCATCCTGAAAAAATGCCATCTAGCTTCATGTGCAGCGTACAAACGTGTTATGTCGTGTCTAGTCGGTCTTTGTAGATACTCATTACCATATAAATAAAAAATAGCATTGCAAAAACAATGAAGAGACTCGCTTGAAGTTCTACTTGACATATTTAAATATTCATCCAATTCTTTTAGAATGTTACCGTTTGCAAGTTGACGAATCGCGGATGTGCATTTTTGTATTGCCGTAAAACTCTTTTTTCCCCTAGCATCGTACTCTTCTTGAAACCATTCAAACTTAGCTTCAATGTCTCCGACAATCTTTAAAAATAATTCTTTTGATAAACGGAATCGAATTTTAGACATCGTGTCACTGTACTTTGAGTTTTCAACAAAGTAATCATTCATCAAAACATCATTTGCCCCCCACCGATCACGTTCCACCATTTTTTTTCTTTGCGCGTCTCGTATCTTCAAGGTGCGCGGTTTCACAAATCTTTGCAAAAAATTCCATTGTAGAACCGGATGAATCGGAAGAATTAGACGAGTCGAGTGGAAGCGCAGAGCCTTCTGTTAGGATCTATGTTTGATTGTTTTGATTGTTTAAGCAATATGAGTGATGAAAGAAGTAAACTATAAATGGAAAGTGCAGCGGAATGATAAACTGTAAATCAAAACAAGAGAATAATTGTTTTTGAATCGAAAGCTTTCATATAACTAAATGATTACAAACGATTACAATTACTCCCCCTCAGCCTGATCACTCGTGTAAGTTTGTCTAAGAGAATGTTTTGAGTGATAAATAGAACAGTACATGCACTGTTCTATTTATAGACAATCTAAACCACTGATGACCTAGGCTGGCATCACCTAAGATAGTGACCTCTAACTGAATAACAACATAAAACATCTGATGACACAAATATTGTTACATTGGAAAACTCTGATAGACAAACAGCTGATAGGAAACCTCTGATGATCTTGTAACATCTGTTGGAGCCTAAGTGTTGTTGGCTCCAACATACCTTTAGTCTTCAGTACTTAGATCAGCAGTTGTTCTTCATCAGACCTTTGATCAACAGTTGTTCTCTAGCAGTTGTTCTTCAACAGACCTTTGCAAGCAGCAGTTGTTCCAACAGTTGTTAGGGTACAACAGATGTTAGGGTCAACAGTCTTTTGGGAGAAGTAACTTGTAAATGTTGTCTTTATTAAGGATCAATTATGTAGTATATTTTGGATTTCCAATCACCTATTTTTCTCCAGGTCAGCAGACCCAACACCTTCCATTTGATACTTTTTTTGGTTGTATCATTGTTTGAAGTATTGTTTGATTGTTGGTGGTATTGATTTTGATTAGACATGATTGATATATATAATAATTACGAATTTGTTTTAAGGCCAAACGGTCAGAAGACTGTTGGCTAACGATCAAAATTGTGGAATTTGTCCCGCGATGGCTTTCACGGATTGGAGTCCTCGCGACCATGATAAATAAGGTGGGGCGGTGGTCGTGATGGTCACGTCCATCGCAGAGTAGCCATCACGAACTAATTTGCCCACCCTTAAGGAGATTATTTGAGGGTGTTTGGGATTGCTTATTTAACTCTAAAAGTGATTTTGGTCAAAAATGCTTATTGACTTATGACTTTTTAACCTAAGTTTTTAAATAAAGTTTTTGGATTAACTTTTGTGATGGGAAAAACCAATAAATCAATAAGTTATTTTTAAAGAAGTGTTTGACTTTAGCTTATTGTGAAGATTGGTTATGTGTACGTGTAGGTACAGTTGAATTTGTATTCCAAAAACTAAAAGTGAAAAAAAAAAATTTGTGACTTTTTGAAACAACTTTTCAACACATATTAAAAAGCCAAACAGAAAATTGTTCTGTTGTAACCAAATAACTAATTGGCTTTTGAAGAAACCAATAATTAAGTTGTTTTCAAACTCAATCCCAAACACCCTAAGAAAATTGTAAACATTTAACTTTCATTATTTTGTATTGATCAAACTATTGCCAAAGTTTATCTAAAAGATAATATGGAAACCACAACTATTGCTCCTACGTATACTCCAGTTACTATTTGAATCCCTTTGAATTAGTTGTTACACTTGTGTATAGTCAAAGATAGTAAATAATGTTATTGACTTCTCCTAATTTCTTGCTTATGTAACTTGTATATAATTTGATGTAATTTATCATTTTGAATAGAGAGAATTAACTTTGCTACATGGTATCAGGGCATTGTGATTTATGGGGACCTTCACCCGTTTTGGGTACAAATTGACACAAATATTGGATAACAGAAGTTAAAACATATGAGGATAACAATGTAACATAACATCCACGCCAACAGATGTTAAACAACAGCTGTTAACTAAAATATATTCATACCAAGTTGTTAAAGCATTGTGTACAAAATTAACTTACATATCTTTGAACTTCAAAGATGTTAACAAAAACTTACAACTCGAAAAACTTAACAAACATCTGAATACGTTAATAATAAGTTCTTAACTTTCAAATCTAGCTGCCTTCTTTAATCTTTTGCCCCTAGAAGTTTGATCACTAAAATTTACATTACAACAATCTTCAAGACTTCTTTTTCCATTGGGGCTTGTGGCAGTATCAACAAACGCATCAACACATACAAGATCCTTCAAACAAAACACGAAACAGCTAATAAAATGTTATATAAGAATACAAGATGTAGAAACAACCTAGACATACTTGCACAAAGGTATAAATACCTTAGAAGTAACTTGAAACCCAAGTTGCGAAGAATCTGAAGGCTTAACACACTTTTTCGACAAACTTCCTAAATGACTTAAAAAGTGGTCAAATATAATGAAGCATAACAGATTTAAACGTCTACTAAAAATAAATGCTTATTACAAAAAAAATTAGAATAAATACCTCGGCAGATGTACCCTGTACATTCTCATATCCATCAACCAACTTTTGAATTATAATACGATGACAATTAATCTTAACGACAGTGTACACATGGTACTCATTCACAAGACTGTAATCACAAACATCAATATTGAAAGTCAGTTTGTTTTCAACAACTGGAGACAACGCAAGCAACAAACTATTTGTGTTGCTTTGCATCAACACCCTTTCCCTAATATACCATGCGGCAGCTCCAATGATCATCATCACATCTTTATCAAACATCACAAATGATACAGCTCCTGATTCATCTTGTACCCTTATCTGCAACTTGAACCTAAAACAAATAAAACATACTTTACACCAAAAACATGAATGAAATGAAATGAAAAATCTGAAAAAATAAACAATGTATACATCTACTGATTTACATACTTTGTGGTAATGGAAGTACATTCCCAATCGTATTTTCCACAACCCAACGCAGTAGCAGGCAATTTGAGAATTGCTTCACACACTTCTTCAGCATTTTGCAAAAACTCAGATTTACTTAAAACTTTCTTGTTACAATTGCGGCAGGCAGCATAAAACCAACCATGGCTTTCTTCAACACTTTTTATGGTGGCAACCACAACAAAAGACATCGTTTGCAAACACAGTGTATATTAAACACACACTTTTAAACAATTGAAAAATATAGTAAAGTGAAGACATATAAAAGTTACGAATAAAGTATTGAAACCTCTTGAATTCCTAGTACAATGACTTCATCAACCAGCTTCTTCTGTGTCCCAACGGTTTGAGAAGTACAACCACACTCTTCTTCTTGTTTCAACATCAAACTCCACAATGGATAAGCTCTCTTCCACTTTCTTATAACTCGAGCCTTCGTGTACCACATGTCTTTGGCTGGATACAGATCACAATGGCTTTCTTCATCGTATATTGAGGTGGACATTGTTTTATGTTTTAAGAGGGAAATTTGGAAATCTTTTTGTGACACCCGGCAAACTCAGGTTAGTAACGTTGACTAAACTAGTAAGTCTACCTTAGCGAGTCATGCATATTACGTACTTAGCGGGGTCAGTCGAGTCGGTATGATGATTCTGGGAATCATCGGGAGTCGTTACGATGATCCACGGGATCTTCGGGAGTCGGTCCATAACCATGTGTACAAGGATTGGTGATTCGTGGAATCGCCGGGTTTAACACACACACGAGTCTCGAGTCCCAGGAATTGGTGAACGGATGTAAACGTGTTAGTTATCGTGCATTATATGTTTGAAATCATTATGTGACTTATCGGTGTGTGAATACGTGTTTATATATGTTAAAATAGTGTTTAACGCGCCAAAAACCCGTTCCAGCATCATAGAGGCGATTAGGAGCTTGGGAAACCCCTAATCGCCTATACTAGAGGCGAGTAGGCTGAGGTTGGGGCGAGTAGTGGCCCTACTCGCCTGAATAGAGGCGAGTAGGAGCCCCAATCGCCTGAAGGGACCTGCTACTCGCCAATACTGCTGAACACGAGTCAAAACACCTATAAATAGAACCCTTGACTCCCCAAACACCATTTGTGCAACCCTAACTGATCCTAGGCCTCCCACACACCTTGAAACACCTCTGGAACTTGCTTTGCCTCAAAACACACCATCACCAAGCTTATACACCCTTCTTTGATAAAATCCAAGGTGTGTTCTTCATCCTACACCTTTGTAATGTTATTGTTTTGGTTCCCCAAAAGTCCAGACCTTGTTTTGCTAAGTTTGTGTCTTTAAAACCCTTTGAAAAGAGTTCTAAAACAAGTCTACACCATAATACTTGTTATATGTGAAGTATTTGTGCATATGATGATTGTTGGTGATTATAACATGAATGTTTCCATGAATTTGTTGTACTTCTGATGTGTAGGTGTTGTTAGGATGCTTATCTATGAGTTTAAGCTCTTGTTATGGTGTTTAGGTGCAAGTATGCATTTTGACCCATTTGGGTAATTCTTGAAGAATAGGATGTTATGATGTGATTCATTGCTTGTTTATGGTTAGAAATCATGCTAGGATGATGATATAACATAGAGATGATGAATTGCAACTTGTAGGAGATGAAATCTGATTGTTTCCATATACGGAAAGATAAGGTTAGTTAATGAAACCTAGTATTTGCCATTTTTGGAAATAATCGCACCGAGCCCGTTAGAGCAGAGATAAATTGGGGGTTTTTGCTTGGAAAGGGTTGGTTAATAGTTTAGTTTTGATATTGGGTGTTTTTACATGTTTCGGATCTGATTTGGAGTGTTCGGCGCGTGAAAATGCACTACAGAACTGCAGAGGCGAGTATGATCCTATGCGCATGAGGCTTCATGCGAGTAGGCCCCTAATCGCCTAATGTTCAGGCGAATACAATCCTATTCGCCCCAAGTACTAGTGATTACAATCCTAAATGCTAGTTTGATTCCTAAATGCTACTTTTACTAGTGATTACAACCCTAAATGCTAGTTTGATTCCTAAATGCTACTTTTACTAGTGATTACAATCCTTAATGCTACTTTTACTAGTGATTACAATCCTAAATGCTACTTTTACTAGTGATTACGATCCTAAATGCTAGTTTGATTCCTAATCGCGTATAATGCTGCTGTATGTATATTTTAACATCCCGGAACATGATTTGACGCCTAAAAACATGATAGGAACCCCGGGATGCACCCAATGATTTAGTAACACGTGTTCGGACCTGTTTACGCGTTAATCGGACATTATGCTAGACTAGGTGAACTATTGCGCGTATTAAGTGTTTAATTGCATATGTTGCATGATGTCTTGTATTTACCTAACACGTGGGATGTCGGGTCACCAATGGGATGTCGGGTCTTGTCTGGCACGGTCGGTTTAACAGTTAAAGATGTTTTCAAACGTTTATGGTCACGGTCTGGACATTCGGGGACTAGTTGACCCACGGGTTATTAGTCCAGATACTTATACACATCTTATGATAGGTCGCCGCTATTGGGGCTATCATAGCATAATTACTTAACTGTTTTCAAGTAACGCAAACCGAGGTGAGTGTCACAGCCCCACTTTTACCATTTTGCTTTCGGGGGAGAAACATGCTACTTATTTTGACTACTCATCATAGATCACGTTATACTATGGTTATTTCACGTACTATGCGGCTTTTACAGAAAGTCCCAGGGGGGAACCATGAATGTGCGGGGATGCACAACGGGGAAATGTGGATAGATCTATTGGGCCTTACAAACCCCACCCGACGGCTGGGAGCCGGGCGGGTGCATATTGTCTCTAACACTTTGGGGGTTACCGAGGCATCGGTAATCCCGTCCGTCTGGGCTGGCTTCAACACTTATACTGGTTTAGTAATGGATTCCCAACCGCAGTAGTAGCAACACTTAACGTCTAGCTAATGTTTACATAACATAGTAGTAACGGAAATGATCTTACCGAACTTATAACAACACTTTATAAAAGAAAACCTGTGAACTCACCAGCATTATATGTTGACATTTTTGGCATGTTTTCTCAGGTCGCTAAGGTAGCAGTCAATGGGCTAGGCGCACGGAGTCATGCACAGCGTCTAATATTTTGAAGCATATTAAGCAATGTTTTGTAAACAATGATATGTCTTTTGGTTGTAAACAAGAAATGCTTCCGCTGCTGGTTTACGGCTCAAAGCATGATATTTTGGTTTTAAATATATATATGAATGCATGTTTGTTGTATGTTTATTGTGATCGTTGACTGAGATCCTGGTGTGTCACGCGCCTCGCGGTAAAACCCCGCACGTGGAATTTGAGGGTGTGACACTTTTTTAGAAAATTCAAAGCTGATATAAGAAATGGGTGCATTCGTTATGTGCTTATATATAGGGAGCTGATGAGGCACGTTTCCTTACGTGGATTTAAATTCCCCCCCTTAAAATTCAAACTTAGGGCCTAAAACAGCTGAGAGGATATTTGTAACCTCACGAATTTTCCCATTTATTTTGCATTAAAGTATTTCCCGATCCATGATATAAAGTCTAATTTATTTCTAAGTATTCTTATCTTTATCCGTGCACTCTATTTTTCTAAGTTCCTTTTATCATTGTACTTGAAAAAAAAATCTTCAATCATGACATATGTCCTATCCTAATTCTATTTATAAAATCGTCATTTTATAAGACGGTGTTTTTTTTATTTTCTAATTCAAACTAATGATTTTTTTTATTTTTTTCTTAAATAAAGCCTTGAGTCAAATAGTTAAAGTCCTGGTCAAAGTCCTAGTCAAAGTCTTAGTCAAACAGTCAAAGTCTTAGTCAAATAGTCAATTCATCATAAAACCTTACTTTATGGTGTTGGCCAATTTTAATGGCTAATTGAATCCAAAACTAGTATAAAAACCCACCTATGACCATTATACTTGGCACTCTAAACTCACCAAATACTCTTTCTTCATCTTCAATTTTTGTTATAAATCATCCTTTCAAGCTTTTGCTCGTGCGTTTGACTACTCAATAATCACGATTAAGCTTTGGTAATACTTGGCAACTTTGGGGCTACACATATTCTATTTCTCGAGACTTAATACTTTGCTAAGGTGAGTTTACGTAACCATGTTTATGCAATTCTTCATACTTGCAACATTATACTTAAGCAATTCTACATGCATGTCTAGTTGTAAACTTTAATGCCTCATGAAGTACACAACAACAACAGTTTCAACGAGTTTCAACATTACATAATCATTAGCTATGGCCAAGCCGGCGATACCCAATAATAGATCTATTGGATTGACAATCCCACCCGGATACGTGTACCTCCTACATAGGTAGCGTGGGTGATTGTTATCGTTCCAACATATTATTAAGGTGAACCGTGGATGACGGGATGGACCTAAACTAGTCGGAGGTTTGATTATGTCGATTCAACATATTATGTTTATTCATGTAGACTTAAACTTACGATAGACATATGAATTGCTAAACTTTTATACTTAAACTATTTGCTTGACATGGCTTATGTATTCTCACCAACTTCTAGTTGACCCCCCCCCCATTTTTACAACTCAACAGGAAATAATGATGCATGAAGACTCGAGTATATTCATGAGAAGGCAAACTGAAGTCTATGCTTGTTTGGTTTTTTTTTGCTGTATTAGATTTCCACTTAAAACTCATTATGTATTTCCATTTTTGGATATTTGCACTTTAAATTAATTTCAATTAAAATTTGGTTACCATGAGCTACTGTATACTCATTCTTACGTGACACCTCGATGTTTCCGCCATCGGTTGGGGTGTTACAGATTGGTATCAGAGCCATGGTTATAGGGAATTAGGTTATTAGAAAAAAAAATAATAATCTAGTCTATAACCATAGGATTTTAATCAGTACTTGCTCCTTTTACTTGCAACCTTACTTGTTTATATTCTCTATCCTACTTCTTATCCATACTTTAGTCCCTACAAGAAGAGTGCTCTCCATCACAAGATATACTCTTAGACTAATAGGACAAATCCTCAGGTTTAGCCTGAACCACCTTGAAGATCTCGTCGAAGTTCTAGATTTTAATAACGAACACGTGCAATCTGGAAGGGTGAACGCCTACATTCTGAGTTTTCTGTCTAGGACTGGCATTGCGCATAAATCCCAATCAGACGAGGGACCCGAATGCCTACCTGGGAATTCTCGGGATGGGTGTTCACTTATAGGCTAAAGCATGTCTTCACTATGTTATTAGAATCTAGAAGTTTTGATAAGTCAACGTTTTCGTTTATTCGTTTTAATTAATGAATAAATGATTACACTCACTTTCCTTAAACTAAGCTCTAAAATCTCAAAATTTTACAGCTTAAATCAATCTCATTTCATAACCATCTATGGATTTCACAATCACACTTCACCTTACAATCTTAGCCACTTTTTAAATATTCAACACCCTACCCAAATCATATTATTTCATTTCTCCACATGTTACTTATTTTTTAAAAAAAAACTATAACCTCATACCTTAGCACAAACTAAAGATTTCTAAATCTTGTTGTATTTTCATTACCTAGTAACTTTACCAAGTACATATTTTTTTTGTCAAAAGATGTCCTCGAACTTAAATTCAATTTTTTTTTATTTATTGACGTAACAAACGATTTTCTATATAATGCTTTAAACTATTAAAAATCACTAATAGAACCTTGATCTTCAAAACCTAATGTCATGTTTGAAATCTCCAACTAACGGTAATATTTTAATCAAAGCCTACTTAGCTTGTACTATTTAACAACTTTTGCTTTATGTACAAAACCAATTTTGAAAATATTTTTTTTAATCCATAGGAATAATATCTAGACTCTAGATTCTCCATCGACACTCACTCATTTTCAACTTGTTCAAATTTTTACAATATTTGGCATATACCACAATCATGTTTTCTTATACACTTGATTATAATCTTTAATCCAAACCCCACAAGTTACACTGCTACATAATCTCCTTACTATAAAATAAACTCCTTATCAACCATCTTCACATTCACTATCTCTCGCAACCTTGATTCTGTTTCGAGATTTTTCATCATTTCCCCAAGAACTAAATTCATATCCTTCACCTTCTCAAACATGAGCTAGTTACCTATGATAACCAAACTATTGAAACTTGATTGTGTGTTGCATCAAACATAATCCTTAGTTATACATGTGGATTCGACTATCTACCATATTTGAACATTTGAAACTAGAATTCATGGAATATAAACTATTTACTATAGACACACCTAGAGTCATTAACCTTGTCTAGGGCAACTCTATTACAACTCACATGCTATACTTGATACTTGATTGCTTACGTGTACATATTATCAATTTGCAATTTATGTGTGTGTGTAAATTGGTACACTTAATCAAACAACTGATAGAGGATGAAGTACTTGCTCAACAGTTAGTAGAGTACCAAATAACCTACTCAACGATTGGTAGAGGTCATCATGCCTGCTCAACAGTCGGTAGAGGCCCTACAACCTGCTCAACGACTGGTAGAGGCTATCATATCTGCTCAACAATCGGTAGAGGTTCTTACTCACTGACTGGTAGAAGTCTTTTTCCTGCTCAACAGTTGGACTTATTTTTGGATACATTGTATACAATTTAATCACAAGGTTATTTTGCATTACTTACATGTGTGTTTAGAGTCATAGAAGGACACAAAACCCTAATGTAAGGTAAATTGGTGATTGCGGTCCGGAACGTAATCATGAATTTACAGGTACGTTAAGGTGGTGTGAAATTCTATCAAGGTTTTCGGTAGAGAAACTAATTATAAACTCTAGTTACCTGGTAGTTCATTTAGCCTTTCTATAGTCCATCAACTCATGCATTTCTTTTAGGATTTCTAAAACTTAAGATTCTTATTCACCTTGCGATTCCAAGACACACCTAATCCTACCCTTAAAACTCACAGATACAAACTTCTTATCCAAATTATTCGAAAGCAGATTATTCTATAAATTCATGTTGTGCCTTAACCCAAAATTTTCAAAACCACAGCTGCCTTAATTTCTACCCAACCATCCTCAAACCTGTGTTTTTAAATAACTTCGGGACGAAGTTTTCAAAAGTAGGGGAGACTGTAACCTCACGAATTTTCCCATTTATTTTGCATTGAAGTATTTCCCGATCCATGATATAAAGTCTAATTTATTTCTAAGTATTCTTATCTTTATCCGTGCACTCTATTTTTCTAAGTTCCTTTTATCATTGTACTTGAAAAAAAAAATCTTCAATCATGACATATGTCCTATCCTAATTATATTTATAAAATCGTCATTTTATAAGACGGTGTTTTTTTTATTTTCTAATTCAAACTAATGATTTTTTTTTATTTTTTTCTTAAATAAAGCCTTGAGTCAAATAGTTAAAGTACTGGTCAAAGTCCTAGTCAAAGTCTTAGTAAAACAGTCAAAGTCTTAGTCAAATAGTCAATTCATCATAAAACCTTACTTTATGGTGTTGACCAATTTTAATGGCTAATTGAATCCAAAACTAGTATAAAAACCCACCTATGACCATTATACTTGGCACTCTAAACTCACCAAATACTCGTTCTTCATCTTCAATTTCTGTTATAAATCATCCTTTCAAGCTTTTGCTCGTGCGTTTGACTTTTCCGTTTGACCACTCAATAATCACGATTAAGCTTTGGTAATACTTGGCAACTTTGGGGCTACACATATTCTATTTCTCGAGACTTAATACTTTGCTAAGGTGAGTTTACGTAACCATGTTTATGCAATTCTTCATACTTGCAACATTATACTTAAGCAATTCTACATGCATGTCTAGTTGTAAACTTTAATGCCTCATGAAGTACACAACAACAACAGTTTCAACGAGTTTCAACATTACATAATCATTAGCTATGGCCAAGCCGGCGATACTCAATAATAGATCTATTGGATTGACAATCCCACCCGGATACGTGTACCTCCTACATAGGTAGCGTGGGTGATTGTTATCGTTCCAACATATTATTAAGGTGAACCGTGGATGACGGGATGGACCTAAACTAGTCGGAGGTTTGATTATGTCGATTCAACATATTATGTTTATTCATGTAGACTTAAACTTACGATAGACATATGAATTGCTAAACTTTTATACTTAAACTATTTGCTTGACATGGCTTATGTATTATCACCAACTTCTAGTTGACCCCCCCATTTTTACAACTCAACAGGAAATAATGATGCATGAAGACTAGAGTATATACATGAGAAGGCAAACTGAAGTCTATGCTTGTTTGGTTTTTTTTTTTGCTGTATTAGATTTCCACTTAAAACTCATTATGTATTTCCATTTTTGGATATTTGCACTTTAAATTAATTTCAATTAAAATTTGGTTACCATGTGCTACTGTATACTCATTCATACGTGACACCTCGATGTTTCCGCCATCGGTTGGGGTGTTACAATATTAGTAAACGTTTGCTGTAGGTTGGCAGATCCAGGGATTGAGAACCGCTGTTGAGGCCAATAGCGGTGGTTTTACGTGGCCCACACCTTTTTTGAATATTTTAATGCGATTAATGACGTCAGTTTTTGCATCATACGCGCATTGGTGGTCAGTCTCTCCGGCTGACACATCAGTTTTCTTACGTCACTCACGCTTCTCCTATTATGGAAAGTATAGATAGATTATAGATTATAGATTATAGATTAGAATATTAGATTATACCCCGGTAATGTCCCGGGTTAAGAAATCTAATATGACATATCAATTTTACATATGAAATAAAATGATACGCTTTACAGTTACATGCATGAAAACTTCGGGTAGCACCTAACCTAAAACAATTAACAATGTAATGTATCTCCAATGTTAACGCCTAACCTTAAACAATGTATAACTCTAATATTAATATCTAACCTAAAACAATGTACAACCCTAATGCTAACACATGTTGAAAATAGAATTCATATTTACTGATTTGAACATAATTAGTGACTTGCCTATATATAATTAATGAATTACCTAAATACTTTGTGTTTTTTTTCCTGCATGAACAAAATCACACAAAAAATAGTAGTTTTTTCTCCGTTTTTTATATAGCACTATGGTACTCGTTGAAAAGATAATAAAACGCTCGTTAATTTGGTGTAATTTTTTTTCTTTAAAAATTCGCATATATAAATGATATCAATGTTTAAAAATTATGGGTGGAAACATGAGAGAGAACTATCCAATTTTGTTTTAAAATATTTTTTTTTCTAAAATCAATTAGTGCCACATGGTACACTCAAAGAATAGAATTCCATTAAATGATATGTAGGATTTATTTTATAATAGATAGATAGATAGATTAAAAAGAATGTTAAAATAAATTTAGAACGTAAAAGTGTTACAATATTTTTTTAATCGTTTTTATAATATTAAAAAAAGTATAAGATAATTTAAACTTTTAAACAAAACCAAAATTTATTTAAATTTTAAAAATATTTGATTTGTTTGACTGAGAATTGTAAACGATATCTTAAATAATATTAGCAAATTAATATACTGAATGCCTAGGGTTTCATTATAAATACATTAACATAATCTCTTCTTCTTATTCAAGTACTCGAAGTCCATCAATGGCTGCTTCTTCTTCTTCCATGATCAGCAACCAAACCCATGTATCAATTACACTCGCAACCCACCTTCTCTCTAACAAACATGATTCCAACGTTGTCTTCTCTCCTTTTTCCATCCAGGTCGTCCTGAGCGCACTAGCCGCTGGTTCCAAAGATGAAACACTCGACCAAATCCTTGCTTTCCTTAAAGCGGATACGGCGAATGACCAGGGCCGTCCCTGAGAATTCAGGTGCCCGGGCCAAGTCATGAAAAAAGGTGCCCCTTAGCCTTAGGCGTTAACGAAATAAATAAACGTTTACTTTTTTTTTAAACAACGGGTAAAGTAATTGTTAGGACAAAAAGGATTGGTGAAAACACTTTTGTAAACCTTAGTCTAATTCACTTCTGTCAAAATATTCTAAGTATAGAACTGCTGAAGAAGAAAGATCAAACTGCTGAAGAAGAGATTCCACAAGTGCTGAAGAAGAAAAGTCATCAGAAATTCTGAAGTTTAAACCAGACACTTCTACTAAAGAACTGTTGAAGACAAACTACTCATCAGTAGTTTTTCATTCATCAGCACTTATGTGACGATCTTTTCCACCGCCTTTTTGCATCAGTAGTTTATTACTTTAGTATTACTTTTGCTTTATGTACAAGTTCCAATGCTGCAACTTGTTTCTAAACTTGCTTTTTGGCAAGGTTCATGTATTTGTAAAGTCTATAAATAGAAGGGTTCATCCCTCTGTTTTAGACATTGATTTTAATACAGAAATCCTTCAACATATATTATTGTTATTTCCATTTCATATTTATTGAGAATCTGTTTAAGTGTTTCATTCTCATTCAATACTTAGATTCTCAATAAATACTTATCATTTATTAGTTTATTAATCCAGGAGGAGTTATAACTCTTGTTGATAAGTGTAGCTTTAAACTCATAACATTCCGATGTGCTATCACTGATCAAGAACTTGCTAAACACCTAAGTGTTCACTAGCAAGTTCATACAAAAGAGCAATACTGATCCAACAATTGGTATCAGAGCACTGGTTTATCTGATCACATATCAATCTAAAAATTGAGAATCAGACACAGGCTCTTATTGAAATTCAATAAAGGATTATAAGCTCACTTTTATCAACATCCATCACTTTAAGAGATATTTGACAAATCAATACTCTTTAAAATGGATCCTCATAATACTGGTTCTGCCACTAAACCTGCTATGCTAGTAAGAAATGAATATAACATCTGGCAAAAGAGAATGGCACATACATTATCACAGACCAACACATGTTGCTGGAAATCTGTGATATATGGTCCTCATAAACCAGTAAACATTAATCTTGAAACTAAAGAAGAGATTCCAAAAGACCCAAAAGACTATACTAATGATGATTTCCTAAAACTTGAGCTTGATGCAAAAGCTTTCTCTATGTTGGGAATGGCACTCCCAAATGAAATCTACTCTGGCCTATTACATTGTGATAGTGCCAAAGAGCTTTGGGACTGCCTCAAAGAACAGTTTGGAGGAACTGAAGAGGTGATTGCCAACACCAGAGAAATCTTGGCTCAACAATATGAAACTTTTTCTCACATTAATGGGGAAACTTTAACACAACAATTTGAAAGATTCTCCTCATTAATATCTGAGCTAAAACTAAATGGTCAGACCTACACAACTGTATCTATGCTTCATAGATTTTTAAGGTCTTTACCTAAAAAATGGGAAACATACTCTATAGTCTTAAGATCTTCACCAGACTTTAGCTCCCTCACTCTTACAAAACTTCATGGGAGATTACTTACTTTTGAAAGATAAATTGATCAAAAGAAAAGATTACAAAGTTCTGGCAAAACTGTTGATGACTATCTACCAGGTAGTACAGCACTATTGGGACAAGACTCACCAACTTGTTCAAATAGTTTTGGATCTTTTGACCATATTGACATAACTGCTGGGATCTCATCTGAAAGATCATTCCCAGGTTATGACAATAATGATTTTGGTCAAACTGCTGACAACATGTGTTTTATCATGGATGATTTAAATAATTTCAGCAGTGATGACCTAGAAGAAATGGATATTTTGCACCAACTGGCCATGTTAAGTTTAAAAACAAATAAATTTTACAAAAGGTCAGGAAGGAAGTTTCCAGGACTCAACAGTTCAATAAAAATTGGTTTTGACAAATCTAAACTTAGATGTCACAAGTGTCAAAAGTTGGGACACTTTGCTAGAGAGTGTAGAAGCTCTGGCTTTTACCAATCTCAGTCTGGAAACAATTTTAACCCCAATTATAACAGGAATAATGGAACATAAGGGAGTGCACATTTTGTACAGGCACAAGCTCCACAACACCAATATGTGCCACAAGTACAATATGTACAGATGCCTGCTCAACAGATGCAGAGCCAACAATCAATCCCTCCCTTTCCAGCTGCTCAACAACCTCCACAGCAACAGCAACCCTCTCAACAAAGTTTATTTACTTCAGGGTATGTTGACTGGAGTAGTCTTCCTTTTGACACCACAGAGTGCAATCCTGATGCAGACAACAAAATGTTTGACATCAACTGGGGAGAGCCTGACAATGGCAGAAAGAACTTTGCCTTAATCGCATTTGAGGGATGCACCTCAAAATCTGCCTTGTCACAGGTATCAAAAGAATCTTTGACAAAACTGTGTTCAAATTCTTGCAAAGAATCTTTTGCTCTCATAAGAGAGACTAATGTGCACTTACAAGGAAAAGCAAATGACTCTGAGAGAAAATTCACTCAGATGAAATGTGATTTAGAAAGAAAACTTTCTGCAAAAACAAAAGAAGCTTCTAAATTAACTAACACTGCTATTGAAACCCAAGCACAAATTAAAATCATGATAAATGACCTAGGAAATGTCAGACAAGAGCTTGCTGACACCAAGGTCACATGTGAAAAATGGGTTGAATCTTGTAAGGGGTACCAATTATTGCTAAACAAACAAAGTGCTTCAAATGTTAGGTTTGGCATAGGGTACAATCACACTGAAACACCAACAGATTTTTCCCCCAAAACTACTGAAGATTGGAGAAAAATTGTTTCAGGTGAAACTTCTGAAGTGGAAGAATGCACATCTTTCCATGAGAACTTTCTAAAAACACACAAAGAAAGTTCTTCAGAAGTACTGATTAATTCTGACATTAAGCCATCAGTAGTTTCAACTACATCAGGAGTTGAGAACCTGAAAACTACTGATGACCTAAAACCAATCAAAATAGTCCGAAACTTGTCTTTGAAAGAAAAGACAAAAGAATGTGAAATCTGTGGTCTGTTCAACTACAAAACAGAATTTTGCAGATATAGAAAAGGTATTCAGTTCAATAAGAAAAATCAACAACTGGTTGTGGGAAAACAAATCAAAAATGATTTTGTAAAAACTTTTTCTCCCAAGAAACAACAACCAGTAAACACCTTTTCTCAGAAAAAGACAGAATCTCAACAAAGATCTTTTTCTCAAAATTCTCTTTCAGTAGTTAGACCTGAATCATCAGCAGTTTCACAAACTGCTGAGATTAAAGATCTTATAAACTTGGTACAACTACTGGTGACCAAAGTTGATGGTGGTCCTCAAAAAGATACCACCATTGTTCTTAATGAAAAATCCATTGCCAAAAAGACATGGATTTCTCAACTTGGTCAAGAACAAACTGTAAATGTTCTCAAGAGCAAACCCAAAGCCAAACTGGCTTGGGTTCCTAAATCTAACTAATTTGCTATCTTCTGCAGAGAGTTTCCAGAGGCTTAAATAGCATTTGGTATGTAGACAGTGGAGGCTCAATGCACATGACAGGATGCAGATACCTGATAAACAATTTTATCAGTCAAAGATATGGATTTGTATCCTTTGGGAACAATGCTAAGGGATATGTGCTAGGACATGGCAATGTCTCCTCTGGCAAAATACAGTTTTACAAGGTCAATCTGGTTGAAAACCTTGAGTACAACTTGCTGAGTGTGTCACAAATGTGTGATAAAGGATATTCTTCCTTTTTCACAAAGACAGCATGCAAGATCATATCACCAGAAGGCCAGAAGTTGATAGAGAAGATTATTGAAGATCATACTTTGTTAATAGCCAAAAGATATGGCAATGTCTATGCAGTGGACATTGAAAAAGACAATGTACTGAACAACACTGCCTGTTTCTTCTCAAGGGCATCAACTTCAGAAACTGATCTCTGGCACAGGAGACTTGCCATGTGAACTTTAAAACCATAAATAAAGTCACAAAAATGGGCTTGGTCAGAGGTCTACCCTTAAAAGTATACCAGTGTCAAGAACACTGTGTATCCTGTTTAAAGGGAAAACAGCATAAGTCCTCCTATAACTCTATTGAAGAATCAAAAACAACTGCATGTCTTCAACTACTCCATATGGACTTATTTGGGCCTGTAAAAATCATGAGCCTTGGTAAGAAGAAGTACTGCTTAGTCATCATTGATGACTACTCAAGATTTACATGGGTATTCTTCTTGTTTTCCAAGGATGAGGCTGCTGAAATCATCAAGTTCTTCATTCTATAAGTATAGAAGCAATACTCTCTACCTGTCAAAACCATTAGAAGTGATAATGGGACAGAGTTCAGGAACAAAACTCTGGATGAATTCTGTTTGTCTAAAGGGATTATTAGACAATTCAGTGTTCCCAGAACTCCTGAACAAAATGGTGTGGTAGAAAGGAAGAACAGAACTTTAATAGAAGGAGCAAGAACAATGTTAGCTGATTCTAGCCTACCATTATACTTTTGGGCAGAAGCAGTTAACACATCATGTTATGTTCAAAATAGAGTTCTTTTTGTCAAGAGACATTCAAAGACTGCCTATGAAGTTCTTCATGGCATGAAGCCCCTTATCTCCTTTTTCATGGCTTTTGGGTGTCAATGTTTCATCTTAAACATTAAGGAATCTATTTCAAAGTTTGCTGCCAAAGTTGACTCAAGTTACTTTCTTGGTTATTCTTCAACTAGAAAAGCCTACAAGGTTTTTAACTCAAGAACCAGGATAGTAGAAGAAACACTAAATGTCAAGTTCAATGAGTCAAAACACACTCTCATTCCAGCACATCCTGCTGAACTTTTTGACCTTGACAACTTCCATTTTGGACCTGAAAAGACTGTCACTTCATCCAAACCTACTTATTATGGTGATCAAAGGTTTGATGATGAGGATCCAGCACCATGGACTCCTCAAACAGTCATTGAGTCAACTTCAAAACCATCAGAAGTTTCACAAACTTCTGATTCAACAAATACTGAGGAACAAACTCAAACATCTGCTTCAGCACCTGCAACTACTGAAGACACTGAAACTGCTGAACCAGATATAATAGACCTCAGTAGTTTGTTTGATGAACATAAGCCACCAACACCTGTCAGTGGTTTAAAACAACTGATCGAACACAAAGACCATCCACTTGATCAAATCATGGGTGATATTGCATCAGGTGTTCTTACAAGAAACCAGCTTTCCAACTTTTGTCTCTTCTCAGCATTTATTTCACAGTTGGAACCAAAGAAGTACTAGGAAGCCCTTAAAGACAACAATTGGGTGCAGGCAATGCAAGATGAATTGCTTCAATTCAACAAGCATCAGGTTTGGGAAATCTGTCCCCTACCACCAAACAAGCAACCAATTGGAACAAGATTGGTTTTCAGGAACAAACAAGATGAAGCTGGTATTATAATAAAGAACAAGGCAAGACTGGTAGTACAAGGTTACTCTCAAGAAGAAGGAATTGACTATGATGAAACCTTTGCTCCAGTTGCAAGGCTTGAAGCCATCAGGTTATTTCTGGCCTATGCCATTTCCAACAAAATAAAAGTTTATCAAATGGATGTTAAGAGTGCATTTTTGTATGGAAAGATAAAAGAGGAAGTGTATGTTTGTCAGCCACCTGGGTTTGAGGATCCTTCTCATCCTGAGTGGGTGTACAAACTAGACAAAGCTCTTTATGGGCTCAAACAGGCTCCAAGAGCCTGGTATGACACACTTTCAACCTTTTTACTCAAAAATAACTTCACAAGAGGTGCCATTGATAAAACTCTTTTCATAAAACATGTTGGAAATCATGTCTTACTTGTTCAAATATATGTTGATGATATCATTTTTGGTTCAACAAACACAAAATTGTGTGATGAATTTAAGAAACTCATGCAATCAAAATTTGAGATGAGTACAATGGGAGAACTGCAGTACTTTCTGGGACTGCAGATTAAACAACAATCAAATGGAACTTTTATACATCAATCAAAATATGTTAAATAATTATTAAACAAATTTTCTTTACAAGACTGTAAATCATGTTCCACTCCCATGACACCAACCACACAAGTTGAACCAGATGATCAAGGAAAACAGGTTGATCAAACCATGTATAGATGTATGATAGGTTCCCTTTTATATCTAACTGCTTCTAGACCAGATATTATGTTTTCAACATGTGTCTGTGCTAGATATCAATCAGCTCCTAGGGAATCACACCTCATTGCAGTCAAAAGAATCTTCAGATATCTGAAAGGAACTCCAACTCTTGGAATTTGGTATCCTGCTTCAAGCAATACCAAGTTATCAGCTTTTTCAGATAGTGACTATGCAAGGTGTAAAATGTCAAGAAAATCAACATCTGGTGGTTGTCAATTACTGGGAAACTGTCTAGTGTCCTGGCAATCAAAGAAACAAACATCTGTTGCAACTTCAACTGCTGAAGCTGAATACATTGCAGCTGCAAGTTGTACATCACAGATACAATGGCTCCAATATCAACTTCTTGATTATGGAATCAAAGAGACCAAGACACCATTGCTTGTAGACAGCAAATCTGCCATTAGCATCATTCAAAATCCTGTTCAGTTTTCAAAGACTAAACACATTGAAATCAGGTATCATTTCATAAGAGATTGCTATGAAAAAGGCAAGATTGAAGTGAAACATGTAGCAACAGCTAATCAAATAGCTGACATATTCACTAAACCCCTTGACACATCAACATTTCAGAAGTTAGTATCCATGCTAGGGATGCTAAATTTGTAAGTGTTTCTCTTTACTTTTCTGCACAAATTTTTTATTTTTCACTTACATCTGTTTTCAGAAATTGAAAAACTTCTGAAAAACAAACAAGAGAGAAACTACTGATGAACAAAACATCAGTATGGGGATATTTTCTGAAAAGTGATTAACTTCTGATAAAACAACCTTCAGAAGTTATGAATAAAGTATTTATAAAGTATTTATCATCAGCTGTTCAAAACTACTGAAGAAAAAGTGGGAACTACTTATGAAAATAATTCTTCATCAGCAGTTTAGTCAAAAAGAGCAAATCAGACTTTTCCCACATCAGAAGTTTGACCTAGGCGGTTTAAAACTTCTGATAAAGAAGTTTTGACCTTGGCGGTTTAAAACTTTTAATAAAGAAGTTCTAAGCGGTTAAAAACTTCTGATAAATATCTTTTTTCAACACTTATCCATTCAAACCAAAAATTCCCTCCTTCTCTCTCAAGAAAGCTCTCAAACCCTGAACCTGCAAAAACACTGTTTGATTCATACACACACAGTCCACATGGCTTTAGTTCTTAAACAGGGACACAATCTAAGAGCCTACTTAGAAAAACAAGAAGGCTGGTCCCAATACGATGAGATCATTGATCTCGTCGTCAAATCCCAATATTTCACCGCTCTCACAATAGACCCACCAATACATCCTGAAACTCTCAATGAGTTCTGGGCTAACGCTGAGACAGTGATGGTGGATGATGAGGTTATCTCTCTCAACTCAACAATCAAAGGGAGACAAATGGCCATCACACCGGCCACACTTGCAAACAGACTGGGGTTGAATGATGTAAATGCCCCTGAAAAGTTTGAAAACTCTGCAATCCACCTAACCATGACTGAATGTGGTTATCAAGGTACTCTCTCACAAACTACTATCTTTAAAAATTATTTTGAACCAAAATACAAACTTTTGTTTCATTATATAATTATGTGTTTGAGTCCTAAAACAGGGTCTTATGACCAGATGCCCTCAACCTTTCAACCAATTTTTCATTTCATAGTGAATGAAACAAATTTCAGGGCATCAAAACTTTTCTTTAATGAGTTGGTGTTACATCATAATAACACTAAAAAGAAGTTTTTGTTATATCCAAGGTTCATTATGCAATGCATAATAAAAGAACTGGGTGATGAGGTGCTTGTGGGTAAAACTGAAATTTTAAAACCCTTATCCTCACAAGCATACTCTAGGCACAACAAACAGGCTGCCTGGCCAGAAGATGACCAAGGGGAACCAGAACCAGTCCCCATGGAACCCTCATCTTCCAAACCTACACCCCCAAAGGCCAAGAAACCCAAGGTACAAAAACAAAAACCCACCAAACCTAAAAGAAAAGCTGTTCAAGAGGTTGAGATGCCTGAACAACCTATTGTGCAATCTGCACTTCTTAAAGATGTGACTGAAACATCCTCTCAGTCTCATCCATCTCAAACCCCACCAAGAGCACCAATCACAAAACTTTTCAAAAGAAAAAGACTTAAGAAAACTATTCCTATTAATTCCTCTTTTGAAACTGCTGAACCCATTGGCCAAACTACTGAACCAGCACCCCAACTTTCTGAACCAGATATTGAAATAGCCAAACTTCTCTCTGGGCTAAAAGAGAAAGTCCCATCCACACATGTCAGTCCCTAACTACCACCTCAAACAGGGGACATAACCTCAGAATTTGACATAGATGTGGACACTCAAAGTCCTAACCAAAGAGATGAGGATGAACCAGGGTCTCTAAGCCCAAACTTAGAAACTCTTGGTACTTTTGAGGCTGCTACTACTCATTTACCACCCAGTGGTGGACCTGAGGATAGAAGTAACATAGCTAAGACCTCAACTGTGGCAACTACTGATGAAGGCTTAATGCCTGAGGTAGGAAATCCTCTGAACCAAGAAAAAGAGGTACATGAGACAACTGAGTTGGGCTCAGCTCATGATGTAACTGATACAGTCCTCATTGAGGATGTAATCAAGGATTCAGATGATTCCATTGACTTGGATGATGTTTCAAAACAACAAACTACTGAATTGACGGCTACAAGTGAAGGTCCTGCACCTGGTGTATCTAGGCTCAAGAAGCTAGTCACACCAGATCAGGTTAAAGTCCACTCAATCCATGATTCCCCTAGAGTGGCATCTTCTGTACAACAAGAAGATCAACCAAAAACACACCCTCACTACAAATGCCTACCCAATTCCCTGGGCAATCCAGCATAGACATGAACCAACTATGTAGCCCAGATGGTCCCCTGTACCACATGATGAACACTCTCATCAAGAACCACTTACAAACATACACAGCTAACTTGGAGCTGTCAATCAAGAACCAATTTGGAGTGATCAAGAAAAAGATGAACGATCTGTCCAACAAGATTGAATTCAACAGCAGACAGATTGCTACTCTTACAGGTCATTTCTCCCAACCCTCAACTTCAAAACTTGATGAAAACAAAAAGGGGGAGAAAATTAGGGAACCTAAGGAGTCATTCGAAGCCAGGATAAAGGCAAGAGTGGCTATCCTAGAAAGAGATCAAAAGAATCAAGCCAGAAAAGAAAAACTGGCCCAACAATTTGGTGTCTCTATTCAAGAAATAGAAGATGCTGAAAAGTCTGATGAATCCCAAGGGCATAATGAAGAAACCTCTGATGGCCAAAGTTTTGATGAAGAATCAGAAAGTACTGAAGACAATCCTTCAGTAGTTGACAAACCTTCAGAAGTTGTCAACCCATCAGAAGTTAACACTTCCAAAACTCAAACTGCTGAACAAGAGCCTTCCAGATCAACTGAACCTACTCAACCAACTCCTGTTCCTCCTAGGCCTATTACCACAATGACTGTACTAAACCCTTCTCCAATCTCTCAATCAGCAGAACTACTTGAGAAGAGTTTAGTGGCAGCCCAAAAGAAGGCCAGAGAAGATCAGATTTGGAAAACTCTGGAAGAAAGGGATGACTTAGACTTAAGCTTGGATGAAAAGCTACAGGCTTATGAAACTGAACTTCAAAGGCAGGCTAGCCTAGACAAGATTGCTGAGGAAGATAAAAGACATCAACTGATGGCTTACATTACTAAGAACAGCAAGATCAAAGCCCACACATTGAAGAGACTCTCCATGGAAGAGCTGACAAGAAGAGCTCAACTTATTGCAGACAAACTTGCAACAAGTAAAGATACAAAAGCCAAGAGAGCTCAGATGATAGAAGAGTTAGTAGCAAATGGTTATGGTTCAAAAGCCTCTGTGTCCAAATGGAAAGAAGAAAGATTAGTGGACACTTATAGAAAATATAAGGCTGCAAGGGCTGCAAATCCAGAGAAGTTTCAAACTGCTGAAGTACCAACTTCAGTAGTTAGAACTTCTGGTGTTCAAAGAAGACCAGCTACTCAGAAGAAGAAATCAGAGGAAAATGTGAAGACTGACTTCAGAATGGTACTACTAGAAGGTAGTACAGTGGTCCATTCTGACTTTGACATAGAAGAAAAACCTCTGCTCACACAATTCAGGGATCCTTCCACCTTTTCCTATCAAATCCAGAAGACCATCAAAGACAAACTGCACACTAAGGTAGTAACTGAACATCATTTGCCAACATTTCAGATACCTAATGTGATGCAACAACAAGGAAGTGAATCCCACCTGAGAGTCACTGAAGTTGAAAACATCCAACACTCAGGAGAATCCCAGGGCACCACCATGGTTCCCTACACTTTAGACTTTGACAAGTCTAAAGTACTAATCATCAGATGGTCCTTTACTGATAACAACTCAGTACTTGTGACATGAAGAGATCAGACAAGCAGAGACTATAGGTCGATGAATGATTTGAAGAAGCTATCAACTCAAGACCTGCTTACAATCCAACATCTAGAACCACAGAAAGGGTCTCTTACTGATGAACAGCTGAACCAGCTGAAAAATTCCATGTTCAAAGGAATATGGAAAATTGTGAAGGACAAAAGAGAACAATAAGGAATTAGTAAGGTTTTGGCTTCATCAATCCAGGGGAGATTGTTAGGACAAAAAGGATTGGTGAAACCAATTTTGTAAACCTTAGTCTAATTCACTTCTGTCAAAATATTCTAAGTATAGAACTGCTGAAGAAGAAAGATCAAACTGCTGAAGAAGAGATTCCACAAGTGCTGAAGATGAAAAGTCATCAGAAGTTCTGAAGTTCAAACTAGACACTTCTACTGAAGAACTGCCGAAGACAAACTACTCATCAGTAGTTTGTCATTCATCAGCACTTATGTGAAGATCTTTTCCACCGCCTTTTTTGCATCAGTAGTTTATTACTTTAGTATTACTTTTGTTTATGTACAAGTTCCAATGCTGCAACTTGTTGCAACTTGTTTCTGAACTTGCTTTTTGGCAAGGTTCATGTATTTGTAAAGTCTATAAATAGAAGGGTTCATCCCTCTGTTTTAGACATTGATTTTAATACAGAAATCCTTCAACACATATTATTGTTATTTCCATTTCATATTTATTGAGAATCTGTTTAAGTGTTTCATTGTCATTCAATACTTAGATTCTCAATAAATACTTATCATTTATTAGTTTTTCAATCCAGGGGGAGTTATAACTCTTGTTGATAAGTGTAGCTTTAAACTCATAACATTCCGATGTGCTATCACTGATTAAGAACTTGCTAAACACCTAAGTGTTCACTAGCAAGTTCATACAAAAGAGCAATACTGATCCAACAGTAATATCAAATCGATAGATCAACTCTTCACACCCAGCATTTCGTTCTCGATAACTATCATTGCCAATCCACAAAGTTTTTTTTTTTTTTTTTTTTTTTGCTTAAGTGGGATAACGCTTCATGATTATTGACTATTGGATTAATGGTCAAGTACTCCTAAAGTCACTTTAAAAAAAAAAAAAAAAAAAAAAAAGCTCATAAATTCATAACTTTACTATAATACCCCTATCATCTTTGAATATTTACGCATTTACCATCGTCTTCCTCACTAAACCCTTACCCTGTAAATTTTTTTGGAGATATGTAAATTTGCGCAGATCAGATATGAACCATTTCCAACCGCTTCAATAAGGTTATTGCCGACCCTCCAATACATGTAAATCCGCCATTGAGACCGGCCGGATGTGTCCCACTAGAAATTGGGCCCGGGCCGGGAGTCCCCCTCGCACCCCTCCATGGCCGGCCATGCGAATGACCTCACCTCTCTCTATTCGCACCTTGTGTCATCCAGTGGCGAAGCTTGACCCGAAGGTTCGGGGGGTCGGAAGTCACCGGGGGTTCGGAAGTCACTAGTTTCGGGGGGTCGAAAACCAGTTTCGGGGGGTCGAAACCCTATATTTTCAAAATTTTCTATACGGATACTATATAATCGGAACTTCTGCGCAAAAATCCGGGGGCTCGGTCGCCCCTCCCCGCCCCTACAAACCTGCGCCACTGGTGTCATCGATATTAGCCGATGGTGGCCCCGCTGGCGGACCTAAATTGTCTTTTGCAAACGCGATTTGGGTTGGGAAAACCTTTTCTCTCAAACCTGTAAGAATATATTTATATATTCTATTATGTGGCCCTTATAATCATTTATCTAATAATTGATCAATGACCTAAATACCCCTATTGGTTTAACCGGTCTTTATGTGATGGACGTAATTACCCTTAATGAACCATTAAATAGGGTTTCCCCTTGTGTGTATATATAGAGATTATTAGGAGAGGTTAAGAGACTAATGAAACACCAATACTCTAAACCCTATTTCTTCCCTCTCCTCTCTAAAACTGAGATCTCTTATCTCCTTAAGCCATCATTACTGTACACCCTAAACGGGAACCCAATCATCCTGTAGATCATGAAGTCTTCCCTCTCTAAGGTTACTGGCTAATAAGGTACATATCTGATTTATCATTTTGTTTATGTATTATGTTTAAGAAATTGATCAACATGTGGCATTAGAGCATATGTTGATTACATCAATTCTAATTCGATTTTCACTCAAATAATGTTTCTGTGAAAATATTGGAAATCACGAAAAAAAAAAAAAGTTTGTGGCTAATGTGATCTCACGAAAAATTAATAATAATAGATTTCATGTTTTGATTTAGCCAGTGTTGAAAATCAATTTGATTTAAATCGAAACTTCAAAATAAATCAAAATTTCAATAATAAATTGAGTCTCGAAAATCAAAATACTTTGATTTAATATTACGAGTCATTATTTTGATTTATTAAAGCAATTTTGATTTTTTTTTAATGGAAACATTAATAACAAATTTAATAATTGATATGTACGGTTCTTGTATGTTCATAGAATTGTTCATAAAAATTCATCCTAATTTTTGATGAAAATCACCATATTTTGGTGAGAATTTAATTTTGATTATGTTTCCCTTAATTTAGGAATTAATTTATCTCCAAGTTTTGACTAAATCGAATTTCAAAATAAATTTTGGATATACTTAAAATCCTGAAAATTTGGAAACATAATCAAGTCCTTAACTTATAGTATTAATCGGATTTAATGTTCTCGTATTATTTGTTCTCGGATTAACATTTTCGAAAGGGAGTTCTCAAACAGGTTTGCGGATTTAAGGTTCACGAACAACCAGTTCTCAGTTTCTGTTTTCGAAATCAAAATTCGAGAACCTAAACCATAACCGAGAACCTAAGAATAAAATCGAGAACCAATACAAAATCCGAAAACCAACATTAAATTCGAGAACCCTTGTATTTTCCGAAAACTAATTTGTTTCTCCGAGAACCTAACTAATTTTCGAGAACCTAAGGCCACCCGAAAACTAGTAAAATTTTCTGAGAACTAGGAACAAGGTCGAGAACCAATTATTTTCTCGAGAACCTCCTTGTTGTTTCCAGGAACTAATTGTTTTTCCGAGAACCTAATTTCTACAGAGAACTCAATTTTTACCAAGAACTATGACAAGTTCGAGAACTAACCATTTTCTCGATATGTTTCTTGTTTGAGAGAACTAACTATTTTTTCTCGAGAATTTCTTTTCCCGGGAACTAAACTTACTTTCCCGAGAACTAGTAATCTAAAATTTTCTCGGGGTTTGCTATTAATTAGTTTATTAGTTTTTGAAAAACTTTAACTAATATGTTTTCAAAACCTAAATCAATAAACGTTTTGCTTCACTTTGATAACACTTAAAAGGTCCCACTTCTGCCCAAAGGTGATGTGCTACCTTAACCTGGTTATCTAAGTCTAACTAAGCATACCAAATTAGTTTTGCCTAATTAACAAGAATGTCTCACTTCTGTCCAAAGATGATGTGTTACATTCGTGTCTTGTAAAACTAAATTGTGCCTAATAAATTACGTGTCCCACTTCTGCCCAAAGGTGATGTGCTACACTTAATTGCACATCATGCTTAAATGATTTCACTTCTGCCCAAAGGTGATGTGCTATTATTTAAGTAGAACTTCTAATTAATCTATTATATTTTGGTGTTTATAATAGATGATATCACATCTTCATCAAAACAATGATCCTCACATATTAATGATCATTCATTAATATAGTGATCCTAATTTGTGTCTGCCTTACTTGAATATCCTGTAACATAAATCACTCTAAAGTTCTTCTAAAAGGTCAAATCTCAAACTAACTAATCCACTCTTATTCTAAAACTTAATATGATTTGCTCTTATTGAGTCTTGATTAATCAAGAACTCAAATTAATAATTGCTATGGAATAATCAAAAGAACTCTTAAAAAAGCATGCAATAAATCTATCTCAAATTAAAAAGGTTTGGTGACATTTGTGAATACATCATAATATTGAATAACATGGCCTATTAAACTAAGGGCTTATTCATGGAATCGATAATGATTTTCAGTGCGTTATACAATAACTTTTCCATTAGTACGATTAGATGCCTTATGAATCAACTACAACACTCAGAAGTACCAAAGGAAAATGAGTGTGTTGATAGCAACATATGTACAGGAAAAGAAACGCCTAAAACTGAAAAAATATAGATG
Organism: Ambrosia trifida; assembly: GCA_028751855.1. Classification (NCBI taxonomy): domain Eukaryota; kingdom Viridiplantae; phylum Streptophyta; class Magnoliopsida; order Asterales; family Asteraceae; genus Ambrosia; species Ambrosia trifida. The sequence goes on from CM054122.1 coordinate 139,466,899, forward strand.
TTATTCACCTTACTACCACTACAACTTAAAAAGTGGAAGATAACTTACAATAGAGAGGATAGTTTTAAAGTCCGGAAACAAAATACAAGTACTACTTCCAGCTCTAAGTTCTCCAAGCGAATGTCTCACTGCAAAATTATGCCATTAGACTAGGCACAAGAAATGAGACAATCCATAAGCCAAGGAAACAGCTGGCTAAGTTAAGTAGTAGAAAATCAATTATATTTAACTCCACAAATATAAATATTCCAATTAACACATGATTGTTGAGTCTAGTTCTATTCGTTTCCTTACCAGATTTCAACAAATACTTAAAATGAGAGTAAGTGGCGAATTTAATGTTAAGGTTGAAAGAACCATTAATAACCGATCTTTGTATTAGGCTTTATGATACCTTACGATATTCTATATTACTCAAAATTTTAGTATCAACACTAACGCCACACTTTGACAGTTAGGAGTTTTATGACCAAAACAAAGTCACTATTAACTTAAACTCTCATATTATTTGTTGTCATTATCTGAACAGAAACCTTATAAAATAGAACAAGATGATACACATATTTTCACAACTTTGTTATCATGAAAATGAAAATTTAACAAAGGATAATGAGACCTATACACTTCATCCATTGAGACCAAAATTTTTCATGAGAAATCATGAATAGGTTAATGAAGGATGATTTGTTATTAAAGCTCATTCTTAGTGACTTTAAAGCATGTGTTAAATGCCTCAACTTTAAATGGCAAAAGGAATAAATAGGTTTCCATCACATGGTATAATTAACTGACATTAGTGGAGCTTAGAAAAATATCAATTTGTATCTAATTTGTTTCATACGGACCTAAGTCTTAAAGAAATCAATTCATATATACTTAAAGGGTTTCCTTCTAAATGTGTCCTTAAATTTTTATTTTATTTTTTTAAATCTGGACAATAAGGAAATCAAGTCTAAAATATATGAAATATTCTCATTCACATGCATCGCTAAAACTTATCATATGGAGTTCCCAGAGACCTAAAAGATTAGTGGGAGTATTAAGTGTTCTAATTATATCTTGCAAAAGTTGCAAGAGGTGGGGGGAAGTGATAATTTTGATCTTATCTCAAATTACACCTCTTGTATATGACACTGCTCCAACATAACTTGTCTCCTTAGAATATAATGATACTCCTAATAAAGTTTCTTTGATGCCTAACTATGGGAAGAACTTAGATTTCTTACTAAAACTAACGTAATCCTCAATAAGAGAAACTAACATAAACATTATTGTCTTGTTTCTCTATTAGAATCTATTGGTCTTCCAATCTTAGACCCTATGCATGCTAACTTCCTAAAGATTTCTAAGTTTAGTGGAAGCAGTAAAAGTCCTTAGCATGACTTGCCAAAAGTACAAGAGTTGGGGGGGAGAGACTCATTAAATTCTACTCCGAATTTAACTCCGATTACACCTCTTGTACACCATACTGCACCAACTCTTATACACTTAGAAACTAATATTGCTCCTTATTTACCTGAGAATGAAAGCAACTAAGCAAGAGCTAATTCATAAAAATTGCATATGTATCCTAATAAACCCAATAGTTAACTCAGGAGGTCATCTAGGTCTAAAAGGCCTACTAACTTTAATGATTAAGTACCTTACCTGACTAAAGCTGAAATGGATGTTTGGAAAGTTTATCGATCCTACCTCTTCTAATTATATCATCAGCATCAATTAAATCTTTTAAATGGGATAAAGCTATTATTTACAAGTTTGATTCCATGAATTAGAATAACGTTTGGATTTAGTTGAATTACCTAAAGGTGTTCATAACTAAACGGAATCCGAATGAAACCGTTATCACACTAAAAGTATAATTGATTGCTGAGGGTTATACTCATAGGGAATAAATTATCAAAGAACCTTCTTACTTGTCTTACAAAAGGTTTATTTGAGGATCATTACCGTTCTAGTAGCTTATAATAACTTAAGAGCTACATTAGATGAATATTAGACAACTTTCCCTAACATTGACCTACATGTTCATAAAATAACCTGAAAGTTCTAAACTGAAGGTCAAGAACACTTAGTTTGTAAGTCAATGAAATCCATGTATGGCTTGATGCAAGCATTTAAACATGATGAAATTATATTGAAATTCTTTTCATCAAGTACCAAGTGGATTAATAAACCTACCTCAAGATGAGTAGGAGCAACTAATGCAAACTTGTCCTTATATAGATGACATTCTTTTGACAAGTATATGTTACATTAGTCAAATCATTGTTCGCACATACTTTGACATAATGAATCTCGGAGATACCTCTTATGTTATAGGAATCTCGGACATACTTTGACATTAGTTTCGTCTCTAAGCGGGTCCTTACACATATAACATGCAACATTGCTCTCCTTTAGAGGCTAATAGGATAAATGAGATTATTACCTTATGCTTCATTAATAAGAAGCCTTATGTAAGTTTAAAGTCTATACTCGTTTGGATATTGCTCATGTTGCTGAACACTAGACTCGTCTAGATTACTGTGAAGCATCTAATAAAATATTACAATATCTCTAAGAAACGAGAGACTATAATTTAAAGAAGAAGTGAGAACTTAAAATAGTTGAATACTCTTATTCCAACTTTGTTGTATTCAAAGAAAACAATATGTCAACTTCGGGATATATCCTTATTTCAGCAGACAAAACTTATCTCATGGAGGAGTCATAATGAACTGTTAACAACAACCTAAATAATAATGACATAATATGTTGCTTATCACAACGCAGCTGTCACTAAATGTTGTTGGAATTTTATCAGTAGACTCATAATTTAATAACTCCATTTAAATTCTATATTGAAGACTTACTGTGATAAAGTCAGCTACCCTGTTTTCTCGAATAGTAACAGTTCGAGCGGAGCTGCATTAGAAATTCGATACGAAATTTATTGTTCACTTATTTTATGAACAAGTAGAGGAAACTAATTCTTTGTATCGAATTCATATTCAAAGACAAATGACACCAGTAACTATTACACGGACAAAGGAACATGTTCGAAACTTATTATAGGCGCGTGGGTGAACCAAGCGCCTAGGCACTTAAACGCCCATTCACCTAAGCACCTGCTCACTTAAGCGCATAGGCACCTAAACACATATTCAAAGACGTGTATTCAAAGACAAATGACACCAATAACTATTACACAGACAAAGGAACACGTAAAAACAGCGCCAGCAACAATTGGTTTTAATTGATTCAATTGGTTTGTTTTCTATGTCCATTTACACATTTCAACACGAAAGATTAGTTAGTCTGTTATTATGTGGTTTAGTTAAGGATCTTTACGTTTTGATTCATTGTCTTTGATGTGTCAATAAGTATGTTAGTTTAGGCAAAATTTGTGATCTAGTTTGGAGTTAAACATGTGTCGAATTTGTCTTTGCCTGAGGCTAAGGCTGGATAAAAAAGCCTGTTTGGGTACAGTGACGGGTCAGTTTGGTTTCAGATTGAAACTAGCTGTGGGCAAAATGTTCTCGCTCCAAACCGGTCATTTAAAAAAATAGTCAATTCTGCAAGTTATTTTAGAGAAAAAAACAGTGCAGTAGCAAATACGCCTCGACTTTATTGTTTCGGTATTTTAGTAAGTCATGTTATCATATGAAATAGGACATGATTCCTGTGAACCATATGTATGGTGCCTATGTTAACTGCTTAACTGTAACTGATTAATGATAAACTACCTTAACCTACTTCCTTTGAATTGTTAGCAACCTACTAACAGTGTCAAATACATAAGAATTTGTCCAAGAAAATATATAAAATAATATTTATAAAAAAAAAGTTATATAAAATAATTTCACAACAGGACATATTAGGTGGTTGCTTTGAAACGCGTGGGTTACGTAGTGATTTGGGGTGATCTGATTAACAGAACAGTTTGGTTCAACTGATATTAAGATTTCAGTAGTAATAAGAATTCAGTACATGAAATGTAATTCGGTTGAAGGAAGAGGCAAAATTGATGGGGAAGGTGAGGGTGGGGCCGTTGGCATGGATGTTTAGGCCCCTAAATGTTCGATTTGCCTTACTAAATAGCTGCGTGGGTCGCTATCCGAAGGCAAGCAGTTAAGAACAGAAGCTGAATTTAGATGTTTGGGATAATGAATGAGGTGAATAATTCATTTGCTGATACAGTTTGTAGGTTTAAGTGTTTGAGACACATACTTATGTAGTTCAAACTGTTACTATATGAATTTTACCATATGAAAGAATAATCAGCTGTCTATGAGGTTTATAAAGGCGAATAATTTGAGGTTTTACACTGATATAGGCAACTATAAGCAGAATATATACTGTTTGCAGACATATATGCGTCAGTGTCTTCTGATGTCTGGGCTTGATATGGTGTATGCTTCTAAAGTGCAAAATGTATGCTTCTAAAGTGCAAACTATTTAACTTCAGTCCTCAAGGTCAAAGCGATCCCGTTCTGATGCTGCATCTAGCTCCAATGTGAATTTGCCACCTGTGATTCGAGGCCGGCGTAATCGTTCTCAGGCTGATGGTTCATCTTCTTCATCCCCAGTATTGCCTGCATCAGGTGCTTCGCATTGTCAAAGGTCTTACCAGAATGCAATGTCGCGTCGTCGCAGTTCAGCTGAATCTGAACGTGTGGTTATCGATACAGACATGCTTCAGGCTGCCAATGAACTGTTGGTAATGTCGCGTCGTCGCAGTTCAGCTGAATCTGAACGTGTGGTTATCGATACAGACATGCTTCAGGCTGCCAATGAACTGTTGGTATCACCTTCTTACATAGATTCTGGTGATTGCATTCAGGTATGCGAATTCTGTGGTGCGCTGTTTTGGTTTGCGGAACGCTTAACGAGTTTTCCTATTGGTGTTCGGCCTCGATACAACCATTGTTGATGAGCTGGTAAGGTTAAATTACCATATCCATCTGAACCACCACAATTGCTAAAAAAAATATTTTTAGAATCTGACTTTATGTCTAATATACGAGCGTATAATTCGATGTTCTCAATGACCTCATTTGGTGCAAAAGTTGATGATGAGATAAATCATGGTGGTGCGCCTTATGTGTTTAAGGTTGCAGGCCAGGTGTCTCATTGGCTTGGTTCTGTGTGCCCATTACCTGGTGATGCACCTCGCTTCCTACAAATGTACATTTATGATGGTCACAATGAGGTTGCTAATAGATTAAGGTTTTTCCAAAGTTTAGAATCTCGAAATCCAGTCTTTAATATTGTATCTTCTTTGATGCAAATGCTGGATGAGGTAAATGAATATGTTAAACTTTTCCGAATGGCTAAAGATTTATGTATGCAGCCTGAGGTTCCAAATTTCCAGATCCGTCTTTATAGTCGAGCCTCAGATAAACGTTATAATGTCCCAACGACAAACTGTGTGGGTGCCGTCTTATGTGACGCGGATCAGGTCTCATCACAATTTGATGTTATAATCAGAGGTAAAGATGGTACACCACATAGGATCAGCAAGTTACACTCACCTATAATGTTTTATAGTTATCAAATGCATGATCCCGAAAATCTATACACTCATCTGCTTAAAGCATCTAGATTGTTACAGCAATACCTGGATGATGCTTATATTTGTGTTGAGCATTGTCGTTTGGAGTATTATAGACTTCATCAGGATGAATTCCGTTGTGAGTTCTTGCAAGGAGTGCATGATGCAATTTCTAGAGGTGACACTGAAGCTAATAGCATTGGAAAACGAGTGATTTTGCCCGCCTCTTTCACTGGTGGACCATGCTATATGTATAAGCATTACCAAGATGCTTTAGCCATATGTCGTGTTCATGGAAACCCACAATATTTTATTACCTTCACTTGTAATGTTCGTTGGCCTGAAATTACAAGGCACCTGAATCGGGTGGGTGTTTCCAACCCACAATATCGCCCAGATATTATTGCAAGGATCTTCCGGTTGAAAGTGCGTGCTTTTATTAAACACCTGCGTCAAGCTAAGCCGTTTGGTGATGTGACAGCAGGTACGCATATTTTGCGTGTTATACCATTGGTTGACCCAATTTTCAAATATTGTGAATCTAAATACATACAGAGTTATACACGATTGAATTCCAAAAAAGAGGTCTTCCACATTGTCATACATTGTTGTGGGTGTCAAACATGTATACTATACATGATGCCAGCTAAGTGGATCAGTATATTACTTCACCCTGTATGAAGGATAGGACTTGTACCAAGAAATTTCCTAAACCATATGAGGATGTCACACGTTTTGACAGTGCAGGCTACGTTCACTACAAAAGGCCTTCAACTGGTGTTCCCTTTTTTTAAAAACGGTGTCTCGCTTGACAATGGATTTGTTGTTCTATATAATGCAAACTTATGGATGCATTTTGATGCGCATATAAATGTTGAGTATTGTGGCTAGACAATGTTGATTAAATACTTATTTAAATACATTTCCAAAGGTGCTGATAGAATTCGATTTGCAATATCACAAGAGACAAGACAATTGAATGCTCAATCTAAGAATAATGTAGAGGTTGTTGATGAAATTAATAATTATGTTGATGGCCGATTTATTTGCCCACATGAGGCGATGTGGAGGATATTTGGGTTTCATATTCATCATAGAAATCCTCCCGTTCAAGTTTTAGCTGTACATCTTGAAGGGAAACAGAATCTTATGTTTAGACAATCACAATCCCTTGCTGATATTGCATCAAATCCTAATACTGGGAAAACAACATTGACTGAATGGTTTGCAAATTACACCAAAGAAAGAGAAAATCTTGAAACATCTATTCCTATAGGTGCTAATTTACGATACATAGATTACTTAACTAAGTATTGTTGGAATGCTGCATCAAAAAAATGGAAAGTTAGAAAGGCTAAAAGAGAACCTACTTTAGGTAGATTAGCTTACGTGCATCCGACATGCGGCGAGCTTTTTTACTTACAATTACTACTCACTTATCAAAAAGGATGTTGTTCTTACACGGAATTACGAACAGTGTCTGTTGTTATCAAGCCAACATTTAGAGAGGCCTGTGAGACTCTAGGCTTAATAGGAAATGATAAAGAGTGGGAGACTGCATTAACTGAAGTTGCAATATGGGCTTCACCTATTGCGTTAAGATCTTTGTTTGTGTACATGTTACTTTATTGTGACGTGTCAAACCCTTGTAAATCGTGGGATTCTGACTAGAAATGTATGTCTGATGATATTAGTCGTAATATAAGTCAAAGCATCAGTGGTGCTTCAAATTTTACTAATGATTCAGATTTACAACAATATGTATTGTACGAACTTCAACTTCTATTAAATTCCAATTCCAGTCCACATACACTAACAGAATTTGGCTTGCCAACTCCAGATCCGTCTATTTTTTCAGCTTTGGCTAATAGTTTACTCTTAGAAGAAAAAAATTATGATAGAGATGCACTTCGCGTTGAGCACACTTCTTTACATGTGAACCTTCAAAATGAACAATTAATAGTGTATAATGCAGTCATGGCAGCTGTCACAGACACCACATAATTATTGGCTTTTGTTTATGGTCATGGTGGTACCGGCAAAACTTATATATGGAAAACGTTAATTTCAGGCTTAAGATCTGCTGGTATGATTGTACTCGTAGTTGCTGCCTCAGGCATAGCATCTTTGTTACTACCAGTTGGCCGAACAGCTCATTCGAGGTTTAAAATACCCTTAGAATTAACTGAAGAGTCTGTATGTAACATTAAAAAAAACAAATCTTTGCCAACTGCTTTTAGAGACCGCCCTTATTATTTGGGATGAGGCACCTATGAGTGATCGTAGATGTTTTGAATCATTAGATAAAACTCTTAGAAACGTAACGGGAAATACATTTCAGCTTTTTGGTGGCAAATCAGTATTGCTAGGGGTGACTTTAGACAAACTCTACCTGTTAAGCCTAAGTGTAGTAAAGCTGAAATCCTAGCATCTTGCCTGCCTCAATCTTACTTGTGGAAGCATTTTACAGTGTACATACTTTCTGAAAACATGCGTCTTGCATCAAATCAAAGCAACATTAGTAATAGGGAAGAATTGCAAGCTTTTTCTCAATGGCTTTTGAGAGTAGGTGATGGGATAGAAGGTGTTATTATTGACTCTGAACATCCAGATGTAAGGAGGATTGAAATACCTGCTGAATTGTTGATTAAACCATTTGAAAATGGCCTTCTTCAGTTGATTCATTTTATATATGATAGGAACTTACTTACAAATCCTACACCAGTCAGAATTTCAGAACGTGCCATTATTTGTCCAAAAAAATGAAACTGTCGATATTATAAATGAAATGGTTCAGCAATTATCACCAGGAGAGTGCGTCTCATATCTAAATACTGATTCCATGGTTCCACACTCTAAAGATGGAGCTGAAACAGTCGCAATGTACCCTCCTGAATATTTAAATGTCTTGAATTTTAATGGCATTCCAAACCATTGTTTAAAACTGAAGCTTAACAGTCCAGTTATGTTAATGCGTAACATAGATCCTAAAAATGGTTTGTGTAACGGGACAAGACTGTTAGTTTCACAATTGCTTCCACGTGTGATTGAGGCACGAATTATCACTGGAACATCAATAGGCAATAGAGTATACATACCAAGGATAGATTTTGTGCATAATAATAAAGACTTACCTTTTGTTTTTACACGCCATCAATTTCCTGTCAAAATTTGTTATGCAATGACAATAAATAAAAGCCAAGGCCAATCTTTAAAGAAAGTAGGCCTATACTTGCCCCAACCAGTTTTTAGACACGGCCAATTATATGTTGCACTCTCAAGAGCTACATCTCCAAGTTCATTAAAAATACTTTTGCCAGAAAACGATACACAAAATAATAACACTACGTTAAATATTGTGTATTCTGAATTACTAAATGAAATAAACTCGCATCAGGTTTGACATTTATTTCTAATTATATTGCATTTATTTATAGTTGTTTTTGTTACATAGATAATCCATTTATGTTCATTTTACAGGCACATGGAAATGGCATACAAAGGAGTGGCGGAGTTAACACCGAGGCAAGAAACAACTCTAATTGAAATTAGAGTGATTAGGAAATGGGTGCCCGCATATAGAGACGATGAAGTTCATTATGTGTTTGTTGATGCGGAGGTAATTATCATTCTAACCAGCTAATGTTATATGTTTAGGGTTTTTTGTGTTATATAAACATTCTAACTGTCATTCTGTTTACAACACTTATACAATTCAATAAATAATTACATAGGGCATGGGGATACAAGCAATGGCCAAAGGAAGAAACAAGTTTGCTGTTGAGTCGAAACTACGTATGGGGTTATGCTATCAAATTGAAAAGTATGCATGTGTTGATCTAGACGATTATACAAACACACTTTCGCATTCAGCGTTTATCTTCTTAGCACAAGCAAGTCAAATCACACCTCTACCGGATTCCACAGTCATACAAGATTACTTTTTTGACATTGCCACAAGACGTAGGGCAATAACTGCAGCATCTCACGAGGGCATTGTTGGTATGTGATGTTATATATTATTTACTCGGTTAATATGGTTGCACTTAAAATTAACGCTTTTTAGCATTTTCAAACCTTTCTTTTGTAACAGATAATATCGGGATCCTTCGAGGAATGGTAGACAAAAAACTACCAAAAATCAGCCATACGTGGTTATGACACTTAGGGATACTAGGTATATAATTTACGTTCTCCCTAACTGTATGGAATCTTCAAACATTTTTTCCCACATGTTATATTACTGACTTTTTACCTGATCACACATAGCAATCAAGATGTCACTATCGCTGTTTGGGAAGAAATGCTAAACTCAAGGGCTAGGTTCAACAGGGCAGAATATGAATCAGCATCACCACCAGTAATACTAGCGCTAACCGGGCTAAGAGCAAAAGATTATTTTGGTTAGTATTACTTCTATTAACATAGTCATTTGTTACGCATCTTCAAAAATACGTATTCTAAATTGCTCAATATTACAATATTGTTTCTAATATATATTTCATTATATTCACATTTATAGGTACGCTTCAGTTTCAAACAACAAATGCCACATACACGTATCGGGACCCAATAACTCCTGAAACACAGCTGTTGTTTGACATGTATAGCCAATAAGTTGTCTTTACTCTTAACAATTCATTTAAGTAAAATGATCTTTATAATTACATATTGCTACAGGTATGAAAACCAAGATCTTCAACCACAACCAGTCATTCAACTAACAGGTGAAGAAATCTCCATTGCAGCCCTAAAAAAATTACCCGCTAATCAAATGACTGTAAGTCATATAACCATAAGCCAAATATTTGTTGTTATATTGTTACGCATGCTGACTAAACTATGCTTAACAGGGCAAAAACTTCATAATTAAGTGTACCATAGATCACATCTCAGCAAAAAAAACTCTTGGTATTACATTGTTTGTCAAGAGTGCAATCAAGTCATCCTCGAAAATGGTCCTGTCTGGTTTTGTTCACAGCATGCTGATGTTAGTGCAGTTAAATACTTGTAAGTCCAACCTTACAACCAAATTCTTATATCATTCTTTACATTGACTTAGCTACTGGTTTAAATGTTTTGCATGCTTACACGACAATTAGTTTAAACGCATTAACACCTAAACACTTGCAGCCTGCGCTACCAGCAGATGCAGTACTAACTACAGCCTACAGGTGCAGCAGCAGTTCACACTGTAACCATCAGTGTTGCAAGCAGCACACAGCTGTTTTTCTAAATTTTCACACTTTTATAGTAAAAGCATGTTAGGCGCTAATTTTAAAACATCTACATGCTAGCAGTTGCTCAATGTTAGTTTGAAACACTTGGCTTACGCGTAGATACTGTTTCAACAAAAATGTCATCTGATTTTTAGCTGTAATTTTTTCAAAGTAGAAATAAGGCATTTCCAGAATTAGAGTGTTTCTTTAAAGTATGCCAACAGAAAATTTTAGGCGTATCATGAGACAACTAGCAATTTGTTGTCAGAATAAGCATTCCTCAGAAAATTTGTCGAGTGTGTTTTATAACTGGATCATGTCCTTCAAGTCGCATATAGCTTTCTATCACATCATTAGATAGTGTTCATGGATAGTATGAGGTCTTTAAGGTCTGAATGATCAGAAATTTGGCCGTAGTTCTGCATAGATTTGTGTTCATAGTGAGCGTTTATGACTGCCTTAAAGTCTGAATGATCAGAGGTTTGGGTGTTTGGTTCTCTTGCGTCTGATTCAAGTTATGTTTGTTAAGCGATGATGTCAATTCTTAGAATGTGATTTGGTGACGTCTCAAAAGACAGAGGTTTAACCATGTGCCTGAATAGGCGAGTCTAATGAGGCAGGAATGTTAAACAGGTTATATTATTAGGCAAGTTAGGCTTATCATAGAGGGGTATGTAAAAACTGTGTGAAGAATCAGGTGTGTAGGCGCTACTCTACATAAATTACTCTTCAATGACAAGGTCATGTTTATTAAAAGATTATGTGAATTTCAGAGGTGTCAGCTGCTCAGGTTTGAGCAGTCGTACGATTAGGCGTGTAATTAAATAAGTAGGTCATAAATAGTTACAATTCATGGATAGTTATATATATCAGTTATAACTGTCAATTGGTACAACGCAGATATATTTTTTTGACAAAGAAGAGTTTATAAAGACTGTATTTTTAGTCTTTCAAATCTGCAGAACACTTTTAAGAAATCCTTTCCTCATTGAAGCAATTAATGCTACTGTATGTACATCAGCCTTATCATCATACAGGCTGTATTAAAGGCGAAAAACAGTCATGCAGGTCGTAGTAGTTAGTATGAAAAACGTTCATACAAGCCATATTAAGGGAAAAAACAGCCATACAGGCCGTATGATATATTTTATACCTGTGCGCGCTTGAAACAGTTTCGCAGCAATTAAGTTGTGCACCTAAGACTGTTTTTGCAGCAATAAAATTGGCGCACTAGGGGCAGTTAGCTTGTAGGCGAATATTCTCATAGGTGCATAGACAATTCGCCTAAGCGCATAGACACTTATCCACTTAGGCATTTACGTGCTAAGGCGTCTCTTAGCACTTAGGCGTTTAAGCATTAAAACGTCACATCCGGTTATGAAAATAACACAAAGTGAACCAACCCATCATTACTTAAACCTCAGTACAAAAGCTTCCAATTTAGTAGATTCACAAAGCAAACTCTTTAGGAAGTCAGAAAGTACTGAAAGCGGCAGACTGTGGAAAAAAACACAACTTCATCTGGTGATTTTGGTGTTTTGGAAAACGCTAAGCTGGAAGACGTAGATTTAAACATAAGCCACACCTGCACATAAGTATCCTTTCTGCAAATTACCCTGTTTGTTGATGTTTTTATAGAGATGTAAGGTTAGTTATTAACTTAGGCTTTTATACAGTTTTGATTTACATTTTACTCATATTTCTAGCAGTTATTGTTTAATATATATATATATATATATATATATATATATATATATATATATATATATATGCTTCCAAATTGTAATATGGGTCAAACAAGATAGCCATTGCTTGCCATGACCACAACCATGATCAGGGCAAATATTAAATACAAAGAGAGTGGTCTTTGTCGACTGGTTTAAAATATCAGCGTATAAACAACTAAGCTAAATTAAGCTTTAATTGTTGATGTTAAAACTAACATTAGGACTGTAACAATCAGTTATGTTTAATAAATTTCTCCTGCTGTTCTGCTCTCATAATCAAGCCGTAAGCATTAAACCTGAAGAATGAAGGTTTGAAGGCTGAGAAAACATTGCTGGAAAAGGAAGTTACTGTTCTGAAGAGCAAAGTGTGTGTGTATGAAGGTTTGATGATGAAGATGTTTGTTGTCGGGGTTTTTTTTTAAGTGTCCTGTGTTTGTTTATTAGGGGTTAGGCTGCAGGCAGTATAATACGTATTCGGACTGTTGTCTGTAAGGAAGTAGCCGTTTTTGGGAAGTCTTGATGTGGGGTGGCTACTGAATTAGTATTGACAGGTAGAGAGTATTGCTTCTCTACTTGTAGAATGAAGAATTTAATGATTTCAGCAGCCTCATCCTTGGAAAATAAGAATACCCATGTAAATCTTGAGTAGTCATCAATGATGACTAAGCAGTACTTCTTTTTACCATGGCTCATGATCTTTACAAGCCCAAATAAGTCCATATGGAGTAGTTGAAGACATGCAGTTGTTTTTGATTCTTCAATAGACTTATAGGAGGACTTATGCTGTTTACCCTTTAAACAGGATACACAGTGCTCTTGACACTGGTATACTTTTAAGGGTAGACCTCTGACCAAGCCCATTTTTGTGACTTTATTTATGGTTTTAAAGTTCACATGGCCAAGTCTCCTGTGCCAGAGATCAGTTTCTGAAGTTGATGCCCTTGAGAAGAAGCAAGCAGTGTTGTTCAGTACTTTGTCTTTTTCAATGTCCACTGCATAGACATTGCCACATATTTTGGCAATAAACAAAGTATGATCTTCAATGATCTTCTCTATCAACTTCTGGCCTTCTGGTGATATGATCTTGCATGCTGTCTTTGTGAAAAAGCAAGAATATCCTTTATCACACATCTGTGACACACTAAGCAAGTTGTACTCAAGGTTTTCAACCAGATTGACCTTGTCAAACTGTATTTTGCCAGAGGAGACATTGCCATGTCCTAGCACATATCCCTTAGCATTGTTCCCAAAGGACACAGATCCATCTCTTTGACTGATAAAATTGTTTATCAGGTATCTGCATCATGTCATGTGCATTGAGCCTCCACTGTCTACATACCAAATGCTATTCAAGCCTCTGGAAACTCTCTGCACAATATAGCAAATTAGTTAGATTTAGGAACCCAAGCCAGTTTAGCAAATTAGAGTTCTGTTCTTCCTTTCTACCACACCATTTTGTTCAGGAGTTCTGGCAACACTAAATTGTCTAATAATCCCTTTAGACAAACAGAAGTCATTCAGAGTTTTGTTCCTGAACTCTGTCCCATTATCACTTCTAATGGTTTTGACAGGTAGAGAGTATTGCTTCTCTACTTGTAGAATGAAGAACTTGATGATTTCAGCAGCCTCATCCTTGGAAAATAAGAAGAATACCCATGTAAATCTTGAGTAGTCATCAATGATGACTAAGCAGTACTTCTTTTTACCAAGGCTCATGATCTTTACAGGCCCAAATAAGTCCATATGGAGTAGTTGAAGACATGCAGTTGTTTTTGATTCTTCAATAGACTTATAGGAGGACTTATGCTGTTTACCCTTTAAACAGGATACACAGTGCTCTTGACACTGGTATACTTTTAAGGGTAGACCTCTGACCAAGCCCATTTTTGTGACTTTATTTATGGTTTTAAAGTTCACATGGCCAAGTCTCCTGTGCCAGAGATCAGTTTCTGAAGTTGATGCCCTTGAGAAGAAGCAGGCAGTGTTGTTCAGTACTTTGTCTTTTTCAATGTCCACTGCATAGACATTGCCACATATTTTGGCAATAAACAAAGTATGATCTTCAATGATCTTCTCTATCAACTTCTGGCCTTCTGGTGATATGATCTTGCATGCTGTCTTTGTGAAAAAGGAAGAATATCCTTTATCACACATCTGTGACACACTAAGCAAGTTGTACTCAAGGTTTTCAACCAGATTGACCTTGTCAAACTGTATTTTGCCAGAGGAGACATTGCCATGTCCTACCACATATCCCTTAGCATTGTTCCCAAAGGACACAGATCCATCTCTTTGACTGATAAAATTGTTTATCAGGTATCTGCATCCTGTCATGTGCATTGAGCCTCCACTGTCTACATACCAAATGCTATTCAAGCCTCTGGAAACTCTCTGCACAATATAGCAAATTAGTTAGATTTAGGAACCCAAGCCAGTTTGGCTTTGGGTTTGCTCTTGAGAACATTTACAGTTTGTTCTTGACCAAGTTTAGAAATCCATGTCTTTTTGGCAATGGATTTTGCATTAAGCACAATGGTGGTATCCTTTTGAGGACCACCATCAACTTTGGTCATCAGTAGTTGTACCATGTTCATAAGATCTTTAATCTCAGCAGTTTGTGAAACTGCTGATGATTTAGGTCTAACTACTGAAAGAGAATTTTGAGAAAAAGGCTTTTGTTGAGATTTTGTCTTTTTCTGAGAAAGGGTTTTTGCTGGTTGTTGTTTCTTGGGAGAAAAGGTTTTTGCATAATCATTTTTGATTTGTTCCCCCACGACCAGTTGTTGATTTTTCTTATTAAACTGAATGCCCTTTCTATATCTGCAAAATTCTGTTTTGTGGTTGAACAGACCACAAATTTCACATTCTTTTGTCTTTTCTTTCAAAGACAAATCTCTGACAGTTTTGATTGGTTTTAGGTCATCAGTAGTTTTCAGGTTCTCAACTCCTGATGTAGTTGAAACTGCTGATGACTTAAAGTCAGATTTAATCAATACTTCTGAAGAACTTTCTTTGTGTGATTTTAGAAAGTTTTCATGGAAAGATGTGCATTCTTCCTCTTCAGAAGTTTCACCTGAAACAATTTTTCTCCCATATTCAGTAGTTTTGGGAGAGAAATCTGTTGGTGTTTCAGTGTGATTGTACCCTATGCCAAACCTAACATTTGAAGCACTTTGTTTGTTTAGCAATAGTTGGTACCCCTTACAAGATTCCACCCACTTTTCACATGTGACCTTGGTGTCAGCAAGCTCTTGTATGACATTTCCTAGGTCATTAATCATTATTTTGATTTGTGCTTGGGTTTCAATAGCAGAGTTAGTCAATTTAGAAACTTCTTTTGTTTTTGCAGAAAGTTTTCTTTCTAAATCACATTACATCTGAGTGAGTTTTCTCTCAGAGTCATTGGCTTTTCCTTGTAAGTGCACATGTGTCTCTCTTATGAGAGCAAAAGATTCTTTGCATGAATTTGAACATAGTTTTGTCAAAGATTCTTTTGATACCTGAGACAAGGCAGATTTTGAGGAGCATCCCTCAAATGCCATCAAGGCAAAGTTCTTTCTGCCATTGTCAGCCTCTCCCCAGTTGATGTCAAACATTTTGTTGTCTGCATCAGGATTGCACTCTGTGGTGTCAAAAAGGAAGACTGCTCCAGTCAACATACCCTGAGGTAAATAAACTTTGTTGAGAGGGTTGTTGCTGTGGAGGTTGTTGAGCAGCTGGAAAGGGAGGGATTGATTGTTGGCTCTGCATCTGTTGAGCAGGCATCTGTACATATTGTACTTGTGGCACATATAGGTGTTGTGGAGCTTGTGCCTGTACAAAATGCGCACTCCCTTGTGTTCCATTATTCCTGTTATAATTGGGGTTAAAATTGTTTCCAGACTGAGATTGGTTAAAGCCAGAGCTTCTACATTCTCTAGCAAAGTGTCCCAACTTTTGACACTTATGACATCTAAGTTTAGATTTGTCAAAACCAATTTTTGTAGAACTGTTAAGTCCTGGAAACTTCCTTCCTGACCTTTTGTAAAATTTATTTGTTTTTAAACTTAACATGGCCAGTTGGTGCAAAATATCCATTTCTTTAAGGTCATCACTGCTGAAACTATTTAAGTCATCCATGATAAAACACATGTTATCAGCAGTTTGACCATAGTCATTATTGTCATAACCTGGGAATGATCTTTCAGATGAGATCCCAGTAGTTATGTCAATGTGGTCAAAAGATCCAAAACTATTTGAACAAGTTGGTGAGTCTTGTCCCAATAGTGCTGTACTACCAGGTAGATAGTCATCAGCAGTTTTACCAGAATTTTGTAATTTTTTCTTTTGATCAATTTCTCTCTCAAAAGTAAGTAATCTCCCATGAAGTTTTGTAAGAGTGAGGGAGCTAAAATCTGGTGAAGATCTTAAGACTATTGAGTATGTTTCCCATTTATCAGGTAAAGACCTTAAAAATCTATGAAGCATAGATACAGTTGTATAGGTCTGACCATTTAGTTTTAGCTCAGATATTAATGAGGAAAATCTTTCAAATTGCTGAGTTAAAGTTTCCCCATTAATGTGAGCAAAAGTTTCATACTGTTGAGCCAAGATTTCTCTGGTGTTGGCAATCACCTCTTCAGTTCCTCCAAACTGTTCTTTTAGGCAGTCCCAAAGCTCTTTGGCACTATCACAATGTAATAGGCCAGAATAGATTTCATTTGGGAGTGCCATTGCCAACATAGAAAAAGCTTTTGCAACAAGCTCAAGTTTTAGGAAATCATCATCAGTATAGTCTTTTGGTTCTTTTGGAATCTCTTCCTTAGTTTCAAGATTTATGTTTACTGGTTTATGAGGACCATATATCACAGATCTCCAACAACCTGTGTTGGTTTGTGACAAGGTATGTGCCATTCTCTTTTGCCATATGTTATATTCATTTCTTACAAGCATGGCAGGTTTAGTGGCAGAACCAGTATTATGAGGATCCATTTTAAAGAGTATTGATTTGTCAAATATCTCTTAAAGTGATGGATGTTGAAAAAAGTGAGCTTATAATCCTTTATTGAATATCAACAAAAGCCTGTGTCTGATTCTCAATTTGTTAGATTGATATGTGATCAGATAAACCAGTGCTCTGATACCAATTGTTGGATCAGTATTAAGCTGCTCTTTTATTTGAACTTGCTAGTTGACACTTAAGTGTTTAGCAAGTTCTTGGTGAGTGTTAGCACAGCGGAATGTTTATAAGTTTATAGCTACACTTTGTCAACAGGAGTTATTACTCCCCCTGGAATCAAGAACTAATAAATGAGAAGTGTTTATTGAGAATCTAAGTATTGAATGAGAATGAAACACTTTGACAGATTCTCAGTAAACACGAAATGGAAATAACAATAATAAGTGTTGAAGGATTTCTTGTATTAAAATCAATGTCTAAAACAGAAGGATGAATCCTTCTATTTATAGACTTTACAAATACATGAACCTTGCCAAAAAGCAAGTTCAGAAACAAGTTGCAACAAGTTGCAGTCTTGGAACTTGTACATAAAGCAAAAAGAAATACTAAAGTATTAAACTACTGATATACAAGGGCGGTGGAAAAGATCTTCTTTAAGTACTGATGAATGACAAACTACTGATGAGTAGTTTGTCTTCAGCAGTTCTTCAGTTGAAGTGTCTGGTTTGAATTTTAGAACTTCTGATGACTTCTTCTTCAGTACTTCTGAATCTCTTCTTCAGCAGTTTGATTCCTTGTCTTCAGCAGTTCCATACTTAGAGTATTTTGACAGAAAGTGAATTAGACTAAGGTTTGCAAAAGTGGTTTCACCAATCCTTTTTGTCCTAACACTCTTGGAACGAGGCGGTTCACTGCGCGTGTTACACTCTAAATAGGGTTCTAACGGTAAAGAGGCTTGGTAAGACATCTTACGAGCTTCTGAACCGGAGGAAACCGAACTTAGAGTTTCTGGAACCTTTTGGAGCTCCATGAACCATGATACATCCTGATGGGAAGTTTGGTGCAAAGGCAGAAGAAGGTTTCTTTGTTGGTTACAGCACTCCCAATAAAAGAGTGTACAACAAAAGAACCAATTGCGTTGAGGAATGGATTAATGTTGATGTTCAACGATATACTGCCAATGCACCTGGTGTTGGACCTGATTGGTTGTTTGACTATAAGAGTTTATTTGATTCTTTCAACGTGGATAATTTGGTTGATGATGTTGTAGCGCAGATGTATTACGAATGTGAAAACGCAGCTAGCTCACCGCTAATGCGTCCAATCATCGTTAATGCACTAGCACCAGCAACATCTGATGCCTCTGCATCCGCGGGTCCCCCTGGTAAAACTGCAGCGGCAGAAGTTGAGGAAGTTTTTCAGGAAGCGTCAGCAGAGGTTCTAGAATCTGCATCTTCAGCCGACAATTTTGCAGAGTCGTGCAGGGAATTTGAAAAGATTATGCAGGACAAATTCAAGATGAGCTCGATGGGGGAGATGCAATTCTTCCTGGGTCTACAAGTAGAACAACAAGAGTCGGGGATCTTCATCCACCAGACCAAATACGTTGCTGACATCTTGAGCCGGTTCCAGATGGAAGACTCTACTTCAATAGGCACCCCAATTCAGACCAATCACGGGATTGGACCTGACGAGAAAGGACAAGCCGTTGATCATTTTCTTTATCGAGCGATGATTGGCTCACTAATGTACCTCAATGCATCAAGACCTGACATAATGTTCGCGACATATCTACTGTCAAGATACCAGTCAAGGCCGAAACAGTCCCACCTGGTTGTTGTGAAGAGGATCTTACGTTATCTAAAGGGTTGTCCGACCAATGGTCTATGGTACCCTAATGACGATAAGTTTGACCTCATCGCTTTTAGTGATGTTGACTATGGCGGATGCAAGAAAGACTTGAAATCCACATCGGCTGGATGCCAGTTTTTTGGGACCAAGACTAGTCTCGTGGCAGTGTAAGAAGCAAGCCTCAGTAGCCTTATCCACCTGTGAGTCGGAATATGTAGCGGCATCTAGCTGCTGCTCCCAGGTTCTTTGGATACAGCAACAAATGAGAGACTACGGTTTGAAATTTCTTAATACTCCCATTCACTGTGACAATGAGTCCGCTATAGCACTTACTAAAGACTCGGTTAATCATTCCAAGGCGAAACATATCTTGGTTAAGTATCATTTCATACGCGATTGCTATGAAAAGAAACTTATCGATATGGTTAAAATCCACACGGATTACCAAAGTGCCGATTTATTCACCAAAGCTTTTGACGGTCCTCGTTTTGAGTATTTGTTAATTTTAAATGACATTAAAGAAAAGCAGGATTAGATCCTCATCGGTAATCATTTTTGTAAATATTTTTCTTCAAATATCAGAAAAATCCAAAAATATTGTCTTTTCGCAAATTTTTTTATTTTTAGGGGGAGAAAATTCAAAAAAATACAAAAACATCAAAAAAATGCAAAAATTAAAAAAAATGAGAAAATCCAAAAATCAAAAAAAAATTGAAAAATTGCAAAAATGAGTTTCTTTGGTGAAATAGGAAAGATGATATTAACCCATCAATTGGACTGTCTAGACTCTTATCATTTTAAAAGAATTGGAAATGATAAGTAGCCTCTACAATTATGTGTCAGTAGGCTCAAAATCATTTCCAAGTTAGGCACGTTGATATAAACCTAAATCAACTGAAACAGGTGTGGATCAACGTGCATTGGCATATGGTCTTGGTACCGAAATCTCATTTGATAGAATGCCAAAATCTGAAGTTTCATGGTCTTTAAGAGGTTGGTACATCCGGGGTGAACTAGACGTCTCTCAGAATAAAAGGAGTGGCACATGTGTCTTACGTTGGGTTCGGAGCCTACAACTAAGACACCTCTATGTCATTTCCTGAAAAAGAAAAGAAAAACAAAAAAGATAGAATAAATTCTGAACAGGAGACGTCCGGGAATCCTAAAAGAGCAAAAAGATTCATAAATGCCAAAACCCTATTCTTAAAGAGAATTCGCTCAAAGGTATCAAATCATATACCTAAAGCATCGTACCGTGAAAAATCAAAAATACGGTATTTGACTTGAACCCTGGTCTGGATCTCACTGGTCTCTCTGCTGCAGCGTTCTTGCAGACCTGATCACCACTGAGTCCATTCCTTGTAAAATACGGATGACAACAGCTTACTCAGCGGTTACGAGGAAGCTTTGTGCATGACTTGATACGGGAATGTGTCGCGTGGCGGGGAACACTTTGTACATCAGTCTTAATATTACCTTAACGTATCTAAAGTGCCTAGCGATAAAACTTGATTTTGAGTTTAGGCGGACAACAATATTGGCAGTTGTTGTAGGATGCTTATTGGTAATTTGAACTAAAACTGAACATATAAGGGTTCTAGCATAGTCCGTACACTGATATGATTCCCTAACTGATGAAACTCGCAAAAATATGATAGTGTATAGTTAGTTGATTTCCTGTTTTTCGTTTAATTTCTGTTTAGTTTTATCTGTTTAATCATTCTTGATTGCCGATGATGGAATCCTAATCCATTGTAATGTTACTTCTTCATAAATAAAACGCCGAAAATCAACTAATTGAAAATTGTGTTTTTGCCGGGTCAAAACCGTACTTTCTCTTAAGTACTGGGGTGGAAAATGAAAATATTTCAAAGTTCTGAGTCAACATCTGAGTCACATGTTAAAACGGGGTGAAAAACGCATGTTTTGAACCTTTACGGGTCAAAAATGTCATCTTTGGGTGCTGCAGGGGCATTTTGGTAATTTCTATGAAGTTGGACACAATTAGGCTCCTAATCGCTTGAGGGTATAGGCGATTAGAAGGCACTCGTGTGTTACTTTAAGCGATTACATCCTAATCGCTAGAAAGTATAGGCGAGTAGGGCCTAGTTGTATCCTATCATACCTTATATCTACTATAGGCGATTAGACAGGGTACTCGTGTGCACGTATAAGCGATTAGACGTAATCGTGTGACTCTTTAAACAATTAGAAGCCTACTCGCTATTGACTTCAGGCGATTAGGCTCACTCCATCACACGATTACAAACAGGTATAAAAGGCAACACTTAGAACTTTTCTCTTCATTTTTCAAAAACCATTTAACGGTTCTTCATTTCCCTCTAATCGGCCCTATAAGAAACCTTGTTGCCCGAGTTTTATTAACCTTGGATTATTGTTCTACACTATAAAGGTAATACATCCTCAAAATTTCAGATCCAAACTTGTTGTTTTGAAGGGTTAAATCTGTTCTTTAAACGCAGAAACCCTAGGTTTCTTTCTCGTGTTCATTGGGCATTAAGACTTGTTGTTTGATTATGAATGATAGTAGGGGTTTCTTAATCGGCCCTATTAGGATCCTTTGACAGCAAAATTTTGATCTACAACATCAAGAATCAAAAAGCCCCGATTTTAAAGTACCTAAGAACCTTAATTCTTAAACCATCTGATTAACCCTTTTAACTTAACTGTTAATGAAACATTTGATAGGGGTTTTGCTAATCGGTTGCCTTAGGCTCTAATGTGATAAGAATCTGGACCCAAATCGACATATTTTGATCATTGATAAAGAGTTGGTGAACGAGTACACTGTTCACGCGAGTAGAAATCTTACTCGCATGAACAGTGAAATGATTAGGGTCAATCGCTGGTTATAATCGCATGAATAGTATAGTGATTAGGCTAATCGTGTCGGTGTATAAGCGATTACAGACATGTAATCGCCTGTTGCAGGCTGTTGACCAATTTTTGTCAAACTTTGGTCTGTTTTTGTCTGTTTTATGCGTTTTAGATCTTGGGGGAGTTTTGACACGTTAAGGATGGGGTAATGGTTTGTTGATGTTTTTTGTTGGGTTATTAGTTTCGGATTGTTTGTATTGCGGGTTGCTCCCCGGTTTTTTATTGCTAGCTTCTTGCTAGCTCATAAATAAAAGTTGTTTGGCCGTTCAAAAAAAAAATTACTTCAAACCTTTTAGATTTATGTCAATCCATTACGAATACGTTTGAGCACAAATCACGCCTATTAACGTCCCAATTAATCTGATTAAAACTTCGGTCCACAACTCGTAATTCAGTCCGTTGACTATGCATGGAACGTAGTATAAAAACCAACCGAAACTCCAAATCAGGACTTTCATAACTCAATTCCTGAATCAAATTGTATAAAAATCGTGCTCGGTGGTGGTGCAGATGTTTGGTGGTAGTGAAATTGCTCAATGGTGATGGTGTTTTTATGGCGGTGATGGTTGGGTGCAACCCAGCTCGTAAAACCCACCATACAAATCGGAGTTAGCTTTTTTTTCTTTTTCTTTTTTCGGTGGATTTAGAGAGAGAGAGAGAGAGAGGGGGGAGAAGAAGGAGAGATAGTGATGGTGGTTAGGGGTGACGGTGGGTGATTGTGTGGTGCTGTTTAAATGGCAATGATTTAGCTTTGTTGTTTAGATTTACAGAAGAAGATAGGAGAGAATGGAAAGAGATGGAGAGAGGAAAGAAAGGGAGAGAGGGAGAGAGAGTAGATATATAAGGGTATTTTTGTCTTTTTATAAAAAGTTAGGATGGAGTTAATGAGTTGGTTGGAAACGACAAGATTTGGAAACCCCGAAGACCCATATGCAAAAAAAATAAACTTTTGGACGATAGTCGCAAAATTGACCAAACCTTAGGAACGAAAAATGATATTTTACTCAATTTAATATATAAGAATAGTTATATGGCAATTTAATAACAAAAGTATTTTTACATAATGAATAATAGTTATCTTATGATTTTTACGTAACAAATGATTGTTAGATTGTTACTTTCTTACATTTGTTTTTTTTTTTTTTTGAAAGGTATTAGTTTGTTACATTTCATTCTCTAGAAAGAATTTATTAGAGATGCATCAAATTCTCAATGTTATTAATTGTATATTTTGAATATGTATTTCAAGTCACAGTTCAAGTCATAGTCATGGTCATGGTCAAAGTGTTTTTTTACTATTAATTATAGGTTAGATTATGTCTTTTCTTTATTGTATATATATCTTGTATGAATTATGAATAAAATGTGGTTGATCATTCTCTTATATGGTATCAGAGCATTATCTCCAACGAGAAAGATCTTGATCCTATCAACATGGGAACCGTCGCCCATCACCTCTAAATTTCTTTTCAGGCTACTGCGATCCCCATCATGTCTACCTAAAGCTCCCTTTCTTCAACTATTTCATGATCACCACCACTCTAAAATTCTTCAAAACATCTCCTACCATTTTTTATCACCTTTCCAACATCTCTAAAACTCACATAAATACCAACATCTTCAAAACTCCGATCTCATCCCCTTATCTAAATCACACTATTACACTTTGTTACTCCTTCAAAGTTCAAGTGTAACTTATCCTCTTTCTGCATGGTTTTGCAAAACCTAAAATCCTTTTTTGTGCCACAACCTTTATGTTTCGGACAAACTGTACCTCTAATCTTCTTCTATCACCTATTCCGTTTACACTCTGATCATTCTTCTCTATTTCTCTTTTATGGCTTTTAACAATCTCTATTTCATCCATATAAGATGCACCAAATTCTCTTTTATTCATGTTCTTCATCCGCAATATTTTAAAAAAAAAACACACACAAAATGTATTTTCTCTTGATTCGTCTGCTTAATCAACTTGATCTTTCTTTACATCTTCAACTTCATCAACTTATTCTCTTGCTCAAACAACGACATCATCTACTTCATCATAATTATCATTTCCATTTTTGTCTCCTTTATCGTCCATATTCATCTTCTTTCATAATTATCATTTCCATTTTTGTATACCAAAAAATTGAACATTCGTATCCTATCATGGTTCAACAATTTTCACTTTCTAACATGGATCAAAATTATAAACATGTTGCATGGTATGTATTTTATTTAATTTATTTATGACTATTTGTTTAATAATTTTAATGTATATATGGTTTAATGATCAAACTAACTGTGTATATATTTTTTTATAGTGCTATTTACAAGTTGAATTTTTTTTTTTTTTTTGCATAAATAGGTAATTTTAAATGTGATAGAGTATTTATAGAGGTTGAATAACAAAAAATCTGAAAATTGGTAGGTCTTGGATCCAATCAGCCACCCTCAATGATTGATTATGAAGGTTGGTATAGAGACCTTCAATGATATGTACTTTATATTAGTTTTTAATTATGATCTTTGTTTTTCCTAACCTTGTACAGAATGCAGACCAGGTCAGAGAGAGGGGAGTACTATAATTTGATTCAAAATGGTGAGTTGGATATTATTATTAGAACCCATTCTCTTGGTAGCCGAGTCACATACGACAAATTAGGTCTTCTCATAGTTGATGAAGAACAAGTTTGCCTCGTTTGACATATACCAAATTTTGATAATCATCTTTATAGTTTGATTTTTTATATTAAGAATCTAAGAATGCTATTTGGGATGATCAAATCAAATGCAAATAACATGTTTCTTTGCTTTATAGAAGTTTGGTCATGTCAAACAGAATGAGATGATTGCTTCATTGAAAACTTTGGTTGATATTCTTACTCTTTCTACAACGCTTATTCCAAGGACCCTCTATTTAGCATTAACTGGTTTTCGTGATTGCATGTAATACACTAATACATGTTGATACCTAAGCTTGAAAACGTTGCAATTTCATCTTTTATAAATTAATACTCATACATGTTGATATTTAACATTATTTGAATTTACAACAAATTAGAAAGTACAGTTAATCAAAGTATCAAACAACCAACTTAAAATGAGATCAGATGCAAAGTAGGTGTTGTTTTATTTATAATTAAAACAAAAATTGACAAAACAAAAAAAGAAGAAGCAAAAAGGTTGAAAAATGTGAGTGGTAGTGGTACTATTCATTACATGATAACAACATTTGGTACATGTTGGTATTGATAAGGTGTGAGTAGTAATTTATAATGTGAGTGGTAGTGGTGCTATTCATTACATGATAACAACATTTGGTACATGCTGGTATTGATAAGGTGTGAGTAGTAATTTGATTCTGGTGAGCATGATTTAGTTGGTGAAAAATTAAACAATAAATCTGTGTGAGGAATAATTAACCCTTTCATCTCGCTGTAATTTTGTTAATTTGATCACAACACCGCCTCCTCAAAGGGTTCCAAAAAACACTCACCTTTCAAAGTATAGCGAGGAAAATGTTATATCAGCTATCAACTATGAGCCGGACCGTGGAGGTCAGGTTTTCTATGTCTTGCCACGTATTCAAGGTAACATTTACGGTACTTGTATATATTTACTAGGGGTGTAATTGTGTCGGTCTGGTTCGGTTTTTATCATTAACCATAGCCATAACCAAACTTCAGTTATGGTTAATCGGTTATGAATTCAGTTATGGTTATTTAGGTTATTAAAAATAAACTTCAACTGAAACTAACTTTCGACTAAAGTTTAAATATTAAAATCTACAAAATAAAAATGGAACATATGATGGTGGACTTAACTTAAGCTTTTTTTATAAGGCTAACAAGATTACATTTTTTAACTACCAATGTGGGATGCTTGTTAATAAGATATTTCTAGACAATAAAAAACTTAGCTAAGCCTAT
Organism: Ambrosia trifida; assembly: GCA_028751855.1. Lineage (NCBI taxonomy): Eukaryota > Viridiplantae > Streptophyta > Magnoliopsida > Asterales > Asteraceae > Ambrosia > Ambrosia trifida. Next base: position 139,492,983 of record CM054122.1, read on the forward strand.
GTTTAATTCTTTATAAAAATAAAAGTCACCTACATCAATATCGTTTTGTTACTAGCATACTTTATCTTAGTAGAAAACCTCTACATTGTCACACCCTCAAATTTCCACTTGCCGAGTTTTACCGCGAGGCGCGTGACAAACCAGGATCCAAGTCAACGGTCACAATTAACGACACTATATGATATGAAAAACAACGTAAACTACTATTGAGTTTCAAAACCGTTCTAACACAGTGGAAGCAAAATGTATTATTACAACTCAAAAGTAAAACTCAAAGTCTGAAATGTTTAACAAAACATGCTTATGATTCCTAGACGCCGTGAGACTCCGTGCGCCTATCGACAGCTGCTACCATAGCGACCTGAGACAAACATGCTAAAAACGTCAAAAAATAATGCCGGTGAGTTCACAGGTTTTTAATGAATACCGACTCCAATGAATACTGACTCCCAAATGAATACCCATGGTCAATCCAGACCATATGCATGCAAAACAAATGAATACCTGTTACTACTGCGATTGGAAAACCATTACTGGACTCGAATACTGTGAATACTGAATACATGCCCGAATGAATACTGAATACTGCATACTGAATACTGAATACCTAAGAGACAACATGCACCCGTCCGACCTCCAGTCGACGAGCGGGGCGGGTCAAGCCCAAATAGATCTATCCACATTTCCCCCGTTGTGAATCCCCGCACATTCATGGTTCTCCCCGGGACTTCCAAAGATCGCATAGTAATATAATGAATACTCCAAAACATAATGAATACTTGAAAACATAATGAATACTCCAAAACCCAATGAATTCGTGAATACCAAAACATAGTTAACACACCTTTCATGAAAACACAGTTGAAACGCCTTTTATGAAAACATAGTTGACACACCTTTCATGAAAACACGGTTGAAACGCCTTTTATGAAAACATAGTTGACACACGTTTAAAGAATACAGCATGTTTTCTCCCCCGAAAATGTAAAACCAGTAAAAGAGTGAGCCCGTGAAACTCACGTTAGAGTGCGCCTTCAGATACTTAGAATTCCAACACTTGTATGATGACCCAACTTAGTGACAACCTATCAATGAGTTTGAATAAGTGTATTGACTACTAACCCGAAGGTTAACTAGTCCCCGATTGTCCAGATCTTGACTACGTGTGTTAAAAAGTATGTTTAAACGTTAACCAAACATACCAGACAGACCCGACATCCCGTTGGTGACCCATGACATCAATTAGTCATGCACATAAGGTTAACACATAAGTTTCAAGCATAAAACACTTAGTTTGCATCAAAAATCGCATATACGAAGTCTTAAGGTCGAATCGGGAGTTTCCTGTGTTTGGTTCGCCCCCAAGGGCTTATGGTTCGACCCATGGACCCTTGGTTCAACCCTCATGATGTTCATTCAACCTATTCACAAGTTCATTTGACCTAACACATGTTTATTTGACCCTAACATATGTTTATTCGACCTTAACGTATGTTAATTCGACCCTAACATGTGTTAATTCCCCCCCGGGCACCCAGATTCGACCCCAGGCACCCACATTAGACCCCCAGACACCCACATTCAACGCTATGGTGCTACATTCAACCCATTTGAGCTACGTTCAACCCTTTTGAGCCACGTTCGACCCTTTTGAGCCACGTTCGCCCCTTTTGAGCCACGTTCAACCCTTTTGAGCTACGTTCGACCCTTTCCTGTAGAACTTCATAAAACACACCAAAACGCATCTAAACAGTCCGAAAACATCACCAATCACGGCAGTCAACTATCATTAACATGTTCCTACAAAACCCTACCAATTTTATCCGGAAATCCGTCCGTTTTACAAGTTACCCAAAATAGTAAATTATGGAGATGTCACATCAAACGCATGCAATCTTTACCCAATTAGGAAACTTTCTGAAATACAATCAATAATCAACTTAATATACTCAGATTATCGTGAACAAGAAACCCCCCAATCATATCCTTTTCACTATCATCATGAACAAGCCCTAGATCTAACCCGAAATCCCCAAAATGAGCAAAACATCATCAATAATCAATTGTAACCTATCTCAATCATAAATCATCATCAATAACAGTCCTAGATCATTGTTATAACATCTATACAACAATTAATCATCAAACAATACATAACACCACATAAAACACCATTAACACATGTTAATTTGTATGAAAACTCATTGTTTATGAATAGGTTTTGTTTAGAAAGATATTAGGAAGGTTTTTATCCATGAAAACATGTTTGAATCAGATCTGGACTCTTGGGGTTTAATGAAAATGAATTGAAATGCTTTAAAAATGATTTAGAATGAAGAACACACCTTAGATCTTTGTTTAGAAGATGTTTGTAGGTTAGATTATGGAAAACAAGAGCAAAAACTCATTCCTTAATGATTAAAGTTGCTAGAGAGTGTTTAGAGGCATTCAGGGTTTGTGAAATGGTGAAAAATGACAAAGTGTGGTATTTATACTGGTCCACGTTCGCCCCTTGTACAGGGTCGAAGGTACCCACGTTCGCCCCCTATACAAGGTCGAATGAACCTTTACTGGTCGAATGAATTTATATGGTTTCCCATCCCAGGTTCGCCCCTACATTATAGGTCGAACCAAGATCATTTCCTAGGTTCGCCCCCACGCTATGGGTCGAACCTGGACCTATGTTTTCTAGTCTTTCCAGTTTGTTGTGTTTAACGCATTTTAACGCATCCTAGCACATGAACATGCAATCTTAATCTATGTTTAACATATATAAGCATGGATATTCATCTACACATCGTTTAAACACGTATTTGCATATAATCCACCATATTAGAATCAATCTACGCATAACACCTAATTTAGTTTATGTAATTCACCAACAACGGGACTCGTAACGTGTGCGTGTGTGGTTAACCCAATGATCCTCCAAATTATTGAACCCTGGACAATACGGACTGTGTTTCAACTCGACTGACCCCGTCAAGTATGTTTAATAAACGTTTTTCGCTAAGGTAGACTTATGTGTTTATAAAATGTTGACCCAAGCATGCCGGGTGTCACATCATCCCCCCTATTGAAAGAATTTTCGTCCCAAAAATTTCTCCGAAGTCAAAGAGAACGAAGCGATAAAAAGAAAAATTTTCCCGGTCGTCACATACATGGTTAGTGTAAAACATAAACCTATTACATAGACATAAAACTAGAAGTTCGGTTCGGTTTTGTTTATATCGGTTAACCAAAGTTTCATAACCATGACCACAACCGCTCGGTCGGTTAAATAAATTTCATAACCATAAACATTTGTTATGTCGGTTATCGGTTAAAATCGGTTCAGTTATGTTGGTTGTTGGTTATGACGGTTAATTTTGCTCACCCCCAATATTTACACTCTTGCAAGTTATAGACACCTGTATGCTAGTGGTTGCATTTTTTTTATCCATTTATATATATGACCCATAAAAAACATAAATAACTGAAAAGGAAAGGGTTCAAATAGGTCGAAAGTCGAACACAGTCTCTTAAATTGTTTTGTTCAAGAAATCAGTATATTTTTGTGATAATATAGCCCTTATAAATTATATTCAACATTGTTGGATCAGTATATTGCTCTTTTGTTTGAACTTGCTAGTTGACACTTAAGTGTTTAGCAAGTTCTTGATGAGTGATAGCACAGCGGAATGTTTATAAGTTTAAAGCTACACTTATCAACAGGAGTTATTACTCCCCCTGGATTCAAGAACTAATAAATGATAAGTGTTTATTGAGAATCTAAGTATTGAATGAGAATGAAACACTTTGACAGATTCTCAATAAACACGAAATGGAAATAACAATAATAAGTGTTGAAGGATTTCTTGTATTAAAATCAATGTCTAAAACAGAGGGATGAACCCTTCTATTTATAGACGTTACAAATACATGAACCTTGCCAAAAGCAAGTTCAGAAACAAGTTGCAACAAGTTGCAGTCTTGGAACTTGTACATAAAGCAAAAAGAAATACTAAAGTAATAAACTACTGATATACAAAGGCGGTGGAAATGATCTTCATGTAAGTACTGATGAATGACAAACTACTGATGACTAGTTTGTCATCAGTAGTTCTTCAGTAGAAGTGTCTGGTTTGAACTTCAGAACTTCTGATGACTTTTCTTCTTCAGCACTTCTGAATCTCTTCTTCAGCAGTTTGATCCTTCTTCTTCAGCAGTTCTATACTTAGAGTATTTTGACAGAAGTGAATTAGACTAAGGTTTGCAAAAGTGGTTTCACCAATCCTTTTTGTTCTAACAATCTCCCCCTGGATTGATGAAGCCAAAACCTTACTAATTCCTTATTGTTCTTTTCTGTCCTTCACAATTTTCCATATTCCTTTGAACATGGAATTCTTGAGCTAGTTCAGTTGTTCATCAGTAAGAGACCCTTTCTGTGGTTCTAAGTGTTGGATTGTAAGCAGGTCTTTGGTTGATAGTTTCTTTAGGTCTTTGGTTGATAGTCTCTTCTTGTCACAAGTACTGAGTTTCTATCAGTAAAGGACCATCTGATGATTGGTACTTTAGACTTGTCAAAGTCTATAGTGTAGGGAACCATGGTGGTACCCTGGGTTTCTCCTGAGTGTTGAATGTTTTCAACTTCAGTGACTCTCAGGTGCGATTCACTTCCTTGTTCTTGTTGCATCACATTAGGTATCTGAAATGTTGGCAAATGATGTTCAGTTACTACCTTAGTGTGCAGTTTATCTGTGATGGTCTTCTGGATTTGATATGCAAAGGTGGAAGGATCCCTGAATTGTGTGATCAGAGGCTTTTCTTCTATATCAAAATCAAAATGGACTACTGTACTACCATCTAGTAGTACCATTCTGAAATCAGTCTTCACTTTCTCCTCTGATTTCTTTCTTTGTGTTGGATCAGTATTAAGCTGCTCTTTTATTTGAACTTGCTAGTTGACATTTAAGTGTTTAGCAAGTTCTTGGTGAGTGTTAGCACAGCGGAATGTTTATAAGTTTATAGCTACACTTTGTCAACAGGAGTTATTACTCCCCCTGGAATCAAGAACTAATAAATGAGAAGTGTTTATTGAGAATCTAAGTATTGAATGAGAATGAAACACATTGACAGATTCTCAGTAAACACGAAATGGAAATAACAATAATAAGTGTTGAAGGATTTCTTGTATTAAAATCAATGTCTAAAACAGAAGGATGAATCCTTCTATTTATAGACTTTACAAATACATGAACCTTGCCAAAAAGCAAGTTCAGAAACAAGTTGCAACAAGTTGCAGTCTTGGAACTTGTACATAAAGCAAAAAGAAATACTAAAGTATTAAACTACTGATATACAAGGGCGGTGGAAAAGATGTTCTTTAAGTACTGATGAATGACAAACTACTGATGAGTAGTTTGTCTTCAGTAGTTCTTCAGTTGAAGTGTCTGGTTTGAACTTCAGAACTTCTGATGACTTCTTCTTCAATACTTCTGAATCTCTTCTTCAGCAGTTTGATTCCTTGTCTTCAGCAGTTCCATACTTAGAGTATTTTGACAGAAAGTGAATTAGACTAAGGTTTGCAAAAGTTGTTTCACCAATCCTTTTTGTCCTAACAATCTCCCCCTGGATTGATGAAGCCAAAACCTTACTAATTCCTTATTGTTCCTTTCTGTCCTTCACAATTTTCCATATTCCTTTGAACATGGAATTCTTGAGCTGGTTGAGTTGATCATCAGTAAGAGACCCTTGTCTTGGTTCCAAGTGTTGGATTGTAAGCAGGTCTTTGGTTGATAGTTTCTTCAGTTCTTTCATCGACCTATATTCCCTGCTTGTTTGATCTCTTCTTGTCATAAGTACTGAGTTGTTATCAGTAAAGGACCATCTGATGACTGGTACTTTAGACTTGTCAAAGTCTGCAGTGTAGGGAACCATGGTGGTACCCTGGGTTTCTCATGAGTGTTGAATGTTTTCAACTTCAGTGACTCTCAGGTGGGATTCACCTCCTTGCTGTTGTTCCATCACATTAGGTATCTGAAATGTTGGCAAATGATGTTCAGTTGTTACCTTAGTATGCAGTTTGTCTGTGATGGTCCTCTGGATTTGATATGCAAAGGTGGAAGGATCCCTGAATTGTGTGAGCAGAGGCTTCTCTTCTATGTGAAAATCAGAATGTACTACTGTACTACCTTCTAGTAGTACCATTCTGAAATCAGTCTTTACTTTTTCCTCTGTCTTCTTTCTTTGGGTAGCTGGTCTTCTTTGAACACCAGAAGTTCTAACTACTGAAGTTGAAGCTTCAGCAGTTTGAAACTTATCTGGATTAGCAGCCCTTGCAGCCTTGTATTTCTTGTATGTGTCCACCAATCTTTCTTCTTTCCACTTGGACACTGAGGCTTTTGAACCATAACCATTGGCTACCAGTTCTTCTATCATCTGAGCTCTCTTGGCCTTTGTGTCTTTACGTGTTGCAAGTTTATCTGCAACAAGTTGAGCTCTTCTTGTCAGCTCTTCCACAGAGAGTCTCTTCAATGTATGGGCTTTGACTTTGCTGTTCTTCATAATGTAAGACATCAGTTGATGTCTTTTGTCTTGTTCAGCAATCTCATCAAGGCTAGCCTGCCTTTGTAGTTCAGCTTCATAAGCCTGAAGTTTTTCTTCATGGCTCAGGTCTAAGTCATCCCTTTCTTCCAGATTTTTCCAGATCAGATCTTCTCTGGCCTTCTTTTGGGCTGCAACTAAACTCTTCTCTAGTAATTCAGCTGATTGAGAGATTGGGGAAGGGTTTAGCACAGTCATTGTTGTAACTGTTGTAGTAGGCCTGATAGGAGCAGATGTTGGTTGAATGGGAGCAGTTGTTCTGGAAGGGTCAGCAGTTTGAGTCTTGGAATTGTTAACTTCTGATGTCTTGACAACTTCTGAAGATTTGTCAACTACTGAAGGATTGTCTTCAGTACTTTCTGATTCTTCATCAGAACTTTGGCCATCAGAGGTTTCTTCATTATGCCCTTGGGATTCGTCAGCCTTTTCAGCATCTTCTATTTCTTGAATAGACACACCAAACTGTTGTGCCAGTTTCTCTTTTCTGGCTTGATCTTGTTGATCTCTAGCTAGGATAGCCACTCTTGCCTTTCTTCTGGCTTCAAGTGTATCCATAGGTACCTTGATTTTCTCCCCCTTTTTGGCTTTATCACCTTTGGAAGTTGAAGCTTGGGAGAAATGACCTTGATGATGAGCAATCTGTTTACTGTTGTGATCAATCTTGTTGGACAGATCATTCATCTTCGTCTGTATCACTCCAAATTGGTTCTTCATGGACAGCTCCAAGTCAGCTGTGTATGTTTGGATGTGATTTTTGATGAGGGTGTTCATCAAGTGATACAAGGGACCATCTGGGCTGCATGGTTGGTTTAGGTCTATGCTTGGTTGCCCAGGGAATTGGGTAGGCATTTGTAGTGAGGGGTGTGTTTTTGTTGATCTCCATGTTGTACAGGAGATGCGACTCTAAGGGAATCATGGATTGAGTGGGCTTTAACCTGAGATGGTGTGACTAGCTTCTTGAGCTTAGAGACACCAGGTGCAGGACCTTCACTTATAGCCGTCAATTCAGTAGTTTTGAGTGTTGAAACATCATCCAAATTAATGGAATCATCTAAATCCCTGATTACATCCTCAATGAGGACTGTATCAGTTACATCATGAGCTGAGCCCAACTCAGTTGTCTCATGTACCTCTTGTTCTTGGTACAGAGGATTTCCTACCTCAGGCATTAAGCCTTCATCAGTAGTTGCCACAGTTGAGGTCTTAGCTGTTTTACTTCTGTCCTCAGGTCCACCACTGGGTGGTAAATGAGTAGTAGCAGCCTCAAAAGTACCAAAGGTTTCTAAGTTTGGGCATAGAGACCCTGGTTCATCCTCATCTCTGTGGTTGGGGCTATGAGTGTCCACATCCATGTCACTGTCTAAGTCTATGTCCACTGTTTGATGTGTTTGATGGGGACTGACATGTGTTGATGGGACTTTCTCTTTTAGCCCGGAGAGAAGTTTGGCTATTTCTATGTCTAGTTCAGAAATTTGGGGTCCTGGTTCAGTAGTTTGGGCAGTGGGTTCAGCAGTTTCAAAAGAAGAATCTATTGGAATAGTTTTTCTAAGTCTTTTTCTTTTGAAAATGATAGTTATTAGTACTCTTGGTGGGGTTTGAGATGGATGAGACTGAGAGGATATTTCAGTCACATCTTTAAGAAGTGCAGATTGCACAGTAGTCTGTTCAGGCATCTCAACCTCCTGAACAGCTTTTCTTTTAGGTTTGGTGGGTTTTTGTTTTGTTATCTTGGGTTTCTTGGCCTTTGGTGGAGTAGGTTTGGAAGATGAGGGTTCCATGGGGACTGGTGCTTGTTCCCCTTGGTCATCTTCTGGCCAGGCAGCCTGTTTGTTGTGCCTTGAGTATGCTTGTGAGGTTAAGGGTTTTAAAATTTCAATTTTACCCACAAGCACCTCATTACCAGTTCAGATATTATGCACTGCATAATGAACCTTGGATATAACAAAAACTTTTTCTTAGTGTTATTGTGATGTAACACCAACTCATTAAAGAAAAGTTTTGATGCCCTAAAATTTGTTTCATTCACAATGGAATGAAATATTGGTTGAAAGGTTGAGGGCATCTGGTCATAAGACCCAGTTTTAGGACTCAAGCACATAATAATATAATGAAACAAAAGCTTATATTTTGGTTAAAAATACTTTTTAACGATTGTAGCTTGTGAGAGAGTACCTTGATAACCACACTCAGTCATGGTTAGGTGGATAGCAGAGTTGTCAAACTTCTCAGGGGCATTCACATCATTCAACCCCAGTCTGACTGCAAGTATGGCCGGTGTAATGGCCATTTGTCTTCCTCTGATTGTTGAGTTAAGGGAGATAACTTCATCATCCACCATCACTGTCTCAGCATTAGCCCAGAACTCATTTAGAGTTTCAGGATGAATTGGTGGGTCTATGGTGAGTGCGGTGAAATATTGGGATTTGACGACGAGATCAATGATCTCATCGTATTGGGACCAGCCTTCTTGTTTTTCTAAGTAGGCTCTGAGATTGTGTCCCTGTTTGAGAACTAAAGCCATGTGGTTTGTGTGTGTTGATGAATCGAACAGTGATTTTGTGTTGCAGGTTCAGGGGTTTGAGAGCTTTCTTGAGAGAGAAGGAGGGAATTTTTGTGTTTGAAAGGATAAGTGTTGAAAAAAGATATTTATCAGAAGTTTTTAACCGCTTGGATCTTCTTTATTAGAAGTTTTTAAACCGCCTAGGTTAAAAATCTCTTTATCAGAAGTTTTAAACCGACTAGGTCAAACTTCTGATGATGGGAAAAGTCAGATTTGCCCTTTTTGACTAAACTGCTGATGAAGGATTATCTTCATCAGTAGTTCCCATTTCCTCATCAGTAGTTTTAACAGCTGATGAGAAATGTTTTATAAATACTTTTATTCATAACTTCTGAAGGTTATTTTATCAGAAATTAATCACTTTTCAGAAATTATCCCCATACTGATGTTTTGTTCATCAGTAGTTTCTCTCTTTTCAGAAGTTTTTCAAGTGTTTGAAAACAGATGTAAGTGAAAAACAAAAATATGTGCAGAAAAATAAATAGAAACACTTACAAATTTAGCATCCCTAGCATGGATACTAACATCTGAAATGTTGATGTGTCAAGGGGTTTAGTGAAAATGTTAGCTATTTGATTAGCTGTTGCTACATGTTTCACTTCAAACTTGCCTTTTTCATAGCAATCTCTTATGAAATGATACCTGATTTCAATGTGTTTAGTTTTTGAAAACTGAACAGGATTTTGAATGATGCTAATGGCAGATTTGCTGTCTACAAGCAATGGTGTCTAGGTCTCTTTGATTCCATAATCAAGAAGTTGATATTGGAGCCATTGTATCTGTGATGTACAACTTGCAGCTGCAATGTATTCAGCTTCAGCAGTTGAAGTTGCAACAGATTTTGCTTCTTTGATTGCCAGGACACTAGACAGTTTCCCAAGAATTGACAACCACCAGATGTTGATTTTCTTGACATTTTACACCCTGCATAGTCACTATCTGAAAAAGTTGATAACTTGGTATTGCTTGAAGCAGGATACCAAATTCCAAGTGTGGGAGTTCCTTTCAGATATCTGAAAATTCTTTTGACTGCAATAAGGTGTGATTCCCTAGGAGCTTATTGATATCTAGCACAGACACATGTTTAAAACATAATATCTGGTCTAGAAGCAGTTAGATATAAAAGGGAACCTATCATACATCTGTACATGGTTTGATCAACCTGTTTTCCTTGATCATCTGGTTCAACTTGTGTGGTTGGTGTCATGGGGGTGGAACATGATTTACAGTCTTGTAAAGAAAATTTGTTTAATAATTCTTTAACATATTTTGATTGATGTATAAAAGTTCCATTTGTTTGTTGTTTAATCTGCAATCCCAAAAAGTACTGCAGTTCCCCCATTGTACACATCTCAAATTTTGATTGCATGAGTTTCTTAAATTCATCACACAATTTTGTGTTTGTTGAACCAAAAATGATGTCATCAACATATATTTGAACAAGTAAGATATGATTTCCAACATGTTTTATGAAAAGAGTTTTATCAATGGCACCTCTTGTGAAATTATTTTTGAGTAAAAAGGTTGAAAGTGTATCATACCAGGCTCTTGGAGCCTGTTTGAGCCCATAAAGAGCTTTATCTAGTTTGTACACCCACTCAGGATGAGAAGGATCCTCAAACCCAGGTGGCTGACAAACATACACTTCCTCTTTTATCTTTCCATACAAAAATGCACTTTTGACATCCATTTGATAAACTTTTATTTTGTTGGAAATGGCATAGGCCAGAAATAACCTGATGGCTTCAAGCCTTGCAACTGGAGCAAAGGTTTCATCATAGTCAATGCCTTCTTCTTGAGAGTAACCTTGTACTACCAGTCTTGCCTTGTTCTTTATTATCATACCAGCTTCATCTTGTTTGTTCCTGAAAACCCATCTTGTCCCAATTGATGCTTGTTTGGTGGTAAGGGACAGATTTCCCATACCTGTTGCTTGTTGAATTGAAGCAATTCATCTTGCATTGCCTGCACCCAATTGTTGTCTTTGAGGGCTTCCTGGTACTTCTTTGGTTCCAACTGTGAAATAAATGCTGAGAATAGACAAAAGTTGGAAAGCTGGTTTCTTGTAAGAACACCTGATGCAATATCACCCATGATTTGATCAAGTGGATGATCTTTGTGTTCGATCAGTTGTTGTAAACCACTGACAGGTGTTGGTGGCTCATGTTCTTCAAACAAACTACTGAGGTCTATTATATCTGGTTCAGCAATTTCAGTGTCTTCAGTAGTTCCAGGTGCTGAAGCAGATGTTTGAGTTTGGCCTTCAGTATTTGTTGAATCAGAAGTTTGTGAAACTTCTGATGGTTTTGAAGTTGACTTACTGACTGTTTGAGGAGTCCATGGTGCTGGATCCTCATCATCAAACCTTTGATCACCATAATAAGTAGGTTTGGATGAAGTGACAGTCTTTTCAGGTTCAAAATGAAAGTTGTCAAGGTCAAAGAGTTCAGCAGGATGTGCTGGAATGAGAGTGTGTTTTGACTCATTGAACTTGACATTCAGTGTTTCTTCTACTATCCTGGTTTTTGAGTTAAAAACTTTGTAGGCTTTTCTAGTTGATGAATAACCAAGAAAGTAACCTGAGTCAACTTTGGCAGCAAACTTTGAAATAGATTCCTTGATGTTCAAGATGAAACATTGACATCCAAAAGCCCTGAAAAAGGAGATAAGGGGCTTCATGCCATGAAGAACTTCATAGGCAGTCTTTGAATGTCTCTTGACAACAAGAACTCTATTTTGAACATAACATGATGTGTTAACTGCTTCTACCCAGAAGTATAAAGGTAGGCCAGAATCAGCTAACATTGTTCTTGCTCCTTCTATTAAAGTTCTGTTCTTCCTTTCTACCACACCATTTTGTTCAGGAGTTCTGGCAACACTGAATTGTCTAATAATCCCTTTAGACAAACAGAAGTCATTCAGAGTTTTGTTCCTGAACTCTGTCCCATTATCACTTCTAATGGTTTTGACAGGTAGAGAGTATTGCTTCTCTACTTGTAGAATGAAGAACTTGATGATTTCAACAGCCTCATCCTTGGAAAATAAGAAGAATACCCATGTAAATCTTGAGTAGTCATCAATGATGACTAAGAAGTACTTCTTTTTACCAAGGCTCATGATCTTTATAGGCCCAAATAAGTCCATATGGAGTAGTTGAAGACATGCAGTTGTTTTTGATTCTTCAATAGACTTATAGGAGGACTTATGTTGTTTACCCTTTAAACAGGATACACAGTGCTCTTGACACTGGTATACTTTTAAGGGTAGACCTCTGACCAAGCCCATTTTTGTGACTTTATTTATGGTTTTAAAGTTCACATGGCCAAGTCTCCTGTGCCAGAGATCTGTTTCTGAAGTTGATGCCCTTGAGAAGAAGCAGGTAGTGTTGTTCAGTACTTTGTCTTTTTAAATGTCCACTTCATAGACATTGCCAAATCTTTTGGCAATTAACAAAATATGATCTTCAATGATCTTCTCTATCAACTTCTGGCCTTCTGGTGATATGATCTTGCATGTTGTCTTTGTGAAAAAGGAAGAATATCCTTTATCACACATCTGTGACACACTAAGCAAGTTGTACTCAAGGTTTTCAACCAGATTGACCTTGTCAAACTGTATTTTGCCAGAGGAGACATTGCCATGTCCTAGCACATATCCCTTAGCATTGTTCCCAAAGGACACAGATCCATCTCTTTGACTAATAAAATTGTTTATCAGGTATCTGCATCCTGTCATGTGCATTGAGCCTCCACTGTCTACATACCAAATGCTATTCAAGCCTCTGGAAACTCTCTGCACAATATAGCAAATTAGTTAGATTTAGGAACCCAAGCCAGTTTGGCTTTGGGTTTGCTCTTGAGAACATTTACAGTTTGTTCTTGACCAAGTTTAGAAATCCATGTCTTTGTGGCAATGGATTTTGCATTAAGCACAATGGTGGTATCCTTTTGAGGACCACCATCAACTTTGGTCATCAGTAGTTGTACCATGTTCATAAGATCTTTAATCTCAGCAGTTTGTGAAACTGCTGATGATTTAGGTCTAACTACTGAAAGAGAATTTTGAGAAAAAGACTTTTGTTGAGATTTTGTCTTTTTCTGAGAAAGGGTTTTTGCTGGTTGTTGTTTCTTGTGAGAAATGGTTTTTGCATAATCATTTTTGATTTGTTCCCCCACAACCAGTTGTTGATTTTTCTTCTTAAACTGAATGCCCTTTCTATATCTGCAAAATTATGTTTTGTGGTTGAACAGACCACAAATTTCACATTCTTTTGTCTTTTCTTTCAAAGACAAATCTCTGACAGTTTTGATTGGTTTTAGGTCATCAGTAGTTTTCAGGTTCTCAACTCCTGATGTAGTTGAAACTGCTGATGACTTAAAGTCAGATTTAATCAATACTTCTGAAGAACTTTCTTTGTGTGATTTTAGAAAGTTTTCATGGAAAGATGTGCATTCTTCCTCTTCAGAAGTTTCACCTGAAACAATTTTTCTCCCATCTTCAGTAGTTTTGGGAGAGAAATCTGTTGGTGTTTCAGTGTGATTGTACCCTATGCCAAACCTAACATTTGAAGCACTTTGTTTGTTTAGCAATAGTTGGTACCCCTTACAAGATTCCACCCATTTTTCACATGTGACCTTGGTGTCAGCAAGCTCTTGTCTGACATTTCCTAGGTCATTATTCATTATTTTGATTTGTGCTTGGGTTTCAATAGCAGAGTTAGTCAATTTAGAAACTTCTTTTGTTTTTGCAGAAAGTTTTCTTTCTAAATCACATTTTATCTGAGTGAGTTTTCTCTCAGAGTCATTGGCTTTTCCTTGTAAGTGCACATTTGTCTCTCTTATGAGAGCAAAAGATTCTTTGCATGAATTTGAACATAGTTTTGTCAAAGATTCTTTTGATACCTAAGACAAGGCAGATTTTAAGGAGCATCCCTCAAATGCCATCAAGGCAAAGTTCTTTCTGCCATTGTCAGGCTCTCCCCAGTTGATGTCAAACATTTTGTTGTCTGCATCAGGATTGCACTCTGTGGTGTCAAAAGGAAGACTGCTCCAGTCAACATACCCTGAGGTAAATAAACTTTGTTGAGAGGGTTGTTGTTGTTGTGGAGGTTGTTGAGCAGCTGGAAAGGGAGGGATTGATTGTTGGCTCTGCATCTGTTGAGCAGGCATCTGTACATATTGTACTTGTGGCACTTATTGGTGTTGTGGAGCTTGTGCCTGTACAAAATGTGCACTCCCTTGTGTTCCATTATTCCTGTTATAATTGGGATTAAAATTGTTTCCAGACTGAGATTGGTTAAAGCCAGAGCTTCTACATTCTCTAGCAAAGTGTCCCAACTTTTGACACTTATGACATCTAAGTTTAGATTTGTCAAAACCAATTTTTGTAGAACTGTTAAGTCCAGGAAACATCCTTCCTGACCTATTGTAAAATTTATTTGTTTTTAAACTTAACATGGCCAGTTGGTGCAAAATATCCATTTCTTCAAGGTCATCACTGCTGAAACTATTTAAGTCATCCATGATAAAACACATGTTATCAGCAGTTTGACCAAAGTCATTATTGTCATAACCTGGGAATGATCTTTCAGATGAGATCCCAGTAGTTATGTCAATGTGGTCAAAAGATTCAAAACTATTTGAACAAGTTGGTGAGTCTTGTCCCAATAGTGCTGTCTACCAGGTAGATAGTCATCAGCAGTTTTACCAGAATTTTGTAATTTTTTCTTTTGATCAATTTCTCTCTCAAAAGTAAGTAATCTCCCATGAAGTTTTGTAAGAGTGAGGGAGCTAAAATCTGGTGAAGATCTTAAGACTATTGAGTATGTTTCCCATTTATCAGGTAAAGACCTTAAAAATCAGGAAGCATAGATACAGTTGTATAGGTCTGACCATTTAGTTTTAGCTCAGATATTAATGAGGAAAATCTTTCAAATTGCTGAGTTAAAGTTTCCCCATTAATGTGAGCAAAAGTTTCATACTGTTGAGCCAAGATTTCTCTGGTGTTGGCAATCACCTCTTCAGTTCCTCCAAACTGTTCTTTTAGGCAGTCCCAAAGATCTTTGGCACTATCACAATGTAATAGGCCAGAATAGATTTCATTAGGGAGTGCCATTGCCAACATAGAAAAAGCTTTTGCATCAAGCTCAAGTTTTAGGAAATCATCATCAATATAGTCTTTTGGTTCTTTTGGATTCTCTTCCTTAGTTTCAAGATTTATGTTTACTGGTTTATGAGGACCATATATCACAGATCTCCAACAACCTGTGTTGGTTTGTGACAAGGTATGTGCCATTCTCTTTTGCCATATGTTATATTCATTTCTTACAAGCATGGCAGGTTTAGTGGCAGAACCAGTATTATGAGGATCCATTTTAAAGAGTATTGATTTGTCAAATATCTCTTAAAGTGATGGATGTTGAAAAAAGTGAGCTTATAATCCTTTATTGAATATCAACAAGAGTCTGTGTCTGATTCTCAATTTGTTAGATTGATATGTGATCAGATAAACCAGTGCTCTGATACCAATTGTTGGATCAGTATTAAGCTGCTCTTTTATTTGAACTTGCTAGTTGACACTTAAGTGTTTAGCAAGTTCTTGGTGAGTGTTAGCACAGCGGAATGTTTTATAGCTACACTTTGTCAACAGGAGATATTACTCCCCCTGGAACCAAGAACTAATAAATGAGAAGTGTTTATTGAGAATCTAAGTATTGAATGAGAATGAAACACTTTGACAGATTCTCAGTAAACATGAAATGGAAATAACAATAATAAGTGTTGAAGGATTTCTTGTATTAAAATCAATGTCTAAAACAGAAGAATGAATCCTTCTATTTATAGACTTTACAAATACATGAACCTTGCCAAAAAGCAAGTTCAGAAACAAGTTGCAACAAGTTGCAGTCTTGGAACTTGTACATAAAGCAAAATGAAATACTAAAGTATTAAACTACTGATATACAAGGGCGGTGGAAAAGATCTTCTTTAAGTACTGATGAATGACAAACTACTGATGAGTAGTTTGTCTTCAGCAGTTCTTCAGTTGAAGTGTCTGGTTTGAACT
This sequence comes from Ambrosia trifida, assembly GCA_028751855.1. Classification (NCBI taxonomy): domain Eukaryota; kingdom Viridiplantae; phylum Streptophyta; class Magnoliopsida; order Asterales; family Asteraceae; genus Ambrosia; species Ambrosia trifida. The sequence goes on from CM054122.1 coordinate 139,509,193, forward strand.
TCAGAACTTCTGATGACTTCTTCTTCTGTACTTCTGAATCTCTTCTTCAGCAGTTTGATTCCTTGTCTTCAGCAGTTCCATACTTAGAGTATTTTGACAGAAAGTGAATTAGACTAAGGTTTGCAAAAGTGGTTTCACCAATCCTTTTTGTCCTAACACTTTGTGTAGCTGGTCTTCTTTGAACACGAGAAGTTCTAACTACTGAAGTTGAAACTTCAACAGTTTGAAACTTCTCTGGATTTGCAGCCCTTGCAGCCTTATATTCTCTATATGTGTCCACCAATCTTTCTTCATTCCATTTGGACATCGAGGCTTTTGAACCATAACCATTAGCTACCAGTTCTTCTATAATCTGAGCTCTCTTGGCCTTTGTGTCTTTACTTGTTGCAAGTTTATCTGCAATAAGTTGAGCTCTTCTTGTCAGCTCTTCCATAGAGAGTCTCTTCAATGTGTGGGCTTTGATTTTGCTGTTCTTTGTAATGTAAGACATCAGTTGATGTCTTTTATCTTCTTCAGCAATCTGGTCTAAGCTAGCCTGCCTTTGGAGTTCAGCTTCATAAGCCTGAAGTTTTTCTTCATGGCTTATATCCAAGTCATCCCTTTCTTCTAGTGTTTTCCAGATCTGATCTTCTCTGGCCTTCTTTTGGGCTGCCACTAAACTCTTCTCAAGTAGTTCTGCTGATTGAGAGATTGGAGAAGGGTTTAGCACAGTCATTGTGGTAACTGTTGTAGTAGGCCTGGTAGGAACAGAAGTTGGTTGAATAGGAGCAGTTGATCTGGAAGGGTGAGCAGTTTGAGTCTTGGAAGTGTTAACTTCTGATGGGTTGACAACTTCTGAAAGGGTGAACAGCTTTTCTTTTGGGTTTGGTGGGTTTTTGTTTTAGTACCTTGGGTATCTTGGCCTTTGGTGGAGTAGGTTTGAAAGATGAGGGTTCCATGGGGACTGGTTCTGGTTCCCCTTGGTCATCTTCTGGCCAGGCAGCCTGTTTGTTGTGCCTTGAGTATGCTTGTGAGGTTAAGGGTTTTAAAATTTCAGTTTTACCCACAAGCACCTCATTACCCAGTTCAGTTATTATGCATTGCATAATGAACCTTGGATATAACAAAAACTTTTTCTTAGTGTTATTGTGATGTAACACCAACTCATTAAAGAAAAGTTTTGATGCCCTGAAATTTGTTTCATTCACAATGGAATGAAAAATTGGTTGAAAGGTTGAGGGCATCTGGTCATAAGACCCTGTTTTAGGACTCAAGCACATAATTATATAATGAAACAAAAGTTTATATTTTGGTTCAAAATATTTTTTAAAGATAGTAGCTTGTGAGAGAGTACCTTGATAACCACACTCAGTCATGGTTAGGTGGATTGCAGAGTTGTCAAACTTTTCAGGGGCATTCACATCATTCAACCCCAGTCTGTTTGCAAGTATGGCCGGTATGATGGCCATTTGTCTCCCTATAATTGTTGAGTTGAGAGAGATAACTTCATCATCCACCATCACTGTCTCAGCATTAGCCCAGAACTCATTGAGAGTTTCAGGATGTATTGGTGGGTCTATTGTGAGAGCAGTGAAATATTGGGATTTAACGACGAGATCAATGATCTCATCATATTGAGACCAGCCTTCTTGTTTTTCTAAGTAGGCTCTGAGATTGTGTCCCTGTTTAAGAACTAAATCCATGTGGTTTTGTGTGTGTCTATGAATCGAACAGTGTTTTTGTTGCAGGTTCAGGGGTTTGAGAGCTTTCTTGAGAGAGAAGGAGGGAATTTTTGTGTTTGAGTGGATAAGTGTTGAAAAAAGATATTTATAAGAAGTTTTTAACCGCTTGGAACTTCTTTATTAGAAGTTTTAAACCGCTTAGGTTAAAAACCTCTTTATCAGATGTTTTAAACCGACTAGGTCAAACTTCTGATGATGGGAAAAGTCTGATTTGCCCTTTTTGACTAAACTGCTGATGAAGAATTATCTTCATCAGTAGTTCCCATTTTCTCTTCAGCAGTTTTGAACAGCTGATGAGAAATACTTTTATAAATACTTTATTCATAACTTCTGAAGGTTGTTTTATCAGAAGTTAATCACTTTTTAGAAAATATCCCCATACTGATGTTTTGTTCATCAGTAGCTTCTCTCTTTTCAGAAGTATTTCAAGTTTTTGAAAACAGATGTAAGTGAAAATAAAAAAGTTGTGCAGAAAAATAAGGAGAAACACTTACAAATTTAGCATCCCTAGCATGGATACTAACTTCTGAAATGTTGATGTGTCAAGGGGTTTAGTGAATATGTCAGCTATTTGATTAGCTATTGCTACATGTTTCACTTCAATCTTGCCTTTTTCATAGCAATCTCTTATGAAATGATACCTGATTTCAATGTGTTTAGTTTTTGAAAACTAAATAGGATTTTGAATGATGCTAATGGCAGAATTGCTGTCTACAAGCAATGGAGTCTTGGTCTCTTTGATTCCATAATCAAGAAGTTGATATTGGAGCCATTGTATCTGTGATGTACAACTTGCAGCTGCAATGTATTCAGCTTCAACAGTTGAAGTTGCAACAGATGTTTGTTTCTTTGATTGCCAGGACACTAGACAGTTTCCCAAGAATTGACAACCACCAGATGTTGATTTTCTTGACATTTTACACCCTGCATAGTCACTATCTGAAAAAGCTAATAACTTGGTATTGCTTGAAGCAGGATACCAAATTCCAAGTGTGGGTGTTCCTTTCAGATATCTGAAGATTCTTTTGACTGCAATAAGGTGTGATTCCCTAGGAGCTAATTGATATCTAGCACAGACACATGTTGAAAACATAATATCTGGTCTAGAAGCAGTTAGATATAAAAGGGAACCTATCATACATCTATACATGGTTTGATCAACCTGTTTTTCCTTGATCATCTGGTTCAACTTGTGTGGTTGGTGTCATGGGAGTGGAACATGATTTACAGTCTTGTAAAGAAAATTTGTTTAATGATTCTTTAACATATTTTGATTGATGTATAAAAGTTCCATTTGTTTGTTGTTTAATCTGCAGTCCCAAAAAGTACTGCAGTTCTCCCATTGTACTCATCTCAAATTTTGATTGCATGAGTTTCTTAAATTCATCACACAATTTTGTGTTTGTTGAACCAAAAATGATATCATCAACATATATTTGAACAAGTAAGATATGATTTCCAACATGTTTTATGAAAAGAGTTTTATCAATGGCACCTCTTGTGAAGTTATTTTTGAGTAAAAAGGTTGAAAGTGTATCATACCAGGCTCTTGGAGCCTGTTTAAGCCCATAAAGAGCTTTGTCTAGTTTGTACACCCACTCAGGATGAGAAGGATCCTCAAACCGAGGTGGCTGACAAACATACACTTCCTCTTTTATTTTTCCATATAAAAATGCACTCTTGACATCCATTTGATAAACTTTTATTTTGTTGGAAATGGCATAGGCCAGAAATAACCTGATGGCTTCAAGCCTTGCAACTGGAGCAAAGGTTTCATCATAGTCAATTCCTTCTTCTTGAGAGTATCCTTGTACTACCAGTCTTGCCTTGTTCTTTATTATAATACCAGCTTCATCTTGTTTGTTCCTGAAAACCCATCTTGTGCCAATTGGTTGCTTGTTTGGTGGTAAGGGACAGATTTCCCAAACATGTTGCTTGTTGAATTGAAGCAATTCACCTTGCATTGCCTACACCCAATTGTTGTCTTTGAGGGCTTCCTGTTACTTCTTTGGTTCCAACTGTGAAATAAATGCTGAGAATAGACAAAAGTTGGAAAGCTGGTTTCTTGTAAGAACACCTGATGCGATATCACCCATGATTTGATCAAGTGGATGGTCTTTGTGTTCGATCAGTTGTTGTAAACCACTGACAGGTGTTGGTGGCTCATGTTCTTCAAACAAACTACTGAGGTCTATTATATCTGGTTCAGCAGTTTCAGTGTCTTCAGTAGTTGCAGGTGCTGAAGCAGATGTTTGAGTTTGTCCTTCAGTATTTGTTGAATCAGAAGTTTGTGAAACTTCTGATGGTTTTGAAGTCGACTTAATGACTGTTTGAGGAGACCATGGTGCTGGATCCTCATCATCAAACCTTTGATCACCATAATAAGTAGGTTTGGATGAAGTGACAGTCTTTTCAGGTTCAAAATGGAAGTTGTCAAGGTCAAAGAGTTCAGCAGGATGTGCTGGAATGAGAGTGTGTTTTGACTCATTGAACTTGACATTCAGTGTTTCTTCTACTATCCTGGTTCTTGAGTTAAAAACCTTGTAGGCTTTTCTAGTTGAGGAATAACCAAGAAAGTAACATGAGTCAACTTTGGCAGCAAACTTTGAAATAGATTCCTTGATGTTCAAGATGAAACATTCACACCCAAAAGCACTGAAAAAGGAGATAAGGGGCTTTATGCCATGAAGAACTTCATAGGCAGTCTTTGAATGTCTCTTGACAATAAGAACTCTATTTTGAACATAACATGATGTGTTAACTACTTCTGCCCAAAAGTATAAAGGTAGGCCAGAATCAGCTAACATTGTTCTTGCTCCTTCTATTAAAGTTCTGTTCTTCCTTTCTACCACACCATTTTGTTCAGGAGTTCTGGCAACACTGAATTGTCTAATAATCCCTTTAGACAAACAGAATTCATTCAGAGTTTTGTTCCTGAACTCTGTCCCATTATCACTTCTAATGGTTTTGACAGGTAGAGAGTATTGCTTCTCTACTTGTAGAATGAAGAACTTGATGATTTCAGCAGCCTCATCCTTGGAAAATAAGAAGAATACCCATGTAAATCTTGAGTAGTCATCAATGATGACTAAGCAGTACTTCTTCTTACCAAGGCTCATGATTTTTACAGGCCAAAATAAGTCCATATGGAGTAGTTGAAGACATGCAGTTGTTTTTGATTCTTCAATAGACTTATAGGAGGACTTATGCTGTTTACCCTTTAAACAGGATACACAGTGTTCTTGACACTGGTATACTTTTAAGGGTAGACCTCTGACCAAGCCCATTTTTGTGACTTTATTTATGGTTTTAAAGTTCACATGGCCAAGTCTCCTGTGCCAGATATCAGTTTCTGAAGTTGATGCCCTTGAGAAGAAACAGGCAGTGTTGTTCAGTACTTTGTCTTTTTCAATGTCCACTGCATAGACATTGCCACATCTTTTGGCTATTAACAAAGTATGATCTTCAATGATCTTCTCTATCAACTTCTGGCCTTCTGGTGATATGATCTTGCATGTTGTCTTTGTGAAAAAGGAAGAATATCCTTTATCACACATTTGTGACACACTCAGCAAGTTGTACTCAAGGTTTTCAACCAGATTGACCTTGTCAAACTGTATTTTGCCAGAGGAGACATTGCCATGTCCTAGCACATATCCCTTAGCATTGTTCCCAAAGGATACAGATCCATCTCTTTGACTGATAAAATTATTTATCAGGTATCTGCATCCTGTCATGTGCATTGAGCCTCCACTGTCTACATACCAAATGCTGTTGAAGCCTCTGGAAACTCTCTGCACAAGATAGCAAATCAGTTAGATTTAGGAACCCAAGCCAGTTTGGCTTTGGGTTTGCTCTTGAGAACATTTACAGTTTGTTCTTGACCAAGTTTAGAAATCCATGTCTTTTTGGCAATGGATTTTGCATTAAGAACAATGGTGGTATCCTTTTGAGGACCACCATCAACTTTGGTCATCAGTAGTTGTACCAAGTTCATAAGATCTTTAATCTCAGCAGTTTGTGAAACTGCTGATGATTCAGGTCTAACTACTGAAAGAGAATTTTGAGAAAAAGACTTTTGTTGAGATTTTGTCTTTTTCTGAGAAAAGGTTTTTGCTGGTTGTTGTTTCTTGGGAGACAAAGTTTTTACATAATCATTTTTGATTTGTTTCCCCACAACCAGTTGTTGATTTTTCTTATTGAACTGAATACCTTTTCTATATCTGCAAAATTCTGTTTTGTGGTTGAACAGACCACAAATTTCACATTCTTTTGTCTTTTCTTTCAAAGACAAGTTTCTGACAGTTGAAACTACTGATGGCTTAAAGTCAGATTCTCAACTCCTGATGTAGTTGAAACTACTGATGGCTTAAAGTCAGATTTAATCAGTACTTCTGAAGAACTTTCTTTGTGTGACTTTAGAAAGTTTCCATGGAAAGATGTGCATTCTTCCTCTTCAGAAGTTTCACCTGAAACATTTTTTCTCCCATCTTCAGTAGTTTTGGGAGAGAAATCTGTTGGTGTTTCAGTATGATTGTACCCTATGCAAAACCTAACATTTGAAGCACTTTGTTTGTTTAGCAATAGTTGGTACCCCTTACAAGATTCCACCCATTTTTCACATGTGACCTTGGTGTCAGCAAGCTCTTGTCTGACATTCCCTAGGTCATTAATCATGATTTTAATTTATGCTTGGGTTTCAATAGCAGAGTTAGATAATTTAGAAACTTCTTTTGTTTTTGTAGAAAGTTTTCTTTCTAAATCACATTTCATCTGAGTGAATTTTCTCTCAGAATCATTTGCTTCTCCCTGTAAGTGCACATTTGTCTCTCTTATGAGAGCATGAGATTCTTTGCATGAATTTGAGCATAGTTTAGTCAAAGATTCTTTTGATACCTGTGACAAGGCAGATTTTGAGGAGCATCCCTCAAATGCCATTAAGGCAAAGTTCTTTCTGCCATTGTCAGGCTCTCCCCAGTTGATGGCAAACATTTTGTTGTCTGCATCAGGATTGCACTCTGTGGTGTCAAAAGGAAGACTGCTCCAGTCAACATACCCTGAAGTAAATAAACTTTGTTGAGAGGGTTGTTGTTGCTGTGGAGGTTATTGAGCAGCTGGAAAGGGAGGGATTGATTGTTGGCTCTGCATCTGTTGAGCAGGCATCTGTACATATTGTACTTGTGGCACGTATTGGTGTTGTTGAGCTTGTGCCTGTACAAAATGTGCACTCCCTTGTGTTCCATTATTCCTGTTATAATTGGGGTTAAAATTGTTTCCAGACTGAGATTGGTTAAAGCCAGAGCTTCTACATTCGCTAGCAAAGTGTCCTAACTTTTGACACTTGTGACATCTAAGTTTAGATTTGTCAAAACCAATTTTTGTAGAACTGTTAAGTCCTGGAAACTTCCTTCCTGACCTTTTGTAAAATTTATTTGTTTTTAAACTTAACATGGCCAGTTGGTGCAAAATATCCATTTCTTCTAGGTCATCACTGCCGAAACTATTTAAGTCATCCATGATAAAACACATGTTATCAGCAGTTTGACCAAAGTCATTATTGTCATAACCTGGGAAAGATCTTTCAGATGAGATCCCAGCAGTTATGTCAATGTGGTCAAAAGATCCAAAACTATTTGAACAAGTTGGTGAGTCTTGTCCCAATAGTGTTGTACTACCTAGTAGATAGTCATCAGCAGTTTTGCCAGAATTTTGTAACTTTTTCTTTTGATCAATTTCTCTCTCAAAAGTAAGTAATCTCCCATGAAGTTTTGTAAGAGTGAGGGAGCTAAAGTCTGGTGAAGATCTTAAGACTATTGAGTATGTTTCCCATTTATCAGGTAAAGACCTTAAAAATCTATGAAGCATAGATACAGTTGTGTAGGTCTGACCATTTAGTTTTAGCTCAGATATTAATGAGGAAAATCTTTCAAATTGTTGTGTTAAAGTTTCCCCATTAATGTGAGCAAAAGTTTCATACTGTTGAGCCAAGATTTCTCTGGTGTTGGCAATCACCTCTTCAGTTCCTCCAAACTGTTCTTTTAGGCAGTCCCAAAGCTCTTTGGCACTATCACAATGTAATAGGCCAGAGTAGATTTCATTTGGGAGTGCCATTGCCAACATAGAGAAAGCTTTTGCATCAAGCTCAAGTTTTAGGAAATCATCATCAGTATAGTCTTTTGGTTCTTTTGGAATCTCTTCTTTAGTTTCAAGATTTATATTTACTGGTTTATGAAGACCATATATCACAGATCTCCAACAACCTGTGTTGGTCTGTGATAAGGTATGCGCCATTCTCTTTTGCCATATGTTATATTCATTTCTTACAAGCATGGCAGGTTTAGTGGCAAAACCAGTATTATGAGGATCCATTTTAAAGAGTATTGATTTGTCAAATATCTCTTAAAGTGATGGATGTTGATAAAAGTGAGCTTATAATCCTTTATTGAATATCAATAAGAGCCTGTGTCTGATTCTCAATGTGTTAGATTGATATGTGATCAGATAAACCAGTGCTCTGATACCAATTGTTGGATCAGTATATTGCTCTTTTGTTTGAACTTGCTAGTTGACACTTAAGTGTTTAGCAAGTTCTTGATGAGTGATAGCACAGCGGAATGTTTATAAGTTTAAAGCTACACTTATCAACAGGAGTTATTACTCCCCCTGGATTCAAGAACTAATAAATGATAAGTGTTTATTGAGAATCTAAGTATTGAATGAGAATGAAACACTTTGACAGATTCTCAATAAACACGAAATGGAAATAACAATAATAAGTGTTGAAGGATTTCTTGTATTAAAATCAATGTCTAAAACAGAGGGATGAACCCTTCTATTTATAGACGTTACAAATACATGAACCTTGCTAAAAGCAAGTTTAGAAACAAGTTGCAACAAGTTGCAGTCTTGGAACTTGTACATAAAGCAAAAAGAAATACTAAAGTAATAAACTACTGATATACAAAGGCGGCGGAAAAGATCTTCATGTAAGTACTGATGAATGACAAACTACTGATGAGTAGTTTGTCTTCAGTAGTTCATCAGTAGAAGTGTCTGGTTTGAACTTCAGAATTTCTGATGACTTTTCTTTTCTTCAGCACTTCTGAATCTCTTCTTCAGCAGTTTGATCCTTCTTCTTCAGCAGTTCTATACTTAGAGTATTTTGACAGAAGTGAATTAGACTAAGGTTTGCAAAAGTGGTTTCACCAATCCTTTTTGTCCTAACGAACATACTAATTATTTTTTTAAAATAATTAAACTTTTTGACAAACAAGTGTTTTTGGTCAACCTAACCCATTTTAACTCAGATAAAGAAACTGATTCGAGCTGTTACCTGCCCTGCTCATTTTGCCACCTTTATTTGCTCTGCCTTGACGTTGAATGGTTTGAATTAACTATTGGAAATGGAGATGCTTCAATTTTCTATTTTGACCATTTCAAGTAAAAGCCATTAGCTCTTTGAAGTACATGCATTTGTTGATATTTGATCGGGTACTTACGCTTAATTTATTACCCTCCATAGGTCTTGAAGAGGTGATGTCATTTCTTGAGAAAACTTTTCCAGGCCTTGAAATTGCCCTAGCTCATGGACAAGTAAATATTTTTCTGATATGTACAAGTGCCCATTTCTTTAAACCTGCTTATGCTTAAACTATGTGATGTATCTTTTTTAAACATGTGAAAGTACACTTGGAATATTATGCAAAGAAAGTTTATTGAATTAGAAGTATGGAGATTTAAAGTGGGCTTAATGGTACTAAGTTTTAGGAAAAAACAAAGATCATAATTAAAAACTAATATAAAATACATATTATTGAAGGTCTCTATACTAATAAGCGACCTTCATAATCAATCATTGAAGGCCGCTGATCGGATCCAAGGCCTTGAAAAAAAAATTGAAGGCCGCCACTCCAATCTAAGACCTACCCATTTTCACATTTTTTGTCATTCAACCCCTGCAAGCACTCTCTCACATTCAAAATCACCTATTTATGAAAAAAAATTCTTACAAGTTTATGGTGCTATGTTTTTGGTATGGTTATTTTTTGGTATTTTTTTTCTTCAATTTGTGATATATGAGGTTATTTATTATGAATAAAATTATTTATATTGAATGATAATTCCCAAGTTCCCTTAAAAAAGGAGATCAAGTATTTTTTTTTTAATTTAAAACTTTCCTATATAATTTATTGTTAAAAAAACCGTCTACCATAAAATCAAACTTTTTTTAAGGAACCTCATTTACGTGATTAATTTAATCACCAATTACTAAAGGATTAATTACATATATCCTCATATTGCCAATGATCTCCAGCCCAGCTAGTTTTAGCATCTTATCTTATGTCTAAAATTCAACTTATACATACACATGAACCATCTAATGTTGCATCATACAATCGACAATAACTATTTGGTTAGGAGATAAGACTTATCAAGTTACCTATTCGCTAAAATGATCAAAATTCACCTTGGTATATTTTGGGTTCTTCCAATTCGCAACGCCAAATATTGGTGAGGTACCTAGCTTTCATGGTTAACAAATACTAGTGTTCATGTAGTTTCATATATGTATAAAAATAAAATCGATAAATATCACAATTGTCATGAATACGTATGTCTATATACATGCTTATCAAAATACGCCAAGCTATGTTGACTATATCACGTCCAAACTCTGTACCTCGGTTATGCAAGTATATCACATATTTTCTTACGAATCTAACTTAGTCTGTTTCCTCACATAAGTCTATGGTTACCACTTCTGATTTCGGCGACTCTTCGGATTTCTTCGAACTTTTTCGTGCCTGTAAATTCACAATTACATGACGTCAAATGTAATCGTCAATTTACCTCAAGAAATTATTCTAGTAATCTCCGTCGTACTCAAAGCTCGTATACTAGTCACACTGGTTCTAAGTCCCGGTAAGCATTCTAGTGTGTTCAGGTACTCGAGTCTCGACTTATTTCGTTCCTTATTTCGGCCAGTCTTATATAATTCCAAGGAATTTCCTAGCTAGGTAATCTTAGAGTCTTAAACGCTAAGTTCTCTAAGTTGTCCTGGTGTGCTATAGGATATTTGGAGATATCCTATTTCGCCACAACCATTGCTCTGATACCAACTGTAACAACCCGACCAGGTGGGGCCTGGACGAAATGACAGATTGGTAACAGACTTGCACAACGGAAGCAACGACGACTAATAATTAATATTTGTACAACTTTTGGTTGAAAAATAATACAAATACAATCTAAAATATAACTAATTCTAATGCGAAGACGAAGCGCGGCGGTCGTCGAAGCAATGTAGTCCCTTAGTCGATCCAATCTCTATCCTGTGTATCTCTAATCCGCATCTAGCTATCATATACCTTGCGTTGCCATCCAATCATCTTCAGTACCTGAACACATGCTTAAAAGAGTTTGGGTCAGCAAAATATGCCGGTGAGTCCGTGTAAGTAGTTCAATGGATCCAAAAACAGTTTATCAGTTCGAAAACAAGTTCAACACAGTTCAACACGTAGTTATGGTTATGGTGTTACAATTATATAAGCTGGCCACTCAACCCTTGGCACCTAGTGTCATGCCTAACCATGCCTAGATGTAACAACAAAGTCTATGCCCGTTACTGTCATAGCTTTACAACCTATGTCCTACCACATAGGTTCCCCATGGCAAAATATATGCCGCAACGACACCTTGGTCTCAGTGAGGGTTTCTGGGTCTAGGCCGGACCAGTGTGCGTGGGGGTTTCCCCAAGTAGTACTACCCATATATTAAGTCGGCTCTATCCTAGAGTTAATGAATGTCTGGTTCAGTCTAGCAGGTAATCACGCTCTATATAACTAACACCCATAATCACAAAACAGTTTCGAAGCATGTATTCACCCCAAAACAGTAAAACAGAAAAAGGAGAATGGTACACGAGACTCACCTTAGTAGTGTTTCACATCACGTCTCACTGTCACATATCATTCCATATCAAGATCCTATTCATGTATATAAACATTAGCGCGTGTAACCAATATCGTGGTTACACGTGTGGGCACACATAGGTTCTTTATCCGAACTTCTATTTGTCGAGTTTTTCATCTTAGGTCTTAATTGTATTTTATCTTCATGTGACAACTAACGAGCAAACATCTAACATTTATGTGATCACGTTCTTCAATTCGCCTTGTTCTAGGTGTCGATTAATTATCATATTGTTATATGTATTATTATTTAAGTTCTTCATAGTCCAATGTCCAAATGATCATAGGCGCTACTTATGTTCAATTATATCATTGCTATAACTAGTCGAGTCCATGGTTGAATGTCTTGGTTGCGATCAATATTACAAATCGTCCTTTATTGGCAAGTCGTCAATATATACTTATATACATTAATTTACTTTGTCGATTCATATACTTTCTATAATTACATTATTTGCCTTAGTTAGTTTATCAAGTCGAGTCCCAACATTTGTCAAAGTCCCAATACATACTAACCATGTTACCAATGTCCGTATTATTTATCTTATGTCTAATATCCTACGTCTCGATATCTCAATTGTCATTCGTATATCTCATCTTAATGTCTCAATAGTCGTCTATATTACTTGTCCACAATAGTAATATATGTATATACGCATTTGTTAATTTGTTCGGGTTCATTAGGTCCATTAGGTTTGTCGAGTCCCACACGTGTTAACCAAGACAATATACTAATACTTATACCAAGTTCGGGTTCTTGCTATTATACCTCCCGGGTCTCCTTGGTTGATCAGACTTCTGCCCTTTGACTTTTGTTGACCACTCGTTGACCGAGTCAAACTGCTCTGGACCCGAACCTCCGCATCTGTAACATAGCCAAACCACCCTTCCCTTCTGATCCTCAATCTTCGACACAATACAACTGCAACCATCATCAAATCCACCTTGTAACCATCCCATCTGACGATACCCCTTTATCGAAACTACCACAACAACCCAAACACCATCATCATCATAATTCTAAGCCAAGATTCCACCATCCGAACTCCACTTTTGACCACCTCAGTCTTGACAATATTCGGAACCAATCACCATCCTCTGATTATCAGATTTCACCACGAGAACCACAAACCGTGTGACCATCCCGTCTGGTACCACCTCCGTCACTCATAGCCCCTACAGAACCCACTCCCAATCGTTCATCAACTCCAAGAATCAAAACCATTACCAGGATTATTAAAGAGAAAATGGGGTTCATTTGCAAGTGTCCTCCCTATGACTCATCAAGAAGGCTCTGAACGGGTTCGTTATCGGGTGTTAGTTCGGTCTCGCAACGCACGTTTTCGTATAATAATATACTTTTATCATTATTCCATTTTCGATTTCGTATTCACAAATATATTATTTGTAATTATTATTACTTATTCCTTATTCCTTCGTCATTTTATTCTTAGTCGTGAAAAAATTTTGGACCCTATGTCTGGGGTTGTGACATCCGTCACCCTCGTATTTTATCTAATTGACAATAACAGTCTTTCAAATATTTCCATTATAGTCCCTGTAAGTTCGTCATTTTTAAATTTAATTTTAGAGCGAACTAAAATTTATCATTTATATTTATTGTGGATCGGGTATAAGTTTTAATCAAATGCGTAATGTATTCGTAAAAGATTCTATAAAAAAATTTAGTTTTATAAAGTTTTAAAAAGTTTTAGAAACTTTTAAGTTAAGTTATATTAACTTAGTTAACTTTTTATAAGAAAATAATTAACCAATTCACAATAAACTTAACTTAACAAACTGGAGGGACTTGTTTTGCCAAAAGATGAAAGTTAAAATTTTGAAAGATCATCAATCTCCTTCACGTTTTTTCCGGCCAATCTCTTGTCGGATCCGGCGAGAGTCCGGCGAGACCCAAACACCGTTTTTTAATGCACCTTTAACCCTAATAATTAATGCAATACGTTTCTTCATCAAATTCTGGTCGTTTCCCTCAGTTTTTAACGGACAATTAGCGTGTTTAATGAACTTTAATCGCGCTGTAAAGTGGGTAACCGACCGGAAGTTTTAAAGCCTTCAAAACCGTCATTGTCTTACCTATAGCGTAAATCAAATCATACGAATCAACTCCTGCACGTGTATACTTCTTAATTTACGAAAAAACCACATCAATTACTCGTATTTCAGCTTCTAATCGGTCCCTCTAGTTCGGTTCTTTGCACCTCGATTTCTATCCTGAAATCAACTTGTAAGTTCAATGTTATTATGCGGTTTTGAGCTTTATTCATTTCTCTGCAAAAGCCCTATTATAGCAGATGTTAATCGAGCCTAATTGTAGATGCAAGGAACCTAGGGTTAGGGTTTATAGATTTGGGGAAGTAGATGAAATGGTTGTTATTATATAAATCTAGTTTTTATGTTAAATTAATATCATATGATGCTTGTGGTGGAATGGTTTGGGTATGGTTGTGATCTAGAAAGGACCCGGGTTCGAGTCTCTCTCACCCATGGTTCTGCATATTATTTTTTTTTATCTCTATTAATTGTTATTTATAAATATATAAGTATATTATTTTTATAATATTTATAATAAATTCGTTTTTGCTCCAAAAATTATAAAAATTTAGGAGTAGTATCTTGACACCATAAAGAAAATTTTCACATTTTTATTTTCTAGAAAATGTCATATTTTCATATTTTATTGAATTTATTTGTTTTAATCATATTTAATTGATTACAAATTCACTTTTAATGATTTTAATTTCAAACTTTTTGAGAAATTATTTCTAAATCATCATGGACTGAAATAAAAATTATTGGTTCAGAAAACATTTATTTTTATTGATTTTCCTATTTTTAATCATTTAAACATGATTTAATCTCATTAAATCAGTTTTAAATATAAATAAGTTTATAAAAATTATGGGAAAATTACTTTCATTAATTTACATCAGAAAGTATCCATTTTCTAAAAAAATAGCATTTCTAGATCATGTCTTGCATTATTAGTATTAATTATGTTTAATTAGACATAATTAAACGTTTATTTACTTATACTATTACAACATCTATTTTATAAATAATTTTCTTATAAAATAGAAATATTCCTTATGTTGGAAATTCTTAGTTTTTATTTGTTGGATCATTGTGTAACTCATAGTTATTTATTTAAACATTTATGATTATTATATTTATTTACAATAACTTAGTGAAAGTAATTAATTAAATTACTTTGTCTTAATTATTCAAATATATTTTTATCTAAATATCCAATTGATGATAAATATATTACCTAAACCGTATTTACAAACTTTAGTATGTTATTATACAACTTTTACATTAACGCGATTCATCATAAAAACTCTAATTCCACAAATCGACTTAGCAAACCCTAATGCCTTAGACCCTAGCTACCTTAGACTTTTTAGACACTTCCTTATTAGTATTCTTACACATTATAGGTTGATTTCCTTGGAATTACCATTACTTAGCTCACGATTGCTTAAGTTGGATTTTGATCGCTTTCACAAACTGTGAGTATATCTTTCCCCTTTTTCATTTTACTTTTGGGGTGACTCATGTACCTTTTATCAAGTTACTATTTCCTTTTACTAAAATAGCAATTCTCATGTGTGTTTGCTTGTGTTAATTTGTGTGTCTATGACTTGTCAAAATCATTAACCTTTGAGGACCTGACATTTTAATGAATAGTACTATGGTATATACCCTTGTGACTCTGTTGAGATTCCTTGTCATTGCTATGTATTTCATTACTACTAGCGCATACTATATATATTTTGTTTCGTTACATAGGGTTGATTTTGAACGGATATTACTTATTACATAATTGCAAATGGTACCGCACATGAATGCTAAACACTTTTCCTACTATATTTATTCAAACAGGGTATGCTCACCAATACATTTTGTATTGACCAAATCATTTTCGTACATGTCTCAGGTTCTTATGAGATTACTTCCAAGCGTTTGGAACTTAGACTTAGATTGAGATTACTGTATCTTAGTTTAGATTGCTAGTCGTAATTGTTGTATTTCTTTCAATGTAATAAATTATTAAATTCAATGTATTCAAATTTACATTTCTAGTCCATAAGCTATTGAACAATCGTCACTACGTGACACCTCGATGTTTCCGCCATCGGTTGGGGTGTTACAGATTGGTATCAGAGCCATGGTTATAGGGAATTAGGTTATTAGAATGCCTTTTAGCCTAGTCTATAACTAAGCTTACTTTCACGAGTCCTCTCGTTTATATTTCTCTTATTTCTTATATTTTCTCTCAAGATATTTTCGTTATGATTCTTTCTCGATATTCTTTCAGTATTTTGCTTGGAGAAGAAAGACACACGTATTTCATAAACGAAACGATATCACCAAGTTAGGAATGATATCCATATCTTGGTGATTAGTTTCACTCCTTTATATGATATTCATCTTAGGAATATATCTTTGAGATAGGAGTGACATCCACACCATAAAGAGTATTTCCTTCAAAAAGAAACTTAACTACTAAGCTGGGAGTGATATCCTTAACTTAGTGACTGGTTTCATTCCACAATCATTTTCAATTTTGGAATACATCTTTGAGTTAGGAGTGAAATCCACATCTCAGGGATCTATTTCTGCATTCGTTTTTTAATCTCGCTAAAGTTTTAGAATTTACTAGTGATGGGGCACGTGCAATCTGGAAGGGTGAGCGCCTGTATCCTGAGTTTTCTGTCTAGGCCTGGCATTTCGCATAAATCTCAATTAGACGAGGGACCCGTATACCGACCTGGGAACTCTCGGTATGAGCATTCACTTATAGGCTAAAGTACGCCCCCACAAGTCACTAATAACATTTCAATTACTTTAGTTAGTCAAAGTTTCCTATGGAAACAATCTCAATGTTTTATGATATTGAAATTTATGTTTTGTTCATCATTTGAAGACTCAAATGATAAATTACGAATTTTCTTAAATATTGGTAATTTATTAAATACGTTAATCTTATCATTCACGTCATCTTAAATCTTGGTCTTTTAAAACACATTGGATTTACACATACTTCATGAAATGGTTTCATTTTGCATTTTACAAACTTGTATCGCATATTTTAAAGGTCGAATGTAAACCTTTTTGTTTTCATATGACGTATCCAATATATGTTTTCGGGAGAAATTTGCAACTAATAATAAGCCTTATAACATTTTTCAAACTCGACTTCTCGTAAACACATGAAAATGTGTATTTACGAAAAATTTTCAAATGAACCTGTTTGAATCTAAAACACACTTCAATTTCTAAAAAGTTATCCTCATGCATTACTACTATCCTTTCAACTGTATCACAAAGTTTGAGCAAACTACGTTTTTGATAAACGAAAATTTATACTATTACACTCGCACACTTTCAGTCGCAAAACTTTTGGTTTAAACAATGGACATACCCTCTTAACCGAATGTTGCTAAATGACTTTTATAGTATAACGCATATATGTAAAATTACTAGATTTTAACTCACATGCCAATAGGTTATACACCTGTTCCGTGCACACTCATTTGCTGTAAATTTCATTATTTTATTCTTGCACCATTTTTATTCATAGTTATTTCTAACACGTTATTTGTGATTATTTTCACATTGCCTATTTGCATTAATTCAAATTGTTTACTTTCATTTTGTTTAATTGTGCGATTTACTCGATTTATGTTATAATATTCTTTCAGTCAAAATTTTATGCTATACTTATATACTTACATGAACGCATATTTGGTATGCATATTTTTTTTATTGTGAGCGAAACCCTGTTATACCTTACATTATTTTGTTCATCGTCATGGCCAACGAACATACTAGTTGATAACTCGTATGGGATCTAAGCAAGTGCCCACGTACGACTCGGATTAGAGTATTTATTTAATCCGAGGGGAACGGTGTAAATCTCGGAGTTTATCAATATAGGTGTTTAGAGCCCAACGATGTGAACAGAAGTTATTGGTTAAGGGTGAACCCAAAAGGGAAGAACCTATAACCATGTCTTACACTTACATATTATTCTCATTATGGTTAAAGGGTAAACCCGAAAGGGAAGGACTTCTAACCATGTCATGATGGAACATTATTTCATTACAGTGGCTATTACATATTGGTTGCATGCATTTAATTCTTGTTAGGGTTATGGAAAAGCATATCACCCTAGTGTAAGGTAACTCGGTGATTACGGTCCGGAACGCAATCATGGGTTTACAGGTACATGAGGGTGGTGTGTGATTCTATTTAGGCTGTTGGTAGACAATCATTACAAGTCCAAAGTATCGAGAGTGTGGTGGGTTAGCTGCGGTACACCCTATATATAAGCATAAACGATACTGCGGGAGCGGACTAGGAGTCTAACCAAGAACCTACCCATTACTACCTTTTCATTAGATTGTTGACTAATAGTTAGCATTTCAATAAGAACATTTTACATAAGCTTCAACTAGTTTTGTTGGAGACTTCCTTGTTGACCACCTCTATAGAAAACCTTAAACTTTGTATACTCTAACACTCTATGTTAGCCGAAATCCTGTTGCATGTTCTTAATAAAGTTCAGTCAGAAACCTCGCTAAAGTAGGGGAGACTGCTTCATTAGTACATGTGCCCTCACCAGTTACAAATTCCCAAAACCTTTCTCATTTAAGCACTTAACTTCCTAATCCTGGGTCAACTGTCAAAGATTTTGAAACTTTTACTTTGGGTATTAGATCAACTATTTTAAATTTAGGCGAATCACAAATGATGAAATTTTCTTTTAAAAAATCTAGCTAACTTTTACAACGCCTTTTGTTTCATAGTAGCCTCCACTTGAAAGAAATTTCGAGACGAAATTTTCTAAAGTAGGGGAGACTGTGACATCTGTCACCCTCGTCTTTTATCTAATTGACAATAACAATCTTTCAAATATTTCCATTATAGTCCTTGTAAGTTCGTCGTTTTTAAATTTAATTTTAGAGCGAACTAAAATTTATCATTTATATTTATTGTGGATCGAGTATAAGTTTTAATCAAACGCGTAACGTATTCGTAAAAGATTCTATAAAAAAAATTAGTTTTATAAAGTTTTAAAAAGTTTTAGAAACTTTTAAGTTAAGTTATATTAACTTAGTTAACTTTTTATAAGAAAATAATTAACCAATTCACATTAAACTTAACCTAACAAACTGGAGGGACTTGTTTTGCCAAAAGATGAAAGTTAAAATTTTGAAAGATCATATATCTCCTTCACGTTTTTTCCGGCCAATCTCTTGCCGGATTCGGCGAGAGTCCGGCAAGACCCAGACACCCTTTTTTTAATGCACCATTAACCCTAATAATTAATGCAATACGTTTCTTCATCAAATTATGGTCGTTTCCCTTAGTTTTTAACGGACAATTAGCGTGTTTAATGAACTTTAATCGCGCTGTAAAGTGGGTAACCGACCGGAAGTTTTAAAGCCTTCAAAACCGTCATTGTCTTACCTATAGCATAAATCAAATCATACGAATCAACTTCTGCACGTGTATACTTCTTAAACCACGAAAAAACCACATCAATTACTCGTATTTCAGCTTCTAATCGGTCCCTCTAGTTCGGTTCTTTGCACCTTGATTTCTAACCTGAAATCAACTTGTAAGTTCAATGTTATTATGCGGTTTTGAGCATTATTCATTTCTCTACAAAAGCCCTATTATAGCAGATGTTAATCGAGCCTAATTGTGGATGCAAGGAACCTAGGGTTAGGGTTTATAGATTTGAGGAAGAAGATGAAATGGTTGTTATTATATAAATCTAGTTTTTATGCAAAATTAATATCATATGATGCTTGTGGTGGAATGGTTTGGGTATGGTTGTGATCTAGAAAGGACCCGGGTTCGAGTCTCTCTCACCCATGGTTCTGCATATTATTTTTTTTATCTCTATTAATTGTTATTTATAAATATATAAGTATATTATTTTTATAATATTTATAATAAATTCGTTTTTGCTCCAAAAATTATAAAAATTTAGGAGTAGTATCTTGAAACCATAAAGAAAATTTTCATATTTTTATTGAATTTATTTGTTTTAATCATATTTAATTGATTAAAAATTCACTTTTAATGATTTTAATTTCAAACCTTTTGAGAAATTATTTTAAATCATCATGGACTGAAATAAAAATTATTGGTTCAGAAAACATTTATTTTTATTGATTTTCCTATTTTTAATCTTTTAAACATGATTTAATCGCATTAAATCAGTTTTAAATATAAATAAGTTTATAAAAATTATGGGAAAATTACTTTCATTAATTTACATCAGAAAGTATCCATTTTCTATAAAAATAGCATTTCTATATCATGTCTTGCATTATTAGTATTAATTATGTTTAATTAGACATAATTAAACATTTCTTTACTTATACTATTACAACATCTATTTTATAAATAATTTTCTTATAAAATAGAAATATTTCATATGTTGGAAAGTCTTAGTTATTATTTGTTGGATCATTGTGTAACTCATAGTTATTTATTTAAACATTTATGATTATTATATTTATTACAATAACTTAGTGAAAGTAATTAATTAAATTACTTTGTCTTAATTATTCAAATATGTTTTTTATCTAAATATCCAATTGATGATAAATATATTACCTAAACCGTATTTACAAACTTTAGTATGTTATTATACAATTTTTACATTAACGCGATTCATCATAAAAACTCTAATTCCGCAAATCGACTTAGCAAACCCTAATGCCTTAGACCCTAGCTACCTTAGACTTTTTAGACACTTCCTTATTAGTATTCTTACACATTATAGGTTGATTTCCTCGGAATTACCATTACTTAGCTCACGATTGCTTAAGTTGGATTTTGATCGCTTTCACAAACTGTGAGTATATATTTCCCCTTTCTCATTTTACTTTTGGGGTGACTCATGTACCTTTTATCAAGTTACTATTTCCTTTTACTAAAATAGCAATTCTCATGTGTGTTTGCTTGTGTTAATTTGTGTGTCTATGACTTGTCAAAATCATTAACCTTTGAGGACCTGACATTTTAAAGAATAGTACTATGGTATATACCCTTGTGACTCTGTTGAGAATCCTTGTCATTGCTATGTATTTCATTACTACTAGCGCATACTATATATATTTCGTTTCGTTACATAGGATTGATTTTGAATGGATATTACTTATTACATAATTGCAAATGGTACCGCACATGAATTGCTAAACACTTTTCCTACTATATTTATTCAAACAGGGTATGCTCACCAATACATTTTGTATTGACCAAATCATTTTCGTACATGTTTCAGGTTCTTATGAGATTACTTCCAAGCGTTTGGAACTTAGATTTAGATTGAGATTACTGGATCTTAGTTTAGATTGCTAGCCGTAATTGTTGTATTTCTTTCAATGTAATTAATTATTAAATTCAATGTATTCAAATTTACATTTCTAGTCCATGAGCTATTGACCAATCGTCACTACGTGACACCTCGATGTTTCCGCCACCGGTTGGGGTGTTACAGGGGTGTTACATATATAATATATATAATAGCCGATTTATATATAAATATATATTTAATTTTATTAATCCGGTTAATAAAATATTCCCAATCAGGATCTCAGTTAAACGCGTATAAACAAATAAATAATAAACAACCATAAGGGGTTTAGTAATAAACCTTTGATGACTACACCGGAATCGTAACACGAGGGTTACAACGAATCCTCGCTAGTAGGAAGTTCACAACGAGCACGAACCAACCGGGAAGCAACACTTTGCAAGAGGAAGGCGGGCAGCGGAGTGGTGGTTTGGCCGAAATAAGGCAACAAGGGCGGTCGCCCTTTTTCCTTTGGGTGGCGGCCGCAAAAAACAAGAAGGGGCAAGGGGTTTGCGTTTTTGTTATAAAAGTGTGCATCTAGGGTTTACTCCTTAACCCTCCTTTTATAAATCAACAACTTACACTAAACCCCCTTGTTAATCATAATATTCCTTAATATTAATCTAATTAATATTAAGTCCCTACCAACGTGTAACTCTTCGGATCGTACCGGGTCGGGTTACGTTGACCTCGACTTTTAATTACATCGGACATACCATATGCCTAACAATCTCCCACTTGGACGATTTTAATTAAATGAGTCAATGTGCGCAGAGTTGGCCGCCTAGCTGCATCACATTGCACCCAAACTAGTATGACACTTTACAGTCGTCAACTAGTTCTTTGAGTTCAAGTAACGCTTTGCTTAACCAAATACTATAGCCCTAATAATTCTATCAATAAGTCCCTTCTGTATAGACATCCGTTGATCATAAGACATGGATCATTCATTCTTATAGTGATCAACCATTCTCTATTCTCGTCTCTAATTCAAAGTGGTCTAACGAACTACCTTAGTCCGAGCATGGCCACGCATTTATACTAGTTTGAATTAACGAGGGCGCCAGAATGTCTATACTTCTAATCCTATAGAAGTACAAAATTCCATCAGCGTCATACAACTCCCACTTAACCTTGGATTTCAACCAATGCTACCCGTATTGCTACCCATATTTCAGGACAGTGTTAGATAACATCAAAGATAGTCCTTGATCAATGTAGTTTAATATGTGCCTTAGGAAAAGGATAGATTGAACATATCAATATCAAAACATCTTATGACACAGATCCATGGAGATCGTTTTGAAGCGAGTTACATCCAATATCATTCCCCAATGATATCTGTGAATTATGATTCTCAAGCCCTTGAGTTTTCATCTCATGAATACAATCATCTCAATTCACAATAGTCTTACATTCAAATTCATTCCCATGTAATTTGATCGACTACGAATATTTAGAATACTCTTATTCAAGGATTTAAACATACAAATAACAAACACAGTTATAAAATATTTAAATTTGCGTTTAACCCATTAAATCAAATAAATATTCAATGTAACTGTTATAGTTCAAAATAAAACACCAATACTAACTACAGATCATACCCACTATCTAGAAACTCTAAGCCCTATATTTCCAGCATGATCCTCATGTTTAGCTTGAGGTAAAGGCTTAGTAAAGGGGTCAGCCAGATTTAGATCTGTATGAACTTTGTTTATCACGATGTCTCCACGTGCTATTATCCCTCTGATATAGTGGAATTTTCCTGAGCATATGCCTTGTGGTATGATGTAACCTTGGTTCCTTTGCAAGACCATTGGCACCAGTGTTGTCACACAGCATCTCGATTGGTTTCTTTATGCTAGGCATAACATCGAGATCAGTAATGAACTTCTTCATCCAGGCAGCCTCCTTTGCAGCATCCGATGCAGCATTGTATTCTGATTCACAGGTGGATTGAGCAACCACACTTTGCTTAGAGCTCTTCCAAGTAACAGCCCCACCATTCAGAATGAAAACATATCCTGTTTGTGACCTTGAATCATCACGATCAGTCTGAAAGCTTGCATCAGTATAACACTTAACTGACAGCTCCTCATCCAGTCCTCCATATATTAAGAACATGTCCTTAGTCCTTCTCAAGTACTTAAGAATGTTCTTCACTGTAGCCCAGTGACTCTCTCCTGGGTTATGTTGATATCTACTCGTCATGCTAAGAGCATACGATACATCAGGTCTAGTACATAACATGGCATACATGATAGAACCAATCGCTGAAGCATATGGAACTCTTTCCATTTTCTTCTTTTCTTCTTCAGTGTTTGCACACTGCTTGCTATTAAGAATGGTTCCATGTGCCATGGGCAAGAGCCCCCTTTTTGAGTCTTGCATTGAGAAGCGTCGTATGACCTTATCAATATATGTACTTTGACTCAAACCAAATAACCGCTTTGATCTATCTCTATGAATCTTTATTCCCAGAATATAAGCGGCTTCACCAAGATCTTTCATTGCGAAACATTTACCCCACCAGGTCTTAACATCTTTAAGCATAGGGATATTGTTTCCATTGATTAGTATGTCATCTACATACAGTATGAGAAAAGTGATATAGCTCCCACTAGATTTCTTATAAACACACGGTTCATCTTCTTTCTTGATAAAACCAGACTCTTTGATTTTCTGATCAAAACAGAGATTTCAGCTGCGAGACGCTTGCTTTAATCTATATATGGATTTATTCAGCTTGCACACCTTATTAGGATTCTTTGGATCGACAAAACCTTCAGGCTGAACCATATAGACATCTTCCAGTAAGTGTCCATTAAGGAATGCAGTCTTGACATCTATTTGCCATATATTATAGTCATAATATGCAGCAATAGCAAGTAGAATTCTAATAGACTTAAGCATGGCTACTGGCGAGAAAGTTTCCTCATAATCAATTCCTTGAGTCTGAGTAAAACCTTTCGCTACAAGCCTTGCTTTGTAGGTTTGCACATTCCCATCCATGTCAATCTTCTTCTTGAAGATCCATTTGTTTCCTACAGTCCGACATTCGGCAGGAAGATCAACCAAATCCCAGACTTGGTTATCATACATGGATTGCATCTCTGCATTCATGGCTTCTTGCCATTTCTTGGATTCCGAATCCAAGATTGCAGCTTTGTAAGTAGTAGGCTCAGCTTCATCAATCATGAAGATATCGTCATACCTTTCAGGTGCATGATGATCCCTAATACTTCTTCGAATGCTTGGTGTTTTTGTTGTTTCTAGAGTCCTCTTAGTCTCAACTTCAACAACTTGATCGATTACTTCTGGTTCTGTCTAAACAATTGGTTCAGTCACTTTTGGTTCTCGAATTTCTTCAAGATCCACATGGTTATCTCCAATCCCTCGAGCCAGAAGCTCTTCCTCCAAGAAAGTGCCTCTGCGTTTAGTGAAAATCCTATTTTTAGTGGGGTGGTATAATAGGTAACTGATCTTCTTAGTGTATCCGACGAAAACCACTTTTTCGCCTCTGGGATCTAGTTTATCCGAAGATTCTAGAGTGACATAAGCATTACATCCCCAGACTTTAAGATAAGATACGTGAGGTTTCTTTCCATGCCATATCTCATAAGGCGTTTTGTCAACCTTCTTTGTTGGAGCTATATTCACAAGTCTTGTGGCAGTTTCCAGAGCATAACTTCAAAAGGATTTAGGAAGGTTTGTTCGATACATCATTGATCGAATCATATCTAATAGACTTCGATTTCTCTGCCCAGACACACCATTATGTTGTGGTTTTCTAGGTGGAGTGAGTTGTGAAACTATTCCACAATCCTTTTAGATGGTCGATGAATTCCTGACTAAGATATTCACCGCCTCGATCTGATCGAAGTATCTTAATAGTTCTATTCAGCTGATTTTCTACTTCGTTTTGGTACTCCTTACACTTTTCAAGAGTCTCATGTTTATGCTTCATAAGATAAACATAACCATATCTACTGAAATCATCAGTAAATGTAACAAAGTATCTTTCTCCATGTCTTGACATTGTATACCACATACATCTGTATGTACAAGTCCTAACAGATCATTAGCTCTTTCTCCAACATTTGAAAAGGTGCTTTTGTTAACTTTCCACTCAAGCATGATTCGCATTTTCCAAACGACTCTGAACCCTTGGAATCCAGGATTCCTGCGGTCTTGAGTTGTTTAACACGATTCTCGCTAATGTGACCAAGTCTACAATGCCACATATACGTATCATTAAAGTCCAACTTATTACGTTTATGGGAGATGTTGCATAATATGTTATCATTTTGGATTTCTATCTCATAGATCCCATTGTTGGGTTTTGCATCAAAGTAAAACATATCGTTAAAATAAGCAGAAATAAATTCACCATTAAAACGATAATTAAAACCTTGTCCACGCAAAGCAAAAACTGAAACAATATTTCTAGTCACACTAGGAATATAATAAACATTGTTCAAAACAAGTTCTAAACCAGAAGGAAGTAAAAGAACATATTCTCCTATTGCCTTCACAGCAAATCTTTGTCCATTGCCAACATGGACCTCCAAGTCGCCCTGTTTCAGCTTTCTAATCTTTCTTAGTCCCTGCAAAACATTACAAATGTGGAAACCACATCCTGTGTTAAACACCCGTGTTTTGATAGAAAAAGCAAAGATTTCAATAACATATATACCTGGGGACTCTCCTCCAGAAGCCTTTGCTTGCTTCAGTTCAGCTAAATACTTAGCACGGTTCCTCTTCCAATGCCCAATTTCATCACAATGAAAACACTTGGCATTTTTCAGAGATTTCTTGTTAGCAACAGATTTGCCCTTTCCCTTCCCTTTGCCCTGATTGCTTTTCTTCTTGGTGTTAGGTTTCTTAACATGACCCTCCTTGATCATTAGTACTGGTGCAGTTTTGCTAGGTATGTTTACCTCAGCAATTTTGAGCATCTGATGCAGTTCTGCAAGTGTCTTCTCCATCCTATTCATATTATAGTTCATAATGAACTGGTCATATGACTTGGGCAATGAGTTTAGGATGATATCCCCAGCTAACTCATCGCTCAAGGGGGATTCCAGACGAGCCAAGTGATCAACATACGCCTTCATCTTTAACACATGAGTGCTAACTGATGTACCCTCTTGCATACGAGTGGTTATAAGTGATCGCATCACATCAAACCTCTCATAACGAGAATTTTGTTGGAACATTTCCACCAGATGCTGATTCATCTCGTATGCTTCCATGTCTTCCATGGTCCTTTGAAGTTCAGGGATCATGGATGCCAACATCAGACATGAGACTTTCAAAGAGTCATCAAAGTGTTTAGTATAGTTTCTATAATCATTAGTGTTCTGATTGATGGGTTCATCAGGGACTGGTGTTTCAAGAACATACAACTTGTTCCCCGCCTTGAGAACAATTTTCAAGTTGCGGTGCCAGTCCATGAAGTTGGAGTGGTTCAGTTTCTCCTTCTCTAAGATGGACTTGAGAGAGAATTGGGAGGTGGAATTGTTTTCAGTTGACATCTACAAAGTTCAAAATTACCTTATTAGTATTTTATGTTATAAATATCCTAATTATTTTATGACCCAAATAGCAAAATTAATTAGGATGAGACCCTGATTCATCAATACACAGTGAACTGGCTTAGCACTGTCCACTGGTACGATTAGGTAGGTAAACAACGATTGTTAATTGTGTCCACAACACAACACTCCATTTGGGGTTATCGCTAAAGGCGACGTATGTTTAACCCCAACTATGCCCACTTGATGAACAAGCGATGTTTAGTCCTTTATTGTTAACTGTAACACTGGCCTATGTTACACAGGAAACGCGATGATTACCTTCACTCACGATCAACGCCCAGATGCAGGGATCAACACTAACATTTGGGTTCGATTTAGAATGAAGTGTTAACTCGTTAAGGGTGGCATAAAACATCAATTTAAAATTGGGATTTATTTTAATATTTACCATAAATATATCGAATAACTCGTAGCATGATGCGAGTTACACAACTGTTTATAAAACCCAATTTTATATAATTCCCACTTGACCTGAGATCTCTATCTTCATGGAACTTGTTTGCCTTTTTATCTTCGTCTTGATCTTGTACTCGAAGGATTACAAAAATAAATTTGAAAATACAATAAAATGAAATCTATTCTATTCCTATCTATTACACCGGATCCAATATCCGTAAAAAAAATACAAATCAATAAAAAATAAAACCATTACAAACACAACCATGACAAGGATCAAATACCTAGGGCTCCATTCACATCACAATCCATGAACAACTAAAAGCTTTTGATCTTTTGTCAAAATAAATAATTTTTGACAAAGAAATCATAGATCAAAATTGTAACTTTTACCATCTATACGAACGTAACCGTGACTCTGATACTACTGTTGGGAATCATGGTATCTAATACACAGCGGAAGCGATTTATATTTATTAACAAAAACGGATTATATATATAATAGCCGATTTATATATATAAATATATATTTAATTTTATTAATCTGATTAATAAAATATTACCAATCAGGATCTCAGTTAAACGCGTATAAACAAATAAAAAATTAAAACAACCATAGGGGGTTTAGTAATCAACCTTTGACGACTACACCGGAATTGTAACACGCCGGTTACAACGAATCCTCGCTAGTAGGAAGTTCACAACGAGCACGAATCAACCGGGAAGCAACACTTTGCAAGAGGAAGGCGGGTGGCGGAGTGTTGGTTTAGCCGAAATAAGGCAACAAGGGCGGCGACCCTTTTTCCTTTGGTTGGCGGCCGCAAAAAACAAGAGGAGGCAAGGGGTTTGTGTTTTTGTTATAAAAGTGTGCATCTAGGGTTTACTCCTTAACACTCCTTTTATAAAACAACAACTTACACTAAGCCCCCTTGTTAAATATCATAATATTCCTTAATATTAATCTAATTAATATTAAGTCCCTCAAGTCTAAAACACTATTATTTTATAAATAATAATCCACCGACACATGAACTTATCTAATTCATGTACCAACGAGTAACTCTTCGGATCGTACCTGGTCGGGTTACGTTGACCTCGACTTTTAATTACATCGGACATACCATATGCCCAACAGATTTCACCGAAACGAGTGTTCTAGCACTCTTGCATAATCATTACTAAGCCCTCATATCATTACATTCATCATAACATGTAATTGTATGAAGTGCTTATTAATAGAATGGGTATATCTGATATTTTTAGTTTTTGAGAAAGGAATATATGTAAATAAAATTTTAACTTAGGTATATATGTAATTTATGAAGTTTGGTGGAAAATATATGTAATTGCCCATTTACTAAATTTCGTCTAATTGAGTATTAATGACTTGTCGTGAATCTTGACCATTAATCTATTGATTTAACACTCCAGATTGTTCTCCTAGAAAAATTAGTATCGAATCTCCATCAAAAATTAAATTAAAATAAAATAATAAAGAAAAACATTATTTAAATTTTAATAATATATTGATATGTTTTGATTTAAGTAGGGTTTTTATCTGCATATTTGATATTTCTCTTGTATATATATTCGTCTTCTCCTTGTTTACATACTCAGAGAAGTCCAACAATGGCTCGCCGTCTCGACCAATCGACGCTTATCAGACACCAAACCCGTGTCTCAACCGCACTCACAACCCACCTTCTCTCCCAAGATCACGACTCCAACGTTGTCTTCTCGCCCCTTTCCATCCAGGTCCTCCTGAGCGTACTAACCGCAGGTTGCAAAGGTGAAACGCTCGACCAACTCCTTGATTTTTTAAAGTGGATACAACGGATACCCTCAACTCTCTCTATTCGGAACTTGTGTCATCGATATTAGCCGATGGTAGCCCCAGTGGCGGACCTATATTGTCTTCTGCAAACAGGATTTGGGTTACGGAAATCTTTACACTCAAACCTTCTTTCGAAAAGGTTTTGGACACTGTTTTTCAAGCTGCTTGCAAACAAGCCGATTTCCATAAGGTTAGTTTCTAATGTTTTTTTTCCAAGTGTTTTGATATACACATGTGATTGACTATCTAATCTCACACTATTTTCAAAGGTTGATGCTATCTACACAACCCAAAAAAACCCTAAACAACCTTTCTACGGACCGTCGAGGCCTTGATGGGCCATTGTGCACAAATCAGGGAAAAACGACGGGCCGTGGAGGCCTTGATGGCCCGTCAAAATACAAAAAGTGAAAAACGATGGTGTAAGTTTCGATATGAAGAGGCAAGTGAGTGGGAGACGATATATGACGACCGTATACAAAGGGTTGATGTTCTACCACCTCAATACTTCGACTTAACCTAGCTTATCGTATGTTACTGTTTTCATCATGTATACTAAAATATTTAACGAAAAAAAATTATTGTGTACACTAATTTATGATTATGAGAAGAAATTACATTTTATTTCTTATAAAAAAAACACAAATATTAACCTTAGAATACAAAAAACGTGCTAAAAACAAAACAAAAAAAAAAATTTAAGGTTCTCAAGGGCCGTCGAGGCCACAATGGGCCGTCGAGGCCTTAAAAATGGAAAACGATGGGACGTGGAGGCCTCAACGGTCCCTCCCAAAAACCTATCCACGGACCGTCAGGGCCTCCATGGCCCGTAGAATCACCAAACATCCCCAAGAAGCTTCGTGTCCATGGGCCGTCGAGGCCTTAAGTCCATGGGCCGTCGAGGCCTCCATGGTCCGTAGGAAAAATCTGAAACACACAAAAAGGCTCTGCACCTCATCCCCGACCACAAACCATCAAAACCCTATCCTCTCTAATCCCTCGCCACCACCATCCCCAACTACCACCAACAACCCGCGACCACCATCCCCACCACCGGATCCCTCATCCTCTACACCACCACCAACCACCCTCGACCCCTCCGCTCCTCCTCCATCTGTTATGTGCGTCTTACTTGGTCAATTTTATATATGTGCAGGACATGGGTAAGACTAACTTCATAATAATCTTTGTTTTGTTTTGCAGATATGGCACCTAAAAGGAAGCGTGCTTCCAAGACTGATGATGGGGATGAAATGGCGTTGGGTCTGATGACAGACTGGGTGTATAGGTCCCACCACGATCCTTATGAGATCGCTCGGTGGGACAAGATGGAGTCGCATCCTGTTTTCGGATCGCGCGGCATCGACTGGACTACGCTTCGGGCTATCGATGGGGATGCCAGATTTTTAGAGTGTATCCCCGCCAATAGCCCGTGGGGGCGGATGTTTGCGGACCTCTACCAGGATGCGCATCGGCCGCTTACAGTCGAGTTCATCTCCACATTTTGCTATCCGCGGCTCCCAGCCGGTGCGGATCCCGCTGATCACGATCCTGAGATACAGTTTAGGATGTTTGGACACCTCCACATGTATTCGATGGACGATTTTGCTACGAGGTGTTTAGGGTGTTACACCGAGGACGAGCTCGTCCAGGATATGTACGTTGCAGGTCTGACCACTTTGCCTGACGACGTGCTGATATCGTGGTGGCCCACTATCGGTGGTGGTGTAGCGTATTTGACGAGCGACGAGAGGTATTATTATTATTTTCAAGTTTTAGCTTTATTAATATTATTACTGTTGTTGTTGTTGTTGTTGTTGTTTTAGACGACTTGTGTTGTTTGGTTCGTACAAAAACAGAGGAAACTCTGCCGAAAATTTTATAATTTTATTATTATCCTGTGCAGGTCCAGCAACATCAGGGACCCTCTGATTCGTTACCTACACCGTGTGATTACCTGGTCTATTTCCGGGCGGTGTAGTTCTAACGAAAGGGTCAATCAGACGGACCTTTTCTTTTTGTACTGCGTCCTCACGGGGAGGCCGGTTGCACTACACAAGTGCTTTGCTGAGTACGTTGCCGGCTACCCTCATAGGCATTTTGCCGGGGGTGTTCCTATTGGTGGGTTGGTCACCGCCATAGCATTGCGCGTATGCGAGGTCGACTTGTAGGTCAATATTAAGGACGGGACACTACCGATGCCGATGCTGCCCAAGTATGATTATTATTTATTTATTATTTATTGTAATTTATAATTTGTTATTTATTATTATTTAATATTATTGTTATTGTTGTACGTTTCAGGCCATTAAATATTACGACTATGACGCAGATGAAGGTGGCGATCCGGGTCCCGAACAGCAAACCAGTCGCATATTACCAGCTCGCTTGGGGTACACCTAGTGAGCGTTTTGTTCCACAGCCGTTGGATCATGTTGAGTGGCCGCGTGTGTCACACCCTCAAATTCCACGTGCGGGGTTTTACCGCGAGGCGCATGACAAACCAGGATCTAAGTCAACCGTCACAATAAACGACACTATATGATACGTAAAATGAAATAAACAACCATCAAGTTTTCATAAATCCATTCGCTGCGGAAGCGTAACTTTTATTACAACCCAAAATGTAAAGGTACGTAAGTCTGAAAAAGATATGACAATGCATATGAATCCTAGACGCCGTGTGACTCCGTGCGCCTATGATAAGCTGCTACCTCAACGACCTGAGACAAACATGCTAAAAACGTCAGCAAATAATGCCGGTGAGTTCACAGGTTTTATATTAAACGTTTAAAGTAATAAAAGCCATCATGTTATCACTATGTCAGAAATAATAGCGTTAGCTAGACGCATGAGTTATACTACCACGACCGGAAACCATTACAGACAACGAAATATGATTTTTGCCCGAAATGATTTAGCGTATGACCGAGACAATATGCACCCGCCCGGCTCCCAGCCGACGGGTGGGGTCTGTCAATCCCAATAGATCTATCCACATTTCCCCCGTTATGCTATCCAGCATATTCATGGTTTCCCCGGGACTTTACGTATCGTATAGTATGTAAATGAATTAACCACTAGCATAACATGATAATTTATGTAATAAGTATAAGCATGTGTCTCCCCCAAAATGTAAAGCGTAAGGCGGGGCCGTGAAACTCACCTGATGCTGCTCTTCGCACTACGACAAGTAGACCTGCTCAATAGACGGCCCCTAATACCGGTGACCTATCATGACGAGCGTATAAGGTGTTAGACTAACAACCCGCAGGTTGATTAGTCCCTAGTAGTCCAGACCATAACCGTGTACATATGAAATGATGTTTCAACGTTTAACCGACCGTACCAGACAAGGCCCAACATCCCATTGGTGACCCGACATCTCATGTGTTAGATAAATACAAGACATCATGCCACATATGCAATTAAACATTTAATACGCGCAACATTTCACCTAGTCTAGCATAATGTCCAATTAACGTGTAACAGGTCTGAACACGTATCACTAAGTCATTGGGTGTATCCCGGGGTTCCTATCATGTTCCTAGGCGTCAAATCATGTTCCGGGATGTTAAAATATACATACAGCAGCATTACACGCGATCAGGAATCAAACTAGCATTTAGGAAAAGTCAACATGTGATTGGGATTAGTCAACAGGCGATCAGCATGCTAATCGCCTATATGTTCATGCGATTGGGATGCCAGTCGCCCCCTAAGGGGCCTAATCGCCTATAGCAGCATGCGATTAGGGTGCTAATCGCCTGCTGCAGCTGTACAATGCCATTTTGCGCGTTTAACGCTCCAAATCAGGTCCGAAACATGTAAAAACATCCAATAATCATCCTAACACCTTAACAAACATATTTCAAGCAAAACCCCTAAGTTTTCATCGTTCTAACAGTTCCGAATGCGAGCGTTTTCCCAAAATAGTAACTTAGCATGAAAACATCACATCAACATGCAAGAACTTGCCCTAAATAGCAATTATTCAGATTAAATCGCATAACCACGTTGTCCGATAGCATCCTACTGTTCTAGCATCATCCTAGAGCAAACCCTAACATCATTCAATCAACAACATACCTCATATCATCCTTAATCATCCAAAATCCCTCAAATGGGTCAAAACATCAAGTATCAACAATACACAACCAAAACCATTCAAACTCCTAGGACATCATCATACTAACTTGTAACAGCCATAAACATCATAATAACACAAAAACAACCATGATTCAATCCTAAAAATTCTACCTTTAATCACATATAACACATGTAAAGGTGTGGGTTTGTTTAAAAATGGTTTTAAATGGATTTTCAAAGACAAAAACATTTATAAGTCAGGTCTGGACGTTTAGGGAATAAAACATAATCATTTAAAGGTTTGGGTTTGAAGAACACACCTTGTATTCAAGAGGTGATGATGGAATAAGCTTGAAAATGGTTGTTTTGATGCAAAAACGAGTTCCAGAGGGTGTTTGTGCGTTGGGTTATGTTATGGGACGGCTAGGGTTGCACAAATGATGTTTTGGAGGTCAAGGGTGGTATTTATAGGCGTTTCTAGTCGTCCAGCACGTAACATGCGATTATGCAGCTTTACACGCGATTAGGAAGCCTAATCGCATGTAAGTTCATGCGATTGGGGCCTAATCGCATGAACAGTCACGCGACCAGCCCCTACTCGCCCCTAAGGTCCCCCACTCGCCCCTCCTATAGGCGATTGGGCTTCCCTAATCGCCTATAGGGGCTGTTTTCATGTGTTTTGCGCGTTAAACCCCGTTTTAACATATGTTAACACATATTCACATACCGACAAGTCACATAATGATTGTAAACATATAATGCATGATAAATAACACGTTCCCGCCCGATCACCAATTCCCGGGACTCGAGACTTGCGTGGGTGCGTTAAACCCGGCGATTCCACGAATCACCGATTCTTGTACACGTGGTTATGGACCGACACCCAATGGTCTCTCGAACCATTGTAACGACTCCCGATGATTCCCGAATCATCAGTACGACTTAATTGACCCCAGCTAAGTATGATATTAAGTAGTTGTTTAAAATGTTTTCGTTGAGATAGACTCGTATGCATGTAAAGTATGAAACGCATGTATGTAAAGTATAAAAGTATTGACCTGAATATGCCGGGTGTCACATCATCCCCCAGTTGAAAGAATTATCGTCCCGAAAATTAAATGAAGTCCGGAGATGAAGCGACGAAAGGAAGAAAGAAAAGAAAAATTTTCCCGTTGTTACATCATCCCCCAGTTGAAAGGAATCTCGACCCGAGATTCATTTATCTTTGGAGGCCACATAGTTCGATTCAAACGCACGCTTAGGAAATAGATGAGGGTACTTAGCCTTCATCTGATCTTCTCGTTCCCACGTGAACTCCGGTCCACGATTAGAATTCCAACGAACCTTAACGATACGGATTTTACTCCGACGAAGGCTACGAATCTTATAATCTAAGATTTCAACTGGTTCCTCCACAATACGTAAACGATCATCGACCCTGATTTCTTCGAGAGGAACTACGAGAGATTCGTCTGCCAAACACTTCTTAAGATTCGAGACATGGAAGACGTTATGCACGCCACTAAGCTCGGCTGGTAAGTCAAGTCTGTATGCCACCGGCCCAATACTTTCCAAGATTGGGAACGGTCCGACATAACGAGGGTTAAGTTTGCCGCGCTTCCCAAAGCGTATAACGCCCTTCCATGGAGATACCTTCAATAAAACCTTGTTGCCAACCTGGAACTCCAAAGGTTTGCGACGACGATCAGCGTAGCTCTTCTGACGATCACGAGCTGCCGCCATACGATTACGAATTTGTACGATCTTTTCGGAAGTTTCGTACACCATTTCTGGACCAGTGAGTTGGCTTTCGCCCACCTCGGCCCAGCAAAGAGGGGACCGACACTTCCGTCCATACAGAGCCTCGAACGGTGCCGCCTTAATGCTGGAGTGGTAACTATTGTTGTAAGAGAACTCCACCAATGGTAGGTGAACCTCCCAACTCTTACCGAAATCGATGACGCATGCTCGAATCATGTCTTCAAGCGTCTGAATCGTCCGCTCGCTCTGACCGTCAGTTTGCGGATGATATGCGGTGCTCATGTCCAGTTGAGTACCCAATGCTTTATGTAATTGTTTCCAGAAACGGGAAGCGAAACGAGGGTCACGATCAGAGATGATAGAGACGGGCACCCCGTGCTTGGAAACCACTTCCTTAATATAGATACGAGACAACCGCTCCAGACTGTCGGTTTCCTTAATAGCGAGGAAATGTGCGGACTTTGTCAACCGGTCGACAATCACCCAGATCATGTCACAACCACTGGGCGACTTCGGAAGTTTGGTCACAAAATCCATGGTAATCCGTTCCCATTTCCATTCAGGAATTTCAGGTTGCTGTAGAAGACCAGACGGCTTCTGGTACTCCACCTTGACCTTAGCACAGGTCAGACATTTGCTGACATACGAAGCTATGTCAGCCTTCATGTTGGGCCACCAATAGAGTATCTTTAGGTCCTGATACATCTTATCGGAACCCGGATGAATAGAGTACCGGGATTTGTGAGCTTCGTCCAAGACAAGCCCCCGCAAACCCCCAAATAAAGGAACCCAAACGCGCTTGGCAAAGTAATGCAGGCCATCAGACCCAAGCTCGAGGTGTTTATCAGCACCGTGCATGGTTTCAGCTTTAAGGTTTTCCTCCTTCAAAGCTTCCAATTGAGCCGAACGAATTTGGTCAGGCAACGAAGAATGAATAGTGAGCTGTAAGGCTCGAACACGACGAGGTTTCACAGACTCCTTCCTGCTCAAGGCGTCTGCCACAACGTTCGCCTTACCAGGATGGTACTTGATGGCACAGTCATAGTCGTTCAGGAGTTCAACCCAACGTCGCTGCCGCATGTTTAATACTTTCTGGTCAAAGATATGCTGGAGACTCTTGTGATCGGTGTATACTTCGCACTTGGTACCGTACAAGTAATGTCTCCAGATCTTCAACGCAAAGATCACTGCACCCAACTCTAAATCATGAGTGGTGTAGTTCTTTTCATGGACCTTAAGTTGGCGAGAGGCGTAGGCAATAACCTTCCCGCATTGCATTAACACACAACCGAGACCACGAATGGAAGCGTCACAGTACACAACAAAATCATCCGTGCCCTCAGGTAAGGATAAGATGGGCGCAGAGCAAAGTTTAAGTTTCAGCGTTTGAAACGCTGATTCCTGCGGTTCTCCCCAGTCAAACTTTCGGTCTTTCTGGGTAAGAGTGGTGAGGGGTTGAGCGATCTTCGAAAATCCCTTAATGAAACGACGATAGTAACCCGCAAGGCCTAGGAATTGCCGCACCTCAGATGGCGTCTTTGGTGCTTCCCATTCCTTAATAGCTTCAATCTTTGCCGGATCGACATGAATTCCTAGTTCATTAACCACATGCCCTAGGAATTGTACTTCACGTAACCAGAAATCACACTTTGAGAACTTAGCGTACAACTGCTCCCGTCTCACAAGTTCCAAAACCAATCGTAAGTGTTCTACATGTTCCGTCTCGTTCTTAGAATAAACCAAAATGTCATCGATAAACACGATAACGAATTTATCGAGATAGGGCTTGCAAACGCGGTTCATCAAGTCCATGAAAACGGCAGGTGCATTCGTAAGACCGAAGGGCATGACCAAAAACTCGAAGTGGCCATAACGTGTACGAAAGGCGGTCTTTGGAATGTCAGCTTCTTGTACCCGCAGTTGATGATACCCAGACCTCAGATCTATCTTGGAATAAAAACTGGAGCCTTGGAGCTGATCGAATAAATCATCAA
This sequence comes from Ambrosia trifida, assembly GCA_028751855.1. NCBI lineage: Eukaryota > Viridiplantae > Streptophyta > Magnoliopsida > Asterales > Asteraceae > Ambrosia > Ambrosia trifida. Next base: position 139,545,965 of record CM054122.1, read on the forward strand.
TTCGAGGAAGCGGGTAATGATTCTTGATAGTTACCTTGTTCAGTTCCCGGTAATCAATACACATACGAAGGCTCCCATCTTTCTTTTTGACAAATAAGATAGGAGCTCCCCACGGGGATGAACTAGGTCTAATGAACCCTTTTTCTAACAACTCCTGCAGTTGGTTAGATAATTCTTGCATCTCGGGAGGTGCAAGGCGGTAAGGAGCTCGGGCAATAGGCGCCGCGCCGGGCGCAAGATCAATGCTAAATTCAACCTGACGGTGAGGTGGAAGACCAGGCAAATCATCGGGAAATACGTCGGGAAAATCACGAACGACAGGAATGTCCTCGATCTTCTTCTCATCGTTAGATGAAACCGAAACAAGAGCTAAGATTGCGGAATACCCCTTACGTAAGTACTTATACGCCTTCATACATGAAATGATGCTGAAGGGAACTCCACTTTTCTCGCCATGAACCAAAAGAATCTCTCCATCCGGGAGAGGGAGGCGAATGATTTTATCGAAGCAAACGATCTCCGCGCGATATAAGGACAACCAATCCATACCTACTACAACGTCGAAACTACCCAATGATACCGGCATGAGGTCGATAGGAAAAGATAACCCCGATAGTTCCAACTGGCATCCTTTAAGAATATGAGTTGCCTCAATATTCTTACCATCAGCCAATTCTATAATATACTTGACCTCTAAGGGAGTCGGTACAATGTCTAACAGTCGGCTAAACTCAACAGATATAAAACTCTTGTCGGCACCCGAATCAAATAAAACGGAGGCATAACGATCACAAAGAAGAAACGTACCAGTAACAGTATCCGGATCCTGACGGGCCTCGCCCGACCCAATGACGAAGGCGCGCGCGTTCCTGCCGCCACCCCCGTTGCCCCTGTCATTCCTCCCAGCATTCCCTTGCTTCAGTTTGGGGCAGTCCTTCTTAAAGTGCCCTGTCTCCCCACAGTTAAAACATCCCTGGTTACCCCTAGGTGCAGCAGTGGTAGTAGTAGTAGTATGGGCAACCACCTGTTGCTGAGTCTGAAGATTCACCCTACATGTCTGGGCCTGATGCCCGTTCTTCTTGCAACGGGTACAAAAGCTACAATTTCCCACATGATGATACCCACAACGATCACACCTAGGCAGCCTACCAGTATAACCACCCTGCTTTTGCCCAGAAGACGAACCCGTAAACTCAAACTTCTTATGCTGCTGCTGCTGAGGCTGCGCCGTACCCTTAACCGTGTTATCCCATTTCCTCTTGTTGCTGTCAGAGGTCTTCACCACAGTACCCTTAGGAGGCAAAAGACCCTCCTGAACCTTCTGTTTAGTCAACCTGTGAGCCAATCGAATGGTATCCCGAAGTGTAGTAGCATCATTAGCGGTCACCAACCCGCGAATCTCAGGCACCAACCCACTGATGTAGAACTCAATAGCCTTATATTCAGGCGTCACAGAATCCGGGCACAAAAGTGCCAGCTCATGGTAGCGAGTGGTATACTCCTCTATCTCAGATCCCACCATCTGATGATTCCACAGCTCGTGCTCCAAACTCTTGATCTCATCCCTGGGACAGTACTCCATCTTCAAACGAAACACAAATTCGGTCCATGGCAACGCATGGGCCTCCAGTAAACCAATAGTCTGTACAGTCGAATTCCACCAAGTCAAAGCGCGTCCCTCAAACGTCCCCGAAGCATACTTCACATGAAACTCCTCAGGGCAGTTGCACATGGAGAAAGCAGACTCAACCTTCTCCAACCAACGGAGTAGTCCCACAGCCCCCTCAGTCCCACTGAAGTTATGGGGCTTGCAGTCCTGGAACATCTTATAAGTACAGTGGACTGGAGGAGGTGGAGGTGGTGGAGGAGGAAAAGCATCCCCTAATACCAAAAAAAAAAAAAACAACACGGTCAGAAAACGATCATCACACGACAAAAGATAAGGAATGAGGGTAGGAGTAATTAAATTACCACCATGGCCCTGGTGGGCGGCCTGCTGCGCAGCAATAGCAGCTGCCACGTGCTCCTGGATCAGATTATTCAGCTCCGCCTGGGTCATGCTGATGTTGCCACGACCCCCATTACGTCCACCGCCATTCCGGCCACCAACACGACCACCAACGCGACCACCACGACGTCCTGCCATCTTCTGTCAAGGATCAAAGACAAGACATCAGATTCCAGAACAGATAACAAAGAATCATGAAGAAACCGTAAGTAATAAAGTAAATCAAAGAATTGGATCCCATCATAGTCATTAGATCAAACACAGAGTCCACCAGGATTTCCATGCATCTCAACTTATTATTTCATGTGCACCCGAAATGATAAGTTGCTCTACATGGTCCCCGAGGCGTGCTCCTAGCCTGACCTCCAAACCACCAGGCACCCATGTTCAAGATATAAAAAAGCAAGTACAAGTGTGTGATAATGTGTGCAAGCAAGTGTGTCCGTTGGAGTATAGAAATGGGAGATGTCCGAATCTTGGACAAATCTCCGCAGGATACCGAAGCCACTCCAACGTACGCCACCGCTGTGCAAGGGTAGTAAGGATCCTCGTTTCCAGCACGAAGTTGAAGAACAAGATAGGAAATAAGAGTAATAGATAGGTGATGTAAGCATAAATGATAATAACGAATGTAATACGAACACCCCGGCAATTCCCGTATGACATGACTTGTATGAATGTGACCGTCTAGTGTGTGCGACTCGGCTATAGACTTGACTCAACATGCAGTCCTAGTTCACTATAACCATTGGCTCTGATACCAATCTGTCACACCCTCAAATTCCACGTGCGGGGTTTTACCGCGAGGTGCATGACAAACCAGGATCTAAGTCAACCGTCACAATAAACGACACTATATGATACGTAAAATGAAATAAACAACCATCAAGTTTTCATAAATCCATTCGCTGCGGAAGCGTAACTTTTATTACAACCCAAAATGTAAAGGTACGTAAGTCTGAAAAAGATATGACAATGCATATGAATCCTAGACGCCGTGTGACTCCGTGCGCCTATGATAAGCTGCTACCTCAACGACCTGAGACAAACATGCTAAAAACGTCAGCAAATAATGCCGGTGAGTTCACAGGTTTTATATTAAACGTTTAAAGTAATAAAAGCCATCATGTTATCACTATGTCAGAAATAATAGCGTTAGCTAGACGCATGAGTTATACTACCACGACCGGAAACCATTACAGACAACGAAATATGATTTTTGCCCGAAATGATTTAGCGTATGACCGAGACAATATGCACCCGCCCGGCTCCCAGCCGACGGGTGGGGTCTGTCAATCCCAATAGATCTATCCACATTTCCCCCGTTATGCTATCCAGCATATTCATGGTTTCCCCGGGTCTTTACGTATCGTATAGTATGTAAATGAATCAACCACTAGCATAACATGATAATTTATGTAATAAGTATAAGCATGTGTCTCCCCCAAAATGTAAAGCGTAAGGCGGGGCCGTGAAACTCACCTGATGCTGCTCTTCGCACTACGACAAGTAGACCTGCTCAATAGACGGCCCCTAATACCGGTGACCTATCATGACGAGCGTATAAGGTGTTAGACTAACAACCCGCAGGTTGATTAGTCCCTAGTAGTCCAGACCATAACCGTGTACATATGAAATGATGTTTCAACGTTTAACCGACCGTACCAGACAAGGCCCGACATCCCATTGGTGACCCGACATCTCATGTGTTAGATAAATACAAGACATCATGCCACATATGCAATTAAACATTTAATACGCGCAACAGTTCACCTAGTCTAGCATAATGTCCAATTAACGCGTAACAGGTCTGAACACGTATCACTAAGTCATTGGGTGTATCCCGGGGTTCCTATCATGTTCCTAGGCATCAAATCATGTTCCGGGATGTTAAAATATACATACAGCAGCATTACACGCGATCAGGAATCAAACTAGCATTTAGGAAAAGTCAACATGTGATTGGGATTAGTCAACAGGCGATCAGCATGCTAATCGCCTATATGTTCATGCGATTGGGATGCCAGTCGCCCCCTAAGGGGCCTAATCGCCTATAGCAGCATGCGATTAGGGTGCTAATCGCCTGCTGCAGCTGTACAATGCCATTTTGCGCGTTTTACGCTCCAAATCAGGTCCGAAACATGTAAAAACATCCAATAATCATCCTAACACCTTAACAAACATATTTCAAGCAAAACCCCTAAGTTTTCATCGTTCTAACAGTTCCGAATGCGAGCGTTTTCCCAAAATAGTAACTTAGCATGAAAACATCACATCAACATGCAAGAACTTGCCCTAAATAGCAATTATTCAGATTAAATCGCATAACCACGTTGTCCGATAGCATCCTACTGTTCTAGCATCATCCTAGAGCAAACCCTAACATCATTCAATCAACAACATACCTCATATCATCCTTAATCATCCAAAATCCCTCAAATGGGTCAAAACATCAAGTATCAACAATACACAACCAAAACCATTCAAACTCCTAGGACATCATCATACTAACTTGTAACAACCATAAACATCATAATAACACAAAAACAACCATGATTCAATCCTAAAAATTCTACCTTTAATCACATATAACACATGTAAAGGTGTGGGTTTGTTTAAAAATGGTTTTAAATGGATTTTCAAAGACAAAAACATTTATAAGTCAGGTCTGGACGTTTAGGGAATAAAACATAATCATTTAAAGGTTTGGGTTTGAAGAACACACCTTGTATTCAAGAGGTGATGATGGAATAAGCTTGAAAATGGTTGTTTTGATGCAAAAACGAGTTCCAGAGGGTGTTTGTGCGTTGGGTTATGTTATGGGACGGCTAGGGTTGCACAAATGATGTTTTGGAGGTCAAGGGTGGTATTTATAGGCGTTTCTAGTCGTCCAGCACGTAACATGCGATTATGCAGCTTTACACGCGATTAGGAAGCCTAATCGCATGTAAGTTCATGCGATTGGGGCCTAATCGCATGAACAGTCACGCGATCAGCCCCTACTCGCCCCTAAGGTCCCCCACTCGCCCCTCCTATAGGCGATTGGGCTTCCCTAATCGCCTATAGGGGCTGTTTTCATGTGTTTTGCGCGTTAAACCCCGTTTTAACATATGTTAACACATATTCACATACCGACAAGTCACATAATGATTGTAAACATATAATGCATGATAAATAACACGTTCCCGCCCGATCACCAATTCCCGGGACTCGAGACTTGCGTGGGTGCGTTAAACCCGGCGATTCCACGAATCACCGATTCTTGTACACGTGGTTATGGACCGACACCCAATGGTCTCTCGAACCATTGTAACGACTCCCGATGATTCCCGAATCATCAGTACGACTTAATTGACCCCAGCTAAGTATGATATTAAGTAGTTGTTTAAAATGTTTTCGTTGAGATAGACTCGTATGCATGTAAAGTATGAAACGCATGTATGTAAAGTATAAAAGTATTGACCTGAATATGCCGGGTGTCACAGCGTGCCGAGGAGGTGGAGATGCCACACGTTGGCGACGGCGATCCACCGGAGGTTGTACCGATGCCAGAGGTCGCCCCTGATTCCCGACAGCATGTTGGCCGCGTTTATCACGCTATTAGGTTGCCTGAGACCACGAGCCAGCTACTTCAGCAGGTTTTGGATCAGATTGGGTCGAATCGGGCTGACATGGAGTCGATGCGGGCTGACATGGGGCTGATGCGGGCTGAGATGGGGTCGGTTCGGGCTGAGATGGGGTCGATGCAGGCTGATATGGCGGGGATGCGGGCTGATATGGCGGGGATGCGTGCGGATATACGGTGGTTGGTGCAGAGTGGAGCGTCCACCGGTCAGCAGGGTGGGGCGTCCACCGGTCAGCCGGGTGGGTCGGGTCAGCCAGTTGGGTCGGATCAGCCGGATGGGTCGGGTCAGCCGGACGGGTCGGGTCGGGTCTTTAGTTTGTATATTTTGGATCTTGTATTTTGAATATTATCGTTTCTTTATTTGAACAACATCTTTTATTTTGTATGTAAATGTTTGAATGTTATGCTTTATTTTATTTTATTGTTCGTATCTTTGGTTTTGTTTAGTTCAACAATATAAACGTTAATAAAAACCGAACATTTATATTCACATCCATATAAAAAAAATCATATTATCTATATTATCTTATTAAGGAGGAGTGATGGCAAACATAGTCATTTTCATTTCCGTACAACTTAAGAAGCAACATGTACAACATATTTTAGCAAGAAATTTAAGGGTATTATGGGTATAATTGTGAACATTAAGACACTTAGGATGATATGCTTGTAATTTTACCATCATTATCTTACTCACATCTTAAGATTCTATTCCACTCTTGCCCTCATGACCACACCAATAAATTATCCATTGAATTATCTTTAAGAATTGTTTTAATTGTGTTTATTGGAAGGTGAGACCTTTGAGTGCCTTTGATGAAGTGTATATGTCATCTTCTTAATATTGTAGTTCATTATCTTTAATGGTTAGGAAGAAGAGCTCCGGATGAAAAAAGTTGCACTAAATATCTCCTAGGTGAAGAAATTTTGGACAAAAATTGAGAAGCTGGTAAGTCATATATGTAATTTAGTATATGAGGGGTTTGTTTTACATTATAATTTTGATACATATTTATTTTCTATAAAATATCATGTCATTTTAGGTGTTGTACAAGCATCGGTTATAGCTTGATCAAAAGAAGAAAAAAGCTCTTGATAAGCATCTTGAATTTCTTCTAGGGCAAACCGAAAGGTAATTTCTTGACCTATGAATTTGATTATTTTACTCTCTAATGGGCCAACTAGGTAAAATAAAATAAAATTAGACAGGAAGAATGTTGTTCAAATAGGTCGGATGGGTCAAAAGTTTGCCAAAGTGTAATTTGTAAATTGTAAAACATAAAATCTCATTTTTTGATTGAAGTCTCATATTTTCTGTTTACTTTTCTCCTTCTTTGAGAGTTATTAATTTGTGCCATATTTACGCAAAACTGTAAAGCAACTAGATTTTTGTTTGTTTTTCAATTGGATGGTTTGTAAATGATATACTTCATATATAAATAGACATATTTAATTTAATGTTACCAACATTACAAACACAAGCATTATGTTATCTATATACATCTATGTGAAATATAGTTTGAAAACACATTGCATAGTACACGAACTTAAATACAATAACTTTTCATCAATAATCATTCATTTGGAAAACCTTTTATTGGATTCGTAGGTTTCAACTTTCAAGAAGGCCAAGGATCATTGTGAGTATGGTATGTTAATTGATAACAAGACCTTTTGGTTTCATCATAATTGTGATAGTGAGAACTTATGTTTTCTTTGCTTCACGCCAATTCATTGAATTAAAATTGAACTTGTGGAGTCTGCTATAATACTATACCCAGGTTAAAATTTGTATAATATATAACTGAAGTCATCTGGATCTAAAGATGGAAGAAGTGATGTGATCTTGCTTAAGTTCTTGAAAGCTAGACTTTAAAGTCGAAGATTTTTTTTAATGCTTAAGAACACATTTTTACGTAGAAAAGTTTGTCGCATTGACGATTTGGTATATGAAAATATTGGATATGGACTTGATAAACTAATATGGAGTATCATACTTTATATTATAGCTCCCGCGGCAACGCGCGGGCTTTCTACTAGTACAAATAAAAAAAATAACATTTATAAAAATCCAAATATTTATATTCACATCTATAACCCATCTTAAACACCCACACTACACTTATAAAAACCAAACAATCATTATTCAATCATTGCCAATGATTACCAATCATTGGTAATCATTTAGGGTAAAATGACGGGTCATCGAGGCCCTGATGGGCCGTCGTTCTGTCTGGTGGGGGCTCGACGGGCCATGGAGGCCCTGATGGGCCATATGGGGGTTGTGTAGATAAAAACCCTAGTTGTGTAGATAACCAAGGCCTTTTCAAACTACTGTTTGGTGTTTGAAGGCTAGGGCTTGCCTCATATTCCTACTTATAAACCGACGTTTGAGTTTGAGTATTCATAGAATTGCCATCCTAAGGTTAAGGTTTGTATTATATATAGACCCCTATTAGACTCCGTTGAGATTTTTTTTTTTTTTCAAAAGCTAACTCTTATAATTTGTCATTGTTAAACAATCAAATATCTTATATAATATCTTATATAATAGTACGAACCATAACAAATTGTAGGTAGACGGTTAACAAATTGTGCGTTTACATCCTTTTGAATTGTAAACACTATGTTGATAAAGATAAGGTTTGGATTTCTCAAAACGGTTATTAATTAGAGCTGTAGAACCTTGTTTTTGATATGTAGTTAGTATACTAACATTTGATGCTTAATGAAGGCTGTGGAGGTAGCTAATGAAGTGAATTCATGGGCTGAAAGGCAAACAAATGGCCTCATCAACAATGTCATCACTGCTGAAGATATTACAGATGACACAATGCTCATCCTTGCAAATGCTATCTACTTCAAGGGAACATGGACTCGGAAGTTTAGCGCCTCACAAACTAAAGAACATGACTTTCACCTCCTCGATGGCAACATAGTTAAAGTCCCCTTCATGACATGCTCCAAAGATCAATACGTGCGTAAGTGTAATGATTTCAAAGTATTGGGCCTTCCTTATTTGCACGGTCAAGATAACCGTAGGTTCACAATGTACTTTTACCTAAGTGATGCAAAAGACGGGCTTCCCTCTTTGATAAAGAAGATTGGTTCCACGCCTGACTTTTTTGAGCGTCACATTCCACAAACGAAAAAAAAGGTCGGGAAGTTTTATATTCCAAAATTTAAGATTGAATTTGAGTTTGAAGCCAATGCTATGTTGAAGGAATTAGGGCTTGTATTGCCTTTTAATTTTGGGCATCGTTTCACCGAAATGATTGAGTCACCTATTGGTAGAGGACTTTATGTTTCAAAAATCAAGCAAAAATGTCTCGTGGAGGTGAATGAAAAAGGTACAGAAGCAGTAGCGGTCACTAGATGTTGTACAAGGGATACATCTAGGGAGCAAAGGAGTATATTTATAGATTTTGTGGCGGATCACCCATTCGTGTTTGTGATTAAAGAAGATGTATCCGGGATTGTGTTATTTATCGGACAGGTGAGTGACCCTAGTTAGAAGTATTTTATGTCCTTGTCTTTTGTGAATGGTGAGTCAACTCACCTTTAGCATATGCTAGTTAAGAACAAGATATTGGGCTTTTGTTTACCTAAATTTTGGACTCGTACTTTTAAATCATGGCTGCTTCGTTTTGTTCAAGTGATTGATTTGCTAGGTTTTGTAATGTTGATTTCTTCTTAATTTGTACAACTAAATTCGAATTGGTATAACTATTTATTATTATTTTATAAAAGAAATATGGTTGAGTGGGAATTAAAATACCAATTTGAGATGTAAAAGATGTATAAATGTGCATGGAATTCGAAGTTGCTCATGATAAGATGCGAAATATACAAGATCAAGATTTATATTGCAAATTAATTCCTTGATGCGTGATCTTGTCAATGGCTGTAGTTTCGACTCCTCCAAGCCACCGATGGGCGATCTAAGGTCCAACTGATCAGCGGTTGTGATTTTTGCTCGGTGCCTACTGACAATAAACCTTTTTTACACATGATTCACCTATAATATCACCAAAATTTGGCTTTAACAAGTGGGCAACATCTGATCATCTAATTATGTAACTAAAAAAATGCATAGTGTGACTAACCAAATCCCCGTATCATAGTAAATTGGAAAGTAAATTGAAATTTAATCCCCTCATTTTAATTACACTTTAAGGGTCTGTTTGGTATGGGGTAATGGAATGGATGAAGGAATAGAATGGACGAAGGAATGGAATGGACAAGGTAATGGAATGGATCATTACCATTCCATGTCTTGTTTGGTTGCCATGTGGGAATGAAACAAAACATTACTTTGTGTTGTTGGGCATGGAGGAAAAGATGAAGAAATAAAATCGGTGGTGACTGGTTGTGGTGGGTGGTGGTCACTGGCGGTGATGGTGGGTGGTGATAAGTGGAGGTAGCAGTGGTGGTGGGTGGTGGCGGCGGTGGTGGCGACAGTCGAAGGTGGAGGCCGTGATGGTAGGCGGGCAACGATGGCGAGTAGTGACGGTGGTGGTTGGTGGTGATAGCGTGGTGGTGGGTGATGGGTGGTGGCGACGACGGTGGTGGGTGGTGGCAACGTTGGCGATGGGTGGAGGTAGATGGAGGAGATGATGGGTGAGTGACGATGGTGAGTAGTGGTGGTGGTGGGTGGTCGTGGCAGTGGTGGGTAAAGGAAATTGTGATGAATGACGATGGTAGGTGGTGGAGGCGGCGGTGGGTGGGTGACGATGGTGGGTTGCGTTGGGTGGGTGACGGTGGCGGCGGTGATGGGTGGGTGACCGTGGTGGGTGGTGGCGGTGGTGGGTGGATGAAGCCTAAAGGTAGTAGGAGGCGGTGGTGGTGGGTGGGTGAAGGTAGTAGTTGGCGGTGGTTGGTGGTGGCGACGACGACGACGATGGTGAGTGGTGACAGCAATGGTGGGTGGTGGGTGGTAGGCGACGGTGGTGGGTGGTGGTGGCAGCGGTGGTGGTGGATGGTGATGATGGTGGTGGGTAGTGGTGGTGGGTTATAGTGTTGTTAGTTGTGACATCCGTCACCTCCATCTTTAAATCAATCGACAAATTTAGTCCCTATACTTTTCAACGTTTTCAAATCTATTGAAATGTGAGTTACTTTTAAATCTTTAATTTAAAGGTGAAACGTTTAACAAAAGTTTTGGGAAATATCAATATTTTTTTTTTTTTGTTATTTATTCAATTTGTTTTTATTTTAATAAAAAACATAAGTTTAGTTTTATAAAGATTTGGAAACTTTTAAGTTAAGTTAAGTTAACTTAGTTAAGTTTTTATAAAGAAAAATTAACCTATTTATACTAAAAACTAACATGGTTATATAATAATTCAACCTAGTTAAAGTTGAGGGGTCATTTGTGCCATTTTCATAAACTTCAAAACTGAAAACTCTCTTTTCCCTCTTGTTACTGTTTCCGGCGAAGAATGTGGCCGGAATTATCTCCGGCAAGATAATAACTCAGGCATTAATCGCGTTTTAAGATCATTAATCGAATCCCATACATTTCTCCACCAATTAGTGACTGTATTTATGATTTATAACGTACATTAACGTGGTTTAATGATGTTAATCGAATATTCTTCGGTTGTAACCGTCGAGCACCATAATCGAGTTCAAACGTTCGTTTTTTTAGTAACACTATAAATTGACCATTGCTTTGCATTACCCGACCTTCACACCACTCAAACCCACAACAAATTCGTATGAATCGGACACAGAGGTACTTGAATAATCGACTTCAAGTCGTGGCTCCATCTTACCCGTTTTTCGTTCATAAACGTTATTGTAAGTAACAATTTTTGTTGCCGTTTTTCTTGTTGATATTTTCCGAACAAAAGCCCTCAATTTCAGAGAATTATCGTTCTCTGAATCGGGTTATTGAAAATTTTGAGGGTTAGGGTTCTTAGTTGTTAGTTTGGGGAAGAAGATGATGACCACTTAAACAATGTTTAAATACAATTATAAATCAGAAATCTTAACATACATATCAGTTGTGTACTGGTTTGTAATTCATGTTGACACAAAGGCTACCAGGGTTCGAAACCCAGCAGCAGCCATCATTTTTTTACAAATTTTGTTGTTGCATAGTTTTTATTTTTATTTTAAATACTATATAATTGTTATATGAACTTAGAATATTCATAATAAATTCATTTTTGCTCCAAAAATTATGAAAATTTAGGAGTAGCTTCTTCACACCAAAAAGAAAATTTCCACACTTTTATTTTCTGGAAAATGTCTTATTTTTATATTTTTATTGAATTAAATTGTTTTAACCATATTTAATTGATTAAAACTCATTTTTAATGATTTTAATCTCAAAATTTTTGGGTAATTATTTCTCATCATCATAAACTGAAATAAAAATTATTGGTTCAGAAAACACTTATTTTTATTAATTTTTCTATTTTTAATCATTTAAACATGATTTAATTTCATTAAATCGGTCTTAAATATAAATAAGTTTATAAAAATTATGGGAAAATTATTTTCATTGATTTACATCAGAAAGCATCCATTTTCAATAAAAATAGCATTTTTGGATCATGTCTTGTATGATTATTATTATTTATCAATTACGACATAATTAAACGTTTATTTATTTATACTATTACAACATCTATTTTATAAACTTTTCTTATAAAATAGAAGTATTTCTTATGTTGGAAAGTCTTTATTATTATTTGTTGGATCATTGTGTAACTCATAATTATTTATTTCAATATTTATGATTATCGTATTTATTTACTATAATTAGTTAAAGTAATAATTAACTAAATGATTTTGGCTTAATTATTTATATATATTTACATCTAAATATTCAAATGGTAATAATTATATTATCTAAACCACATTTACAAACTTTGATATATTATTTTTGACATACAACTTTTACATTAATGCAATTTATCATAAAACTCTAATTCACCAAATCGACTTAGCAAACCCTAATGCCTTAGACCCTAGTTACCTTAGACTTTTTAGACACTTCCTTATTAGTATTCTTACACATTATAGGTTGAATTCCTCGGAATTCCCATTACTTAGCTCACGACCGCTTGAGTTGGATTAAGATCGCTTTCGCAAACGGTGAGTATATCTTTCCCCTTTTTTTCATGTTTTACTCTTTTGGGGCTATTCATGTACACTATGACTAAATGTTATTCTTTCACTAAATGCAATTCTCATGTGTGTTTGCATTATGTTAATTTGTGTGTCTATGACTTGTCAAAATCATTAACCTTTGAGGGCTTGGCATTTCAATGAATAGTACTATGGTATATACCCTTGTGACTCTGTTGAGAGTCCTCGTCATTGCTATGTATTACATTACTACTAGCGCATACTATATATATCTGCTTTTCTTTACATAGGGTTGATTTTGAACGGATATTACTTATTACATAATTGCAAATGGTACCGCACATGAATTGCTAAACACTTTTCCTACTATATTTATTCAAACAGGGTATGCTCACCAATACATTTTGTATTGACCAAATCATTTTCGTACATGTTTCAGGTTCTTATGAGATTACTTACAAGCGTTTGGAACTTAGACTTAGATTGAGATTACTGTATATCTTAGTTTAGATTGCTAGTCATAATTGTTGTATTTCTTTCAATGTAATAAATTATTAAATTCAATGTATCAAAATTTACATTTCTAGTCCATGAGCTATTGAACAATCGTCACTACGTGACACCTCGATGTTTCCGCCATCGGTTGGGGTGTTACAGATTGGTATCAGAGCCATGGTTATAGGGAATTAGGTTATTAGAATGCCTTTTAGCCTAGTCTATAACTCAGCTTACATTCACGAGTCCTCTCGTGTATATTTCTCTTTATTCTTATATTTCGTTTCAAGATATTTTCTCTATGATTTTTTTCTCATTATTTTTTTTTTTTTTTTTTTTTTTGATATTTTGCTTGGCGAAGAAGACACTCATATTTCACAAACGAAACGATATCATCAAGTTAGGAGTGGTATCCATACCTTGGTGATTAGTTTCACTCCTCTATATGTTATTTATCTTAGGAATATATCTTTGAGATAGGAGTGGCATCCACACCTCAAAGAGTATTTCCTTCAAAAAGAAACTTAAACACTAAGCTGGGAGTGATATCCTTAACTTAGTAATTGGTTTCATTCCACAATAGTTTTCAATTTTGAAATACATCTTTGAGTTAGGGGTGAAATCCACATCTCAAGGATCTATTTCTACATCTCGTTTTTAATCTCGCTAAAGTTTTGGAATTCGTTAGTGATGGGGCACGTGCAATCTGGAAGGGTGAGCGCCTGTATCCTGAGTTTTCTGTCTAGGCCTGGCATTTCGCATAAATCCCAATCAGACGAGGGACCCGTATGCCGACCTGGGAACTCTCGGGATGAGCATTCACTTATAGGCTAACGTACGCCCCCACAAGTCACTAACAACATTTCAATTACTTTAGTTAGTCAAAGTTTCCTATGGAAACAATCTCAATGTTTTATGATATTAAAATTTACGTTTTGTTCATCATTTGAAGACTCAAATGATAAATTATGAATTTTCTTAAATATTGGTAATCTATTACATACGTTAATCTTATCATTCACGTCATTTTAAATCTTAGTCTTTTAAAACACATTAGATTTACACATACTTCATGAAATGGTTTCATTTTGCATTTGACAAACTTGTATTGCATATTTTAAGGGTCAAATGTAAACCTTTTGTTTTCATATAATGTATCCAATATATGTTTTCGGGAGAAATTTGCAACTAATAATAAGCCTTATAACATTTTTCATACTCGACTTCTCGTAAACACATGAAAATGTGTATTTACGAAGATTTTTCAAATGAACCTGTTTTGAATCTAAAACACACTTCGATTTCTAAAAAGTTATCCTCATGCATTAATACTATCCTTTCAACTATATCACAAAGTTTGAGCAAACTACGTTTTTGATAAACGAAAATTTATCCTATTACACTCGCACACTTTCAGTCGCAAAACGTTTGGTTTAAACAATGGACATACCCTCTTAACCGAATGTTGCTAAATGTCTTTTATAGTATAACGCATATATATAAAATTACTAGATTTTAACTCGCATGCCAGAAGGCTAGACACCTGTTTCGTGCACACTCCTTTGCCGTAAATTTCATTATTTTATTCTTGCACCATTTATATTCATAGTTATTTCTAACACGTTATTGGTGATTATTTTCACATTGCCTATTTGCATTAATTCAACTCGTTTACTTCCATTTTATGCAATTGTGCGATTTACTCGATTTATGTTATACTAATTTTTCAGTCGAAATTTTATGCTATACTTATATACTTACATGAACGCATATTTGGTATGCATATTTTTTATTGTGAGCAAAACCCTGTTATACCTTACATTATTTTGTTCATCGTCATGGCCAACGAACATACTAGTTGATAACTCGTATGGGATCTAAGCCGGTGCCCACGTACGACTCGGATTAGAGTATTTCTTTAATCCGAGGGGAACAGTGTAAATCTCGGAGTTTATCAATATGAGTGTTTAGAGTCCAACGATGTAAACAGAAATTTACCGGGTAAAGGTGAACCCGAAAAGGAAGAACCTCTAACCATGTCTATTACTTACATGTGTAACATTACGCATTAATACTTGTACGTTACTATTATCATGAATAAAAACGTCAAGTTTCATTATTATTATTCGCCATTAAATATTATTGTGACGTATTTGGACCCCTAATAATAAAATATAAATATATAGTATACATATATGTTAGATATATTATCAAAAAAATTATATGCTGGGGCCGAGATTCGAACCCGAGCCCTCAGCCGGGTCACCCAACACACAACACACCACCATCTGGTCTACACGACATTTGTAGTTTAAGTTCAACCTGTTTTAATTATAAGGCATTTTGGGTTTATCAACAGTTGACTTGAGAAAGTCAACTGTGACGAACGGATTACCAAAATCAAACCATCTAAGCGCGTTGTTGATCCTGAAATGGTATGTTTGACTGATTTATGTCTAATACGCGTCAATTACATGGGTAATTATCATCAATTACATCCAAACTCAAGCCAATCAATCCCGTAAACATTCAATGGTAAGTCAACTTACCAATTCGTTCACCCTGACCCTATCACTATAAATTGAACATCACCAATCCATCCCAACTCGCCGATAATACTCCCTCAATCCTCAATTTCTTGTTTAATTCCTCTATTCTAGAGTTTTCATTCGAAGTTGACTTTTCTGTTGACCGAGCTAATCATATACGATTCGTTATTGTAAGCATTCTTTTCTCAGTGGGTTTTGATCTTCGGCAATCACACAACAATAACCCTATGATTAATTGGGTTATTGTTGTGTGAATCTTTCAATTGGAAATTCTAGGGTTCGAACGATATAAATTGGGGAAGAACAATTTTTGCATATGTTTTATAATTTAAAGAAACTGGAATCAAACACAACCACTGATCTAGATCAAGTGGTTGTGTCTGATGTTTGTTATCACACACACGCGGGTTCGAGTCCCGTGTAAAACAGTTTTAAATCTTTTCATTTTAATTAAATATAAATCAAATTTTTTTTATATTATATAAATAAATTAATCAGAGATTAATCGTTCTTAGGGTCCAGACCAGTTGGTCTGGGCTTGTGATTTAAAACCAACGAACCGGCCAAGGGCCCGGGTTCGAACCACGGCATCAACAAACATTCTTTTTAATTAAACATATATATATATATATATATATTCCTTTATATTTTTAAAAATTCATTTTAAAATACTAAAACTCTTTTATAAATTCTACAAAAATTATTTTATGTTAATCTAGTGAAAAAGTTTAACATACAATTTTTAGTTTTCAAAAATATATTTATTTAATGTATATAATAAATAATTCAAGTTTATTCTATTTTATTTATAAAATTCTATAAAAATATCAAAACAATTTTATAAATTTCCACAAAAATTATTCTGAGTTTTTATAACAATAAACTTTTCTAAAATGATTTTTATTTCTGAAAAATCATTTATTTAATATTTTTTTGTTAGTTTTAATCATAAATAAATCTTAATAAATTCATTTTTCAATATTTTTGCACCAAAATTTTATATAAATTATTTCTGATTATTTGGAACAGAAATACAATTTTTAAATTAATAATTCTGTAAATTTAATATTTTTAATTATTAAAGTTATATTTTGACAATTTGAAATAAATAGATTTAATATTCTATTTTTAAGAAAATAATTTTATAAAAATTATTTTCATTCTTAAAACTTATTATTGTGACTATCTTTAATTTAAAATTTACAAAAAGGCTTTTGTTTATTATTTATTAAATTTCTCTCAATTATCAAATATTTTAATTATTAATCAAACGAGCACTTATCCCCAATTCGAAGCCCTAGAATATATTTGTAGACTAGAAAGACTTAGACATATTTATTACCTTAATTATAGGGTAATACTTGGCATTGTTGGGCAACACAATATTCTATTTTTCACAAGACATAACATTTTGCTAAGGTGAGTTTTACATAGCCCATTTTCTATTTATCACCATTTTTGGAGTGAAACATGTTACAACATTCTATATGCAATTCAATCATAAAGTGTCTATGTGTTTTTCTATGTTGCATTATGTCTTAAACATGACTATGGTAAGCACAATATTCTAGCATAATCATTAACATTGATCAGCCGACGGTATACAATGATAGATCTATTGGACTGACAATCCCACCCGGATACGTGCCTCCTACAAAGGTAGCGCGGGTGATTGTTATCGCATAACATAATCGAGTGAACCATGAGCGTATGGGATGTACCACAATATAACAGTCACAAGGGTTGATTATGCACTCGATTTACTTCTAGTATGTTTTCACATATGGACTAGACTTGCCATGACACTTGAATTGTACAAGTTTTTATTCGATTATCAAAACCTATGTAATTCTCACCAACTTTTGTTGACCCAAAAATATTTTCAAAATTAACATGTTTCAGGTAACAATGAAGCTGAGGCTTGAGTATGCATGAGGATTTATCATGAAGTTTTTGTTTGAAGTTATTTGAAGTTGTTGCTTATTTGATATCATGTATTTGAATTTCTAGACATCACTTTATTTTGGATATTTATGTTTTGAATAAATTATTTAAAATTCAATTTATACCATGTGCTACTGAAACAATCATCAATACGTGACATCCCGATGTTTCCGCCATCGGTTGGGGTGTTACAACATGTTACTCTCATTACGGTTAAAGGGTAAACCCGAAAGGGAAGAACCTCTAACCATGTCATTGTTTCATTGCAGTATCAATTACTTAGCATATCTTGATTGCACGCATTTGTTTCTAGCATTACTTAGGATAGGGTTATGGAAAAGCATAACACCCTAGTGTAAGGTAAATCAATGATTACGGTCCGGAACGCAATCATGGGTTTACAAGTACATGAGGGTGGTGTGTAATTCTATTTAGGCTGTTGGTTGACAATTAGTACGAGTCCAAAGTATCGGGAGTGTGGTGGGTTAGCTGCGGTACACCCTATATATAAGCATAAACGATACTGCGGGAGCGGACTAGGAGTCTGATCAAGAACCTACACATTACTTTAAGATTACCTCTTCATTAGATCGTTGACTAATAGCTAGCATTTTCGATAAGAAAGTTCTTACACGAGTTTCAATTCGTCTTCCTAAAGTCTTTCTCTTGACCACCCACACAGAAAACACGAACCTTGTGTACTCTTACACTATTGATTATTTGGATACTTGCTGCATAACCTAATAACATTTAGTCAGAAACTTTTCTAAAGTAGGGGAGACTGCTTCTGGAGTACCTCTGCCCCTCACCCGTTACACATTCCCAGAACTTTTCTCATTTAAACTCTCAACTTTCTAACCTCGGATCACCTGCCAAAGATATTTGAAACTTTTACCTAGGATATTAGACAACTAATTTTAAACTTTGACGAATCATAAATGATGAAATTTTCTTTTAAAAATCTAGATAACTTTTGCAACGCCTTTTGTTTCATAGTAGCCTCCACTTGAAAGGAATTTCGAGACGATATTTTCTAAAGTAGGGGAGACTGTGACATTCGTCACCTCCATCTTTAAATCAATCGACAAATTTAGTCCATATACTTTTCAACGTTTTCAAATCTATTTAAATGTGAGTTACTTTTAAATCTTTAATTTAAACGTGAAACGTTTAACAAAAGTTTTGGGAAATATCAATATTTTTTTTTGTTTGTTATTTATTCAATTTGTTTTTTTTTAATAAAAAACATAAGTTTAGTTTTATAAAGATTTGGAAACTTTTAAGTTAAGTTAAGTTAACTTAGTTAAGTTTTTATAAAGAAAAATTAACCTATTTATACTAAAAACTAACATGGTTATATAATAATTCAACCTAGTTAAAGTTGAGGGGTCATTTGTGCCATTTTCATAACCTTCAAAACTGAAAACTCTCTTTTCCCTCTTGTTACCGTTTCCGGCGAAGAATGTGGCCGGAATTATCTCCGGCGAGATAATAACTCAGGCATTAATCGCGTTTTAAGATCATTAATCGAATCCCATACGTTTCTCCACCAATTAGTGACTGTATTTATGATTTATAACGTACATTAACATGGTTTAATGATGTTAATCGAATATTCTTCGGTTGTAACCGTCGAGCACCATAATCGAGTTCAAACGTTCGTTTTTTTAGTAACACTATAAATTGACCATTGCTTTGCGTTACCCGACCTTCACACCACTCAAACCCACAACAAATTCGTATGAATCGGACACAGAGGTACTTGAATAATCGACTTCAAGTCGTGGCTCCATCTTACCCG
The DNA here is from genome assembly GCA_028751855.1 of Ambrosia trifida. Taxonomy (NCBI): domain Eukaryota; kingdom Viridiplantae; phylum Streptophyta; class Magnoliopsida; order Asterales; family Asteraceae; genus Ambrosia; species Ambrosia trifida. The sequence continues at coordinate 139,565,488 of CM054122.1, forward strand.
TTTTTCGTTCATAAACGTTATTGTAAGTAACAATTTTTGTTGCCGTTTTTCTTGTTGATATTTTCCGAACAAAAGCCCTCAATTTCAGAGAATTATCGTTCTCTGAATATGGTTATTGAAAATTTTGAGGGTTAGGGTTCTTAGTTGTTAGTTTGGGGAAGAAGATGATGACCACTTAACCAATGTTTAAATACAATTATAAATCAGAAATCTTAACATACATATCAGTTGTGTACTGGTTTGTAATTCATGTTGACACAAAGGCTACCAGGGTTCGAAACCCAGCAGCAGCCATCATTTTTTTACAAATTTTGTTGTTGCATAGTTTTTATTTTTATTTTTAAATACTATATAATTGTTATATGAACTTAGAATATTCATAATAAAATCATTTTTGCTCCAAAAATTATGAAAATTTAGGAGTAACTTCTTCACACCAAAAAGAAAATTTCCACACTTTTATTTTCTGGAAAATGTCTTATTTTTATATTTTTATTGAATTAAATTGTTTTAACCATATTTAATTGATTAAAACTCATTTTTAATGATTTTAATCTCAAAATTTTTGGGTAATTATTTCTCATCATCATAAACTGAAATAAAAATTATTGGTTCAGAAAACACTTATTTTTATTAAGTTTTCTATTTTTAATCATTTAAACATGATTTAATTTCATTAAATCGGTCTTAAATATAAATAAGTTTATAAAAATTATGGGAAAATTATTTTCATTGATTTACATCAGAAAGCATCCACTTTCAATAAAAATAGCATTTTTGGATCATGTCTTGTATGATGAGTATTATTTATCAATTACGACATAATTAAACGTTTATGTATTTATACTATTACAACGTCTATTTTATAAACTTTCTTATAAAATAGAAGTATTTCTTATGTTGGAAAGTCTTTATTATTATTTGTCGGATCATTGTGTAACTCTTAATTATTTTTTTCAATATTTATGATTATCGTATTTATTTACTATAATTAGTTAAAGTAATAATTAACTAAATGATTTTGGCTTAATTATTTAAATATATTTACATCTAAATATTCAAATGGTAATAATTATATTACCTAAACCACATTTACAAACTTTGATATATTATTTTTGACATACAACTTTTACATTAATGCAATTTATCATAAAACTCTAATTCCCCAAATCGACTTAGCAAACCCTAATGCCTTAGACCCTAGTTACCTTCGACTTTTTAGACACTTCCTTATTAGTATTCTTACACATTATAGGTTGAATTCCTCGGAATTCCCATTACTTAGCTCACGACCGCTTAAGTTGGATTAAGATCGCTTTCACAAACGGTGAGTATATCTTTCCCCTTTTTTCATGTTTTACTCTTTTGGGGCTATTCATGTACACTATGACTAAATGTTATTCTTTCACTAAATGCAATTCTCATGTGTGTTTGCATTATGTTAATTTGTGTGTCTATGACTTGTCAAAATTATTAACCTTTGAGGGTCTGGCATTTCAATTAATAGTACTATGGTATATACCCTTGTGACTCTGTTGAGAGTCCTCGTCATTGCTATGTATTACATTACTACTAGCGCATACTATATATATATCTGCTTTTCTTTACATAGGGTTGATTTTGAACGGATATTACTTATTACATAATTGCAAATGGTACCGCACATGAATTGCTAAACACTTTTCCTACTATATTTATTCAAACAGGGTATGCTCACCAATACATTTTGTATTGACCAAATCATTTTCGTACATGTTTCCGGTTCTTATGAGATTACTTACAAGCGTTTGGAACTTAGACTTAGATTGAGATTACTGTATATCTAAGTTTAGATTGCTAGTCATAATTGTTGTATTTCTTTCAATGTAATAAATTATTAAATTCAATGTATCAAAAATTACATTTCTAGTCCATGAGCTATTGAACAATCGTCACTACGTGACACCTCGTTGTTTCCGCCATTGGTTGGGGTGTTACATTAGTAAAGGATGAATGAGGGATGGAATGAAAAAAAAACATGGGTGGTGGATGGAATGGTTTTGACGGAATGGAATGCCTTGTCGAATGGGTGATTCCATTCTTTTCACCAACCAAACACACTAGTTTTCATTACCCCGTAATGGTCCATTCCATTCCCTCTTCCATTCCATCATACCAAACCCTACCTAATTTTCTCAACTTTTTCTTATTTAAATAACTAGGTTAGAGACCCGGGTATACACCCGGCACAACCCCGAGTCAAATAAGAACGTTATTTTATAAATATAGTGTAATATACAATTTTTTATTACGTATTACAAATTCCTATGAATTTGGGTTACTTGGAAAATATTATAAAAAAGTTTAATATTATCCAATAAATGATATATAAATTATATATCGTTTTATTTTACGTCATTAAAAAACAAATATTGCTAGATCTATGACAAAATCTGGCTACAACATTTAAGTTTTCTTATCAAAACTGGATTCTGAGTTGTAGAGATGAAGCAATGATTTTAGAACATTTCATAACCAAATATTTATAATTAAAAAGTAAAATATGCATTTGTAACTTAAAGTCTAAAACCTTTTAATCTTTTGATTTGTCACTGCATCAGAAACCACAAGCCCATGGATCTTAAAAAATATCAAATTAAAAAAAAATACCTAAAGGCTAAAGGTGGCAAATCTTGATCTGAATGGGTCACTTTGGCTTTAATTTTATCCTAAGCGAGTTGAATAAAAGAGTTCACTAAAGGAGGAACAACTCATTGATGTCATGTAGATTAAAAAGTTGGAGATGTAAGTTTTATAAATTCTCAAAATGATTGTATAATTGAGATTAAGTTGTTTATATAGTGGGAATTTGAATTAGTTTAAAAATTGGAAAATAGAAATTTAATAATTTTATTTAATTGATTTGCGGTTAAATATATATTATTAATGATGATTGAATTATTTTAAGGAAGTTATTAATCCAGATTGGGAGAATTAATATAAATTCGAATTTAAAAGTTTGAATTCAAAATTCAAATAAATTCAAACTAAAAATTTAAAAATTTCGAAATTATATTTATAAATTGTATACAGTAATGGTTATGGTTTTTTTTATAACTTATAAACAGTTGAGGAAATATGGGTTATCATATATATATCGATTTATGACTAAACATAATTTAAATGAAAATCACATATTCAATAAATGAAACATATAATGAAAATCACATATTGAATAAACTAAACATGTAATAATAAATTTAATTAATTTAGTGTTTTGAATTCATATTTATAGTTTTCATCAAAAAATTTAAACATTTATTGAATTGATTTACGGCATAAGCTATATATTAATAATGATGATTAGTTTATTTAAAGTAAGTTATTAATAATTGATATGATTTAAAATAAAGAAAAAATATGAAATTCGTATTCTAAAATTTTAAAAATTGAAACTAAAAATTCAAAATTTTCGAAACTTTATACTTGAAAACTTAAACATTGATTTATATGAATTTTATTTAATTATTACCATTTAAAACACAGTTTATTTTTAGAAACACAACTTTCATAATTCAATGATTAAATTTATATAATAGTTTTATACTTTATTTTTTACTAAAATTTAATAAAAAAACGTAACGGTGTAGGTACCCTGTAATAAAAAATATATTGCATATTTTTTTGTTAAACATAAATTATATTAATTAAAAAGTTCCTTTAAAGTTAAAAAAAACTATATAATAAAGTAAGTATATAAATACCTTTTTTTCTGAAAGTAAAGTTTCAGCAGACATTGGTATAATCTTTGAAGATTCTTCATGAAACAAAATGAGTCTTACCCCTGTACCGAAAACAAACACGTAATTAATTTTTTCAGCTTTTTAACAATTTAAAGCATCAAGATTAAAAGATAATCATATACATCATTATATATCAAATGAAAATTTAAAAGAAGATATTAAAAAGATTAAGCTTGTAAACAATATATTGTAAATGTAATTTGCTAAAATAAATGCTACTGAATAAAACATAAAACTAATCGTATCAAGTTTTTTAAAATAAACAATATGTACCTTTAACCATGTAGAAATGAAGTCATGTAGATTTAAAAGTTGGAGATGTAAGTTTTATAAATTCTCAAAATCATTGTATAACTGAGATTAGATTGTTTATATAATGAGAATTTGAATTTGTTTAAAAATTGGAAATAGAAATTTAATAATTTTATTTAATTGATTTGCGGTTAAATATATATTATTAATGATGATTGAATTATTTTAAGGAAGTTATTAATCTAGATTGGGAGAATTAATATAAATTCGAATTTAGAAGTTTGAATTCAAAATTCAAATAAATTCAAATTTAAAAAAAAATAAATTTCCAATCAAATTAAATTTGAAATTAATTTTATCCAAGAATATTTCCTCCAAAAAAGTAAATTCAATCATGGCATTAAACTTCCAATCGGATCTTACCCAGATCCGTAACCAATACCCATCCAAATCCATTTTCAATTTTCGATCAAGTGTTCAAAACATTCACACATACTATGAATAACCATAATATATGTAATTCCCAAGAACATGGCAAGAACACTTGAATAACATTCTTAAAAACTACAAACTCCTTAAAGCAAACCGTCTGCAATCACCCCAAATCAACCAACATATGTCAAATATAGAATATATGGATTCAATAGTAAACACTGGATTATGAATAAAACATGATTAATTGAAAAAGAAAATATAACATATGATAATGATTGGACCTAAATACAACAACTTAAATGAATAGATGTGACACCCGGCAAACTCCGGTAACTAACTTTTTGAAAACTTAGTAAGTCTACCTTAGCGAGTCGCGCATACATTACACATGACAGGGTCAGTCGAGTCGAGTCGTGCATCATTGAGGTTTTAACACACGCAGGTCTCGAGTCCCGGGAATTGGTGAACGAGTGTGAACGTGGTTGTTTTCATGAATTATGTGTTTATAATCTTTATGTGACTTGTCGGTATGTGTATATGTGTTTACATATGTTAAAACAGCGATTACGCGTAATTGCATGATATTATAGGTGATTAGCCGTAATTGCATGATATTATAGGTGATTAGCCGTAATTGCATGATATTATAGGTGATTAGCCCTAATTGCATGATATTATAGGTGATTAGCCCTAATTGCATGATATTATAGGTGATTAGCCCTAATTGCATGATATTATAGGTGATTAGCCCTAATTGCATGATATTATAGGTGATTAGCCCTAATTGCATGCTGATAGGGGGTGATTAGCCCTAATCGGCTATAGGGTAGGCGATTAGGAGGTTTGGGTAGGCAATTTGAGCTCTAATCGCCAATAGGGTAGGCGATTAGCAGCCCTAATCGCCTGATAAAGCTGCATAATCGCCTATAGGGTACCTGACGACTAGAAACACCTATAAATACCACCCTTGACCTCTAAAACACCATTTGTGCAACCCTTGCCGTCCCATAACCTATCCCAACACACGAACACCCTCTGGAACCTATTTTTACATCAAAACAACCATTTCCAAGCTTATTCCGTCATCTCCTCTTAAATACAAGGTGTGTTCTTCAAACCCAAACCTTTAAATGATTATATTTTACTCCCTAAACATCCAGACCTGACTTATAAATGTTTTTGTCTTTGAAAATCCATTTAAAACCGTTTTTAAACAAACCCACACCTTTACATGTGTTATATGTGTTATATGTGATTAAAGATAGAATTTTTAGGATTGAATCATGGTTGTTTTTGTGTTATTATGATGTTTATGGCTGTTACAAGTTAGTATGATGATGTCCTAGGAGTTTGAATGGTTTTGGTTGTGTATTGTTGATACTTGATGTTTTGACCCATTTGAAGGATTTTGGATGATTAAGGATGATATGAGGTGTGTTGTTGATTGTTTGATGTTAGGGTTTGCTCTAGGATGATGCTAGAACAGTAGGATGCTATCGGACAACGTGATTATGTGATTTAATCTGAATATTTGCTATTTAGGGCAAGTTCTTGCATGTTGATGTGATGTTTACATGTTAAGTTGCTATTTTGGGAAAACGCTCGCATTCGGAACTGTTAGAACGATGAAAACTTAGGGGTTTGCTTGAAATATGTTTGTTAATGTGTTAGGATGATTATTGGGTGTTTTTACACGCTTCGGGTCTGATTTGGAGGGTTAAACGCGCGAAAAACCATATCAGCTGTGCTATAGGCGATTAGGGGCCTAATCGCCTGAATAGGAGGCCTAATCGTGTGTACATAGGCGATTAGGGTCATAATTGCCTTCATTTCATGCAATTGTGATCCTAATTGCCTTCATTTCATGCATTTGTGATCCTAATTGCTAGCTAACTTCAGAATAGCATGTCTTATGACTCCTAATCACTAGTTAACTTTTCCTAATTGCATGCTAAGTTCCTAATCGCGTGTACTGCTGTTATAAGTGTATTTTGACATTCCGAAACCCGATTCGACACCTAGGAACATGCTAGGAACCCCGTGACATGCCTAGTAACATAGTAACACATGTATGGACTTGTTTGTGCGTTATTTGACCTATGTGTTAGACTCGTTGAACTTTAACACATGTTAAGTACTAAGTTGCATGATTTGTGTATGTTTGAGTATGAGATGAACACGTGGAATGTCGGGTCACCAATGGGATGTCGAGTCTTGTCTTACGTAGTCTGGTTGTCGGTCAAACACACACTTTTCGGACACATAATGGTCATGGACTGGACTTAGGGACTAATGAACCCGACGGGTTATTAGTCTAACTTGACACATATCTTATGATAGGTCGCCAATAGTTGGGGCTATCATATCTTACAGACGGTTTACTCATATCACACATACGGTTTACTCTTAAACGGAATACGCAACCTAAGGTGAGTTTCACGGCCCCACTCTTTACTGTTTTCGTTTTTGGGGGAGAAACATGCTTAGTACTTCGTTTTGTAAAAGATCATGTTATGCTGGGTTGGTTGTACGTTTTCCTTATGTTCTATGTGTATGTGGCTTACGTTGTGATAGTTCGTTGACCGTTGTGGCGGTAGTTCGTTAATTGTGAATGCACAGTTCGTTGACCACGGAATGACAGTTCGTTGGACATATTTGGATAGTTCGTTAGTCGTGGTAAACGATAGTGCGTTGGTCGCGGTAAACGACAGTTCGATGATTGGTTCGTCTTAGAGTCTGAACGTCAAACAAGTATTTTCTTCAGTCAGTAGTAACATGATAGTTCTTTCAAAAGCTCGTGAAACATTTTCCTTAAAAACCTGTGAACTCACCAGTATTTTATACTGACGTTTTTAGCATGTTTTCTCAGGTCGCTAAGGTAGCAACTGTCATCTAGGCGCACGGAGTCGCACTGGAGTCGTCTCGCGTCTAGGATCATTTATGCATGTTTTCTTTGGGATGTTAAACTCTTAAACTTATGTTTCTGATTACTTTTGACTTTTGTAAACTTATACGCTTCCGCGCTTTCAAATGATGGTTTTTAAATCTTATGCATGGTTTTTGTTTACGTATGTTTTTACATTTAGACATCGTTTATTGTGACCGTTGACTTGGATCCTGGTGTGTCACACGCCTCGCGGTAGAACTCCGCATGTAGAAATTTGAGGGTGTGACAATAGATGACTCAAAACCCCTAATCGTATGAAAACGTAAAAGAGGAGATGAAGCCGAATATGACCATTATCGAACAGAGACAATCATCAAACAAATCTGGATTAATGACAAAAAAACAGATCCGGATTAGCCATCAAACATAAACAATCATCGAACAGAAACAATTATCGAACACAGACAATCATCAAACAGAGACAACATAATAGAAATCGAGTAGAAGGATAATAGATGAAAAGGAAATCGAATATGTGCTAACCTGAGATGGATGAACGATCGATGAAGAGGGTTGCAGTTACGGTTTATGTGGAATGAGAATGAAAATGAAGGTTGAATGGATTGTTATATTAGAGGGTTAAAATTCAAAAAGAAAATAACAATATATACCCGGGTTAGTGGGTCACAAAGACGGGTTACGGTTCGGGTTTGAGGATCCATACCCAAGTTAAATGGGTCCCTCAGCCCTAGATACTCTTTTATTAGTAGATATAGATAGTTAATTGTTCCCTTTATTTCAAGCAATTTTTTTTTGGAAAGGAGAACTTCATTAAACACGGCTCGAAGAGTCCTCAAAGCAAGGACCTACGAGCAAAACAAACCATACAACATCAGTCCAAAGGACAAATACACCAGTTCTTCCAATCGACATTTTTAAATCTAGACCTATTACGAAACCAGAAAAAAGAAGTAGATTTGACAACTTCCACAATCTCCATAGGTCTCCAGCTTTTGTTATTGAAAATCTGATTATTTCGCTCGTTCCATAGCACCCACATGGCAGTGTAAATGATGTCGAGAAGGAGGAATCTCTTGTCTTTAGGCCGAGTAGAAGACTCCGCAGCTTTTATAAGATCCAAAACCTCAAACGCATAACCATGCTCGATCCGGCACCATGCTTCAATACGAAACCAGACCTCTTGAGCGAAAAAAAGCCCATGAACAGATGCAGAGTTGTTTCCATGCACTCCTGACAAAAGCCACAATCCGTACGATGAATTATTACTCCTCTCTTGATAAGCTCCGCCACTGTTGGAAGACGATCTCTCAAAAGCCTCCAAACCATGATTTTGCACTTGAGTGGTACCCAAGTCTTCCACATAACCAAAGAGCTATTTTGTCCACCCTCGATGTTCGATAAAAAACCTCTAGCCGATGCAACAGTGAAAACGCCATCCTTTTCTAACTTCCATTTCCATGAATCTCTTCCACCTTTCCAAGAAAACTCATGTATATCATTGAGAAGTTGAAATAGTTCGGTTGTAACATCGCAAAATTTTCCCCAAAATTTTAATACGTAAAAAGCCCTTATATATATATAAATATATATATATATATATATATATTTATTACACCTTTATCATTAATATTATACAAATGTGCCTAAGTCTTTATTTATCCTAACTCACAACTTATATACATACATAAATGTATATAAATAATAATAATAATAATATGATTCTAAATTCTTTTTTTTTTCACATACAAGATTTTTTTTTTTTTAAATAAAGCCTTGAGTCAAATAGTCAAAGTCCTAGTCAAAGTCCTAGTCAAATAGTCAATTCATCATAAAACCTTACTTTATGGTGTTGACCAATTTTAATGGCTAATTGAATCCAAAACTAGTATAAAAACCCACCTATGACCCATTATACTTTGCACCTCTAATTGTTTCAATCCGATTAAACTTTCCCTCATACCTTTCTTCTATAGTCTATTACTTCTACACTTGAAGCTTTGATTATAAGCTCTTGTAATTGGCAACTTTGGGGCTACACATATTCTATTTCTCGAGACTTAATACTTTGCTAAGGTGAGTTTTACATAGCCCCTTTTCTATTTATCACCATTTTTGGGGTGAAACATGTTACAACAATATTCATGCAATTCAATCATCAATGTGTCTATGTGTATTTCTATGTTGCATTATGTCTTGAACATGACTAGGGTAAGCACAATTCTAGCATAAACATTCATCAGCCAAACGGTATACATTGATAGATCTATTGGACTGACAATCCCACCCGGATACGTGCCTCCTACAAAGGTTACGTGGGTGTTTGTTACTGCAATTTAAACGAGTGAACCATGAGCGTATGGGATGTACCACAATACAACAGTCACAAGGTTGATTATGCACTCGATTTACTACTAGTATGTTTTCGCATATGGACTAGATTTCCATGACACATGAATTGCACAACAATTTTATTCTATTATCAAAACCTATTTAATTCTCACCAACTTTTGTTGACCCAAAATATTTTCAACTTAACATGTTTCAGGTTTTACTTGCTTGAAGAGTTGAATTGATGCTTGGAGTTGTTTGCATAGTTGTATTCAAATTGATGTACAAATTCTTAGAACAATTGTATGTAACTTATTTAAATCATTTAATGAAATCTATTATTCACCATGAGCTACTGAACAATCATCAATACGTGACATCCCGATGTTTCCGCCATTGGTTGGGGTGTTACAGATTGGTATCAGAGCCATGGTTATAGGGATTTAGGTTATTAGAAAAATAATCTAGTCTATAACCATAGGATTATAACCAGTATTTGCTTCTTTTACTTGCCATTCTCTATCTCCCTCCTACTTCTTATCCCTACTTTCATCCTTACAAGAAGGTTGCTCTCCACCATTGGATCTACTTTTAGACTAATAGGACAAAATCCTCAGGTTTAGCCTGGACCACCTTGAGATCTCGTCGAAGTTCTAGATTTTAATAACGAACACGTGCAATCTGGAAGGGTGAACGCCTGTATTCTGAGTCTTCTGTCTAGGCTGGCATTGCGCATATATCCCAATCAGACGAGGGACCCGGATGCCTACCTGGGAATTCTCGGGATGAGTGTTCACTTATAGGCTAAAGCATGTCTTCATATGTTATTAGAATTTAGAATCTTTGATAAGTCAAGGTTTTCGTTTATTCGTTTTAATTAAATGAATAAATGATTACATTCCTTATATTACCTCATTGTCCTTCATTCAACCCATATCTTATTGAACATTCATTACCCAAATCACTTTCGTAACCGATGCCCTAAACTAAACAGAGATCAAGATCCTCCAGCTACCTAACCGCAAGTCTCACCATTTGACTATTGGTTGCTTTTATTCTATGTATTGACGCTATTTGATTCAAGTAATAAAATATTTGTCTGAGAGTTGTTACATGGTGCATGATTGTTTGAATGTGAACTAATTATATAAATCTATACAACTACAACTCATATACTGTGCTTGTTATACTTGCTTGCATAAACATGTTATCAATTTGCAACCTATGTGTATAATAAATGCTGCACTTAATAGAGGTCATCATGCCTTTTCAACAGTCGGGAGAGGCCCTACAACCTGCTCCACGACTGGTGGAGGCTATCGAACCTACTCAACGATTGGTAGAGGTCATTATGCCTTTTCAACAGTCGGGAGAGGCCCTACAACCTACTCCACGACTGGTGGAGGCTATCGGACCTGCTCAACAATCGGTGGAGATATAGAAGGACGCAAAACTTTAATGTAAGGTAAATTGGTGATTGCGGTCCGGAACGTAATCATGAATTTACAGGTACGTTAAGGTAGTGTAAAATTCTATCAAGGTTTTCAGTAAATAACCAATTATAAACTCTAGTTACCTGGTAGTTCATTTAGTCTTTCTATAGTCAATCAACTCATGCATTTCTTTTAGGAGTCCTAAAACTTAAGATTCTTATTCTCCTTGCTATTTCAGATGACCTTAATCCAACCCTTAAAACTCACACATATCAAAACTCTTACCCAAATTATTCGAAACAGTTTATTCTGTTACCTATAAATTTATGTCATGCCTTAACTCGAAACTTCCCAAACCACCCTTGTCCTAATTTCTACCCAATCACCTTCAACCCTGTGTTTTCAATAAACTTCGGGACGAAGTTTCCAAAAGTAGGGGAGACTGTAACATCGCAAAATTTTCCCCAAAATTTTAATACGTAAAAAGCCCTTATATATATATATATATATATATATATATATATATATTTTATTACACCTTTATCATTAATATTATACAAATGTGCCTAAGTCTTTATTTATCCTAACTCACAACTTATATACAAACATAAATGTATATAAATAATAATAATATGATTCTAAATTCTTTTTTTTTTCACATACAAGATTTTTTTTTTAAATAAAGCCTTGAGTCAAATAGTCAAAGTCCTAGTCAAAGTCTTAGTCAAATAGTCAATTCATCATAAAACCTTACTTTATGGTGTTGACCAATTTTAATGGCTAATTGAATCCAAAACTAGTATAAAAACCCACCTATGACCCATTATACTTTGCACCTCTAATTGTTTCAATCCGATTAAACTTTCCCTCATACCTTTCTTCTATAGTCTATTACTTCTACACTTGAAGCTTTGATTATAAGCTCTTGTAATTGGCAACTTTGGGGCTACACATATTCTATTTCTCGAGACTTAATACTTTGCTAAGGTGAGTTTTACATAGCCCCTTTTCTATTTATCACCATTTTTGGGGTGAAACATGTTACAACAATATTCATGCAATTCAATCATCAATGTGTCTATGTGTATTTCTATGTTGCATTATGTCTTGAACATGACTAGGGTAAGCACAATTCTAGCATAAACATTCATCAGCCAAACGGTATACATTGATAGATCTATTGGACTGACAATCCCACCCGGATACGTGCCTCCTACAAAGGTTACGTAGGTGTTTGTTACTGCAATTTAAACGAGTGAACCATGAGCGTATGGGATGTACCACAATACAACAGTCACAAGGTTGATTATGCACTCGATTTACTTCTAGTATGTTTTCGCATATGGACTAGATTGCCATGACACATGAATTGCACAACAATTTTATTCTATTATCAAAACCTATTTAATTCTCACCAACTTTTGTTGACCCAAAATATTTTCAACTTAACATGTTTCAGGTTTTACTTGCTTGAAGAGTTGAATTGATGCTTGGAGTTGTTTGCATAGTTTTATTCAAATTGATGTACAAATTCTTAGAACAATTGTATGTAACTTATTGAAATCATTTAATGAAATCTATTATTCACCATGAGCTACTGAACAATCATCAATACGTGACATCCCGATGTTTACGCCATCGGTTGGGGTGTTACATCGGTCACCTCGTCAACCGTAGAAGGAGCAACCCTCCAATCCCACTGCATGATCTTGGAGTTATTGACCTAAAGGATGCGTTGAGAGACCACTGCCCACTTGTTCCTGTCCAGCCGAAACAGGTTCGGGTAAATGATTCTCAGCGGAACATCCCGAAGCCAAGGATCGCTCCAGAAATGAATAGAATTCTCATCGCCTATTTCTCCAACAAAAAAGGAGTTAAGAGACACCCTGTTTGGAGCTTTCTTTTCTCCTATTTTAACAATACTTTTCCAACATCCGTTCAATGACACATTTACAAGGAAGCATCGCCCACGGCCTACTAGAGCCGTGACATCCCCGAATAATTGTCTTCCACATGGTGGTATCTTCTTGTTTAAATCTCCAAGTCCATTTAAGTAATAATGCTTCATTCACATCTTGTAACTTGGACACCCCCAAACCCTCTTTATTTTTCGGTTTAGTGACTACATCCCAAGCCACCCAAGGGATCTTTCTCTCTTTTCTAGCACCCGCCCATAAGAATCGCCTCATAATGGTCTCAATAGAATCGATCACTGCCATTGGAGCTTTGTAAAGAGAAAAATAACAAATCGGTAAACTTTGGAGCACCGATTTAATGAGAATTAAACACCTACCTATCGATAAAGTTTTAGCTTTCCAAGAAGAAAGACGATTTCGGACGACCTAAACTACCGGTTCCCAATTACAAATGAGTGTCATCTTCACCCCCACTTGAATGCCAAGGTATTTGAAAGGGATATCTCCTCGCTTACAACCCAATAACTCCATCATATTATCCACCTCACAATCCTCCACCCCTACCCCGAAAATATTAGACTTTTGTAAGTTTATACGAAGACCCGAGCAAAGATAGAATATCCAAAGCACTCTAGCTATACTCTGAATGTTATCACGAGACCATTCACCTATAATGAGGGCGTCGTCTGCATAAAAAAGGTGGGTTAAATCCCCTTCATTATCAGAAAAACAAATACCCTTAAAAATGCCGATTTCTTGAGCTTTCTTCAATAACCAAGACAAAGCTTCCATCACCACCAAAAATAAAAAAGGAGATAACGGGTCTCCTTGACGAAGACCCTTTTCACACCTAAAATCAAAGGTGGGAGAACCGTTTACTAATACTGTGTCTCTAGAGGATAAACAAATACCTTTGACCCATTTACACCAGTCCGGACGAAAACCCATTTGAGATAAAATAGAAAGCAAAAAGTTCCAATTGACATTGTCGTAGGCCTTTTCGAAATCTATTTTGAGTAAGAAAGCTTTTTTGCATCTTTTCTTTATACACTCCAACACTTCATTAACCATAAGGGGGCCATCAAGAATAAATCTATTCTCCAAGAAGGCCGATTGGTTCTCTGAAATAACCTGACCCAACACCTTTTTGATCCGGTTTGCAAGGATTTTAGAAATGACCTTGCTCACCATCCCAACAAGAGTGATAGGCGTGTAATCACGAAGGCCCAACGGTGATTTCACTTTTGGAATTAATGTAATGAAAGAAGAGCCACACCCAGGATTAATTGATCCTGAATCGAGAAAATCAGCCATGATGTTATAGAAATCCCCCTCGAATAGATTCCAAAAACGCTTGACAAAGCGAAAATTAAAACCGCCTGGGCCTGGCGCCTTATTAGAGCCGCACTCAAACACCGCCTCTTTAATCTCCTGTTTAGAGAACATATCAATCAAAGCCAAACCATCTTGATCAGCGAGTCTTTTCATACTTGTGCACATTAAATTCGGTCGAGTAGGGACGTCCTCTTTAAAATGGTTTCGAAAATGCTTCAATACCTCCTTTTTCACTAACGTCGGTTTGGTAACCCATTAGCCATTTATCATCAAACCCGGGATAGAGTTTCGCGCCTTCCTACCATTAACCACGTAATGAAAAAACCTAGAATTTTTGTCACCCAAAGAAGCCCACTTGACGCGAGACTTTTGTCTAAGATCTCGCGCCTTATAATGCTCGATCTCTTCTAACGCCATCTTACATTCAGTCCAAACCCATAAATCCGCTTCATCCAATTCATTAATTTCCATTTGAACCTCGAGCTCCTCTTTTTCTTTCCTTAAATGAGCCTCGTCTTCCAACTCCAAAGCACTATACTTACAGAACCAGTCCTTGAGAGACGATCGAAGAGTTTTGAGTTTGTGAAGCAGATTACTTCCCGGGTCTCCATCATCCAACCAACCATCCCAAACTGAGTTGACCACCTCCACACAACCAGGACAATCTAACCAAGAGTCGAACATCCTGAAAGGTTTAGGACCGAAGTTTGTGTCTATAACCGAGAAAACCAAAGGGGAGTGGTCCGAAAGATCTCTTTTTAAAGCACGAACACAACCATTCGGCCACCGGTTAAAAACGTTATCACAAACCAATATTCTATCAATTCTACTCCAAGTACAAGAACCTCTTTTGTTAGACATAAAAGTATACTTCATCCCTTTTAAATTGTATTCTCTCAAACCTCTTTTAAATTGTATTTCAAGCAAACTACCTCACGACTTTTAAACGGCAATTTTTCATACGTTAATTCTTTTTTAAAAAAAATATATTATAAAAACGAACATTTTTTCTCTTTAATTTTAGTATTGCTATTTTTTTAATTTGAAAGATTTCATGTGCAGCGTGATTAACAATATCTAGGGTGAGTAATAACTAAACCGTTACCCAAAATCGAACAAAAAAAAAATAGACGAAACACAACTAAAATCAAACAAAACTGAATTAACCAAAAACCTGACATAAATCGATTATCTTTTGTTTACCCTTAGTTAATCAAAATCAACCAAACCGAAATTGAACAGTTCATATATTCGTAGCAAGGTGCCCACGTGATGTGGTAGGGAACACATACACTTCTAATGGTGTATGGTTGGGTTTGATTATTAGCCTCAACCGAAACGAAAACTGAAGCTAGCGGTTAATCAATCTTATTAACGAACCAGTTAATTGGTTCGGTTTATTTGGTTAGATTGTTGTTTTCAATTCGATTTAGTTAGATTTAGTTAATAGTCAAAACCAAACTTTGACAAATTTTTGCTTAGAAATACATGAAATGGTAGTATAAGAGCTAAAAATATGTGGATATATGAATGCCTCGGTTACGTTTGGGTATCTTAATTCTTAAAGAGTTAAGTACACAGATAGTCCTTATGGTTTATAGAGAGTAGCATTTTAGAGTACTAACTTATTTTTTTAACATGTTAAGGGTTTATGGTTTTAGTTTTATAACATGTTGAGGTATTAAAGCTAACTCCATTAGTTTTTCTAGTTAAGTTTTTATAAAATGACTAAAATGTCCAATAATAGCTAGATGGTCAATTCTTGTAATTAATTTTTATTTTATTACAAGGATAGTTTTTACAATTTATTGAAATGAGAATTATCTATTAACATTATTAAAACTTATAAATTTTAAATTATAAAAATACTAAATTAAATAATTATACACTATACATTTTAATATATATTTTTTATAAAACAATATTTTTTTTCATATAAACCACCGCCGTTGAGCTTAATCCGTATATGCTATCAAGCACCACGTCAATTCTCAAATCCACCGCCATTGCTACCAAACTTTATCTATATTTGACATGGTCATCATGTTCAGATGTGGCAACTATTTTACAGTATCTAAAGCACCTCCGCCATCAAGCACCACCACATATAAGTCTGATCAAATTGCAGCCACCACCCATTGATTGTATTTCTTCCATCAACCAGCACCGAAGCCAACAAGAGTGAAGAGAGAAAGAAGAGATTGATTGGCAATGTCGAAACTGTCGTAGAGGCCATGATAGACGAGTCGAATGCGGAACGAGAAAAAACACTTTTAATTATATTGTTAGTATATATTTATAACTAGTATTAAGCCCCCGCACGTTGCGGCGGGGGCGTAAAACCATATCAGGCAACACCAATGTCACATCACCGCTAGCGACCAACACCAAAAAACTCCTAAAAGTAAAATAAATAAAAAAAAGGAAAAAATAACACCGAATGAAAAGAAGGCGTAAAGTGTTGAACCACACACGCTCGTTACGACCTGTTAATACCAAAGGCATAAAATCGATGACTTTTAATTAACAACTATGGTTAATGTTAAGTAACTAAGTTGGTTTAGGACCCGCGCGTTACGACGAACTTGTCAAATGGGGAAAAATACACGTGTTGCAACATATCTGTCAGACAGGGAAAAATAGACGAAAAAATATTGAACCACACCCGCACGTTGCCGCTTGTTAACTAACAAAATTTAAAACGAAACTTAAAACAAAAAAATTACGAAAAATTAAAATTGTGTGGGACCAAAGTTGAAAGCAAAAAAGTGTTAGGGTTAAATTGTAAAAGACGAAAATCTTTGGGATAAAAGTAAAAAAATGAGAAGTTTTGGGTTAGAAATGGAAAATAAAAATTGTTAATGTTAATTGTAAAAGATGAAAATATTTGTGTTAAAAGTAGAAAAGGAAAACCTTTGGGTTAAAAGTGTAACATCAATTTTGTTTTTGAAAAACTCCCAAGGCACATGTTACAAACCACCAATGCACCAATTCTTTGGTAATTAGTAGTATTTAAATTTAACATTTGTAAGTTTTGTATTATTAATACAATACTTTTTAATATTTTTTTCTTATAAAAGAATAAACCCTTTTAATGGATAAAAGGATAACTATTTAATTTAGTATATTTAATGTGGCTAAGCATTTTAGTCACTTTATCATGATAACCTACATTAAAATGATCTTAATAATACATTTGGCACAAGCATTTTTTATAAACCACATTCGACACATTCGGCATGTGGTTATATGGATTAGAGTATTGTTTTATAAAAAAATATATATTAAATTTATAGATTATAATTATTTATTGTAGTATATTTTGATAATTAAAATTTATAAGTTTTAATAATATTAATAGATTATTTTGATTTCAATAAATTGCAAAAAAAATCCTTATAACCAATCTATACATATAATATTTAGGAGCAATTGTGGACACTTGTCATTCATTTAGGCCCCTAGCAATTAATGCTCATCCATCATGGCACAATGTGGGAATTAATAAAAATTTCTTTTTTTTAAATCAAAAATCGAGTAAAAATATATATACTCTTTTAAAACATACACACACATTACGTAACCACACTTTCATTGTCGCCTCCACTTTGATACCGAAACCCTAATCAGGGCGATTGAAATTAATCATTCATCTACAATCCAAGGTAATCTCAACTTGATTCTTATTTCAATTAATCCACGTTCATCTATCTTTATTCTGTCTTTTCATTCACTGATTCTCCATATCTGTTTTTAAAGTTTCGATTAAGGTTAATTTCTGTTTTTCTCTGTCTTCTGTTTTACTGATTGTTCTTGAGTTTTTGTTTATTATTGTTCAGTGTTATTAATTGTTTTGATTTTGTATTGATGTTTTAGGGTTTATGTTTTAGGTTTCGATTTAGGGATTTTTAAGGTTCAATTAATGTTTTAAAGGTTTGACTTATTGTTCTTTATTTTTCGTTTATTATTGTTCCGACTGATTAGGGGTTTATGTTTCAGGTTTCGATTTGTAGTATGTCCGAAATACGGATTACAAATATTATCCCTAATTGCTAAGCGGGACATTATTCGTAGTAATATGTTTTAGGTTTGCATTTAGTAAAAATGGTTCAATTGATTTAGTCTTCAATTTATGTTATAAGGAACCTAGGAATGGATTGTTATCATACATGGTCTGGATTTGGTTTGCATTTAGTAAAAATGGTTCAATTGATTTAGTCTTCAATTTAGTCTTCAATTTATATTCTTTATGTTATACTCATATAAACATTACTTTGCTGATATGTATTTGCGATTATGTTTTGTTGTTGCTACAGGTGCATACACGTTCGGAATACAATGGTTTATGGATTTTGGATTGAGTCGGAGGGTAACAACCGTGTTTGTATTGTAAGATATCTGTTACAGGCTAAAATGTATATAGTACAGTATGTTTATACTTTTCCTAATAATATTTTAATGTTTGTAATTCTAATCAGGCGTTACCAAAACTCTATCATAAGTGGATCGAAGATTATGGTTATCCTACCGGTAACACCAAAATCCGTACCTTGGACTCTAAAGTCTATGACATTAAAGTGTTGAATATTGCTGGCAAGTGGTTCTTCTACAATGGTTGGAGAACAATGATTACTGAATTGAAGTACCCATCTGGGTGTAACTTTCTATTTCAGTATGAGGAAAACCTTCGCTCTTTCAGGATGATAACTTTCCATCAAGATGCAGTGTATGCAGCTGGTAACTTTTTTTACTGCAGATTGTCCGATCCTTATACCAGTGAGAAGCGTCTGGTATGTGTTTTTTTAATCAAATTACATCATTATATTTTATTATACAATTTTTTGATAAAAAAAACTTATTTTAACCCCTGTCAACATTTTTGGTGTTTTTTCCAGCATGTTAGTTGTTACGTTGTTCATGGTTTATTGAACAGACAACTCCCGTTGGACCCAATTGCAGTTAGAGCTGCTCCACGTAAAAAGTTTCAGATACAGCTAGCTGTTGATGATGGTTTCTTTTATGTCACTAAAGGATGGCCTTTCATTAAGGAAACTTTTTCAATCACACCTGATCATCTCATTGTCTTCGAAATCATTGATGAGGTCTTCTCTGTTTTCTTAAATATAAATTCTAAATCTTAAGCTTTATTTTTTTTTGCTCGCTGGATACGTCATAAGGCTGATAAAATGACTATATTTCTTTTTGGTTTAACAGAGCACATACAATATGTCGCTTTTTGAGAAAAACAAGCTTACTCTTCCTCCTGAACTTAAATGGGAAGCTGAAGTTAAGGAGGAGGATGATGATGAAGATTACTCTGATGAAGACATCATTATCCTTTCTACTGATGATAGTGAGGAGGTTGTCGTTTCTGATGATTTCAGCGAGGAGGATGAATAGGACACTGATATGGAGGAAGAGGATGATGATTCTGAGGAAGAGGAGGATGTAGGTGTGCCAGTGGTGTTCGTTGTTGACAAGCACTATGTAAGTAATAATATTTATTTTTTAAACGTATTAACTTAGATGTATTTTAGTCCATCAGGTTTATTATAAGTCTTTATATGTTAGTGCAGCCATATTAGTGGTTTATAAGTTGACGACCTCCTAATATGTGTCAACTGTTGTTACTTAGTATTATGTAGATCTTAGATGTTAGGCTTATAACATATATGGGTCAACTTGTGATACCCCGAAAATTCAGGTTCTCACTTTAACTAAACTCTAGTTACATTTCCTTGCATTATACTTAACTAGGGTTAGTTAGATAAGACATACGTGCATGGTTGTGAGTCAATGTGTGATTGCATGATTAGTGAATCTCGGACGTTGGTGAAAAACAAACTTATGTGAAAACCATACGTGATTATGTGAACCTAAACCGAACACGTTAATAGAAATCATTAAAAGTGGAGCATGAGGTTGATTAGGGTCTTAATGCATGGGGTTACACTTGTTACGGTCCGAAATAACGAAAACGTCGAAGGATAACGCGTCGGGAGACGAAACGAAGCAAGAGCGCGCCACCCGGACCTGTGAGCGGCCGCTCACAGGCACCGAGCGGCCGCTCGAAGTGATCTGACGGGCCTAAACCGCCTCAAACTTATATTTAAGCATCCTAAACTTCCATGCAACCCCCATACTCAACCCTAATCGCCCCCTTACTGCCCCACACGAATATTTCACTCAAACAACCTCTGCTAAGGCTCAAGATCATCAATTGGGAGGCTCCAAGGCGCGCGATTGATCGATTGAGAGAGCTAAGGGTATATCTTACGATTTCTTATGCTTCTATCTTGTGTTTTCATTAATAAGAATCATATAATAAGTTTGTCCAGGTCTGAATGAGTTTATAAAACATTAAAGCATGAATCTTTTTGAAGATTAAATGGATTAAACATACTCATAAACGCTTAGTAACATCGTAGGATACTTGTTGCGCAAGTAATTGGTGTTTTGATTCTTAAAGCTTTGATCTTGACATGTTTAATCATAGAATCTGATGAAATAGGTATTAGGAATGTTTTGTGTTGATGATTGATGAATGTTAATAGTTTTTGTGCACACGGTAGGCGATTAAAGTATGATTTAGGCGAAACTAAAATCTGGACAGAATGGTTAGTCAAATTTGTAGGAGCTGTAACACGGCTCTAACATAATAATTTTAGTGTTTTCTTGGCATGGTTAGGTCACACCTGGTCTTAGCTTTTCATAATGGGTAAAATCATGTGTTTTGGACGTCGGATGAGTCGTTTTTGGAATTTTAATTGATTAGGGGTCATATCAGATTTTCGGATTTGTAAATTGGGCTAACTTTAAATGGGCATAACTTGAGATTTACAAGGAGTTAGGTTATGAAATTTTTACAGTAGGTCAATACTGGAAAAATAGAGCTTTTCCAAGTGGATTCATCTCGTTTGGATGAATACACAATTTTTAAGAATTTTCCTACTAAACTGACCTGTTGAGGAAATTTTCTGAATACTGCTGTGTTGTACGAATTTTTATAATTTTTGTGTTTGGAATTAAGACAAAACAAAAATAGGTATTGCCAAGTGAATCCCAAAGAAAATTCAGTGAAAATTTGGGAGGATAACTCACTGGTTTACTATTTTAAATAAATTCGTTTTGATGGCGCACAATCTGTCCTGAAAACACAGATTGTGTATTATGTGCTTATGTGATTACTTGAGGTCTTAGGTGATCTAAAATTGACATATAACGGAAGTACACATGTTTATGACACATACGGGCTGTAGAAACTAATTATAACCAACTCATTCACCAACGAGTCCGTAGGGTCTACTATTGCATGTAGAATCACTAGGCGTCGCATACACACTTTTGAATATTAAAACGCCTTGGACAAACGAGTTATATGGTGTAATGATGTTACGCCTATACTCACGTAGTGACACTGTTATTAGGGTGTCGGTAGCATATAATACTTGCTGTTCGGATTCTTTGCTTACGCGATAAGGTGAGTTTCACTACTCTTTTCTCAAAAGCATGCGTCTCGGGTTGAGACAACTACTTAACGTTTCTAGTCCGGTTCGGGACTACTTTTACACATCCCGGGTTTGGGGTGCATGGTTCACGTGGTGAATCTATTTTTACTAATTCATATATATGTCCTTGATGAACTAAACCACACACATCTTTTAAGTCCTTCAAAATACCGAATCAATTGCCGGTTGGGCAAGCGGGTTAATTAGTTGATAGCGCTATTAGGTCTAACAAACCTCACATCGTGCTGGGAGCACGGATGTGAACTATTAGCTTCAAACATAGTCATTGTTGATGGGCAATGACGCAAGGCACTTTTCTCCCGGTTATGGGAACTTGTTCATTAGTAGTTCGGTATTCGCCGGTTTTAGTTATCATGAGTGGGCTAGCTACCCCTGACATTTGAATTAGCTATTTACTTGTGGCCATGGAGGCCGACGTTCTTACGTATTGTTATGTGGTCTGGGAGACCGACGTTTTCATTTGGTTACATGGTTTGGGAAACCTACGCTTTTACCTACTCACCTACTTTACTCAGTGAACTCACCAACATTGTTTTTTGACCCACGATTTACATGCTTTTGCAGGTAGTTAGCTTCCGGTGCCAGGATTAGAAAGCACTGTACACTTCACTGCATCTGGGTTCTCGGGCATACACATAAATTATATATTATGCTTTCGTATGGTTTTAATTTGGGTGCGTTGTTTTGCGCAAGTTTTAAAAGGTTTTAAATTTGGTTTACGCTTCCGCAGCTTAACTAAACTTGGTTTTTGAAAACGAACTAAATGGTTTGGGCATTTAGAGTTCGTTCCTGTGACTTATGGCTATGGGATCCTGGTATGTCACGCGCCTCGCGGTATAAACCCCGCAGTGGAAATTTGAGGGTGTGACAGATTGGTATCAGAGCCATTGGTTATAGTGAACTAGGACTGCATGTTGAGTCTAGTCTATAATCATTATAGCATAAGTACACTCACAACTTAAGTGCACAACTAGCTATTAGCTACATATATCTACAACATATGATTTCGGGAGATATGTTATCTCCTAGTTCTAGACTAAATTCTTAACACGTCAATGGTGGGAACCTAGGGTTACACCAGGTGGCGCATTACTGGGAGTAATATCCTAACTAACCTCCTGGACGAGGAGACAACAATAGTACAAGGGAGGGAGCCTTGCGAGCGTTATGGCGCACGTACACAGGAAGCTGCACGATGCGCATGACGTGGTACCATTAAATCAACTATGAAGGAATTCGAATGCTGAGACTTATCTTTTGTCACTTAGCAAGGAGACAATTAGTTTCTGTTCCTTGTTACTTGATCCTTCTTACTCCCATTCGTAACACAGACGGGACTGGATTACGCATATAGAACTTATTTCTTACCTTAGTACCTTACGCCTAGTGCGAGCGGGCGAACGCATGACTGCAAATCCTTGTTTCTCATGAGCATATGGTAGATTCATGGGAACACATTAGGTCGGGACTTGTTACACACACTCTTGGGGAGTTACGTAAAGCCTGCGATGTAATGCAACATCACAAGGGAGGATGAAACCTACTAATGGCTGATAGCCACGATTGGAGGAACGAGTGGTACAGCTTACCACTAAACTGGCTCACATAGGACTAGAGAAGGAGATTGTACATGATGAGAACCATATAACACTGACATCGCAAAAGAGGAAGGATGAGAGATGAAAGGGGAACCTGAGCAGGACGAGCACACGGAAAGTGAGGATGAAGGCTCTACTATCTAGACAAAGCATGGCGACGATTGGCTCTTACTTTTTCTTACCTATCTTTTCTTTCATTTCCCTTGTTAACTTAGATAAGACTGAGTTTTTTTTATGATCAACGATAGGGTGGTTGAGGCCCTCGCATCTTTCCAAGCTAGTAAAGATCTATTTTGCTAAATCATTCTTTTCCCCTGACTTCCACATTTGAACTTTCTAATACCTTGAACGTACATCGTATTTTCAAGCCTTTTTATTGGTTGTAAACCTCGATAACTCCAACGGAACTGAAGGAGACCGTCTGGTTGCTTCGATAGCATAAGTCTTTGCCATGTGCATTTGTCCCAGGCAGGATGGAGTAAGGTACACTACATGCACACTCGATGAGTTACAGATACCTGGAAGGAGAACGTAACACCCTGTGGTGAAATCTAGAAACTTTGTTATATAAAGACGGATGGGTCTGAGATCGACGCCTACACTGCCAAGCTATAGGAGATAGCCACTATAGGCTCAAATCTATTTAACCTACCTTACAAATGGATCGAACTTTATACCGAAAGGGTGGGCCCCTCAGATTCGTGGCTTGGCCACTGCAGCTCACCTACAAACCTTTCACCTGGCTCACAAACTCACCGACGAGGCTGTTGAGCATGGTACTTTTCCAAAGCAGGGTGCTTCATCTTCTACTTTTGGTGATAACAAGAGAACGTGGGATAGTATGCGGTATAAGTCCTTTAACAATAACCACAACAGTAACAACAACAATGGGGCTCGTGGAGGAGCATTTGTGATGGGCTCTGGGGAGGCCAGGACTGATAATAACGGCGTGACGGATACGTGTTCCTTAAACGCCACTCTCGCTTCTGTTTTATATGATGCTGGTGCAGACTATAGTTTTGTGTCATCAAAACTTAGCAAACAACTAGGGATAGTTCCTACACTTCTTGATACCCCGTACTTTATAGAGTTAGCTGATGGGAAGCCTGTTAAGGTAACCCACATCCATCGTGACTGTAAGCTCGAACCAGATGGACAGTTGTTTGCCATCGACCTCTTACCTATCACCCTAGGAAGCTTAGATCTCGTGGTTGGCATGGATTGGTTGTCCAAGTAACACGCTGAAATTCTCTGTCAAGAGAAGATTGTTCGTATCCCTCTCCTCAGTGGAGAATTCTTATCTGTCCAGGGTGATCCTGGTGGTGCCATGATGGGCATCATCTCTTTCCTGAAAGCCTAGAAGTGTATTCGGAAGGGCTACCCAGCCATATTGGCTAACATTTCTGATACTCGAGCTGAAGTTGAAACAAAAATTGAGGATATCCCTGTAGTTCAGGATTTTCCAGATGTCTTCCCAGAGGAATTACCCGGACTTCCACCTGTCCGACAAGTGGAATTTCAAATTGACCGTGCACCAGGGGCCGCCCCAGTTGCGCGTGCACCATACCGCCTTGCACCAGGCGAACTTCAAGAACTATCCACCCAACTCCAAGAGCTATTGGACAGGGGTTTCATTAGACCTCGTTCTTCACCTTGGGGAACTCCAGTCTTATTCGTGAAGAAGAAGGATGGGAGTTTCCGTATGTGCATCGATTACCGGTAATTAAATAAGATGACAATTAAAAATCGCTACCCTTTACCTCGCATAGATGATTTATTCGACCAACTTCAGGGGTCGAGTTTCTATTCCAAGATTGACTTAAGGTCGGGGTATCACCAACTGAGAGTCCGAGAGGAGGATGTGCCAAAGACAGCTTTTCGAACTCGTTATGGGCACTATGAATTTTTGGTAATGCCCTTCGGGCTGACCAATGCACCAGCTGTGTTCATGGACCTCATGAACCATGTGTGCAAACCCTATCTAGACAAATTTGTCATAGTGTTCATAGACGACATTCTGATCTATTCCAAGAGTAGGGGAGAGCACGAGCAACACCTACGACTGATCTTGGAACTTCTGAAAAGTGAGCAGTTATATGCAAAATTCTCCAAGTGCGACTTCTGGATTCGTGAGGTCCAATTCTGGGGTCATGTGGTGAACGAGGTAGGAATACAGGTCGATCCCGCTAAGATTGATGCGATTAAAAGATGGGAGGCCCCTAAGACTCCCACGGAGGTCCGACAATTCCTTGGCTTTGCAGGTTATTATCGCAGATTCATTCAGGGATTCTCAAAAATCGCTCAACCCCTCACTGCTTTGACACAGAAGGGGGTTACCTACAAGTGGGGAGATGCCCAAGAACCTGCTTTTCTGATACTAAAGACTAAACCTTGCGGTGCTCCAATATTATCACTACCTGAGGGTACGAAGGACTTTGTGGTGTACTATGATGCATCTATCCAAGGTCTAGGGTGTGTTTTGATGCAACGCGAAAAGGTGATCACATATGCTTCACGACAACTAAAAGTTCATGAGAAAATTTCCCCACTCACGACTTGGAAATGGGAGCGGAGGTCTTCGCTCTCAAAATTTGGAGGCACTACCTCTACGGGACAGAGTGCACGATTTTCACAGATCATAAAAGTCTCCAGCATATATTCGACCAGAGGGTGCTAAGCATACGACAACGCCGATGGGTCAGACTCCTGAATGGTTATGACAGTGCCATCAAGTAACATTCAGGGAAGGCTAATGTAGTAGCAGATGCCCTGAGTCGTAAGGAAACAAAACCCAAACGAGTGCGAGCCTTGCAACTTACCCTACAATCTAATCTTCATGTTAAGATACGTAAAGCCCAGGGCGTGGCTTTGAAAGGGAAAACATCGGGCTTGAAACCTTGCACTGTGCTGATAAGCACCTGGAGTGGAGGACATAGGGTCTTCAACACTTCATGAATCAAGTCTGGATTCCACGTGATGGAGATCTCAGACAACTAGTGCTCGATGGGGCACACACCCCTCGTTATTCGGTACATCCTAGTTCGGATAAAATGTACCGAGATCTCAAACTCTTTACTGGTGACCAAACATGAAAGCTGAGAAAAGTCACTTATGTTAGTAAGTGCTTGACTTGCGCGAAGGTTAAGATTGAATATCAGAAACCTTCAGGCCTACTTCAACAACCAGAGATTCCGATGTGGAAATGGGATGGGATTTCCATGGACTTCATTACGAAGCTTCCTAAAACGCCCAGCGGGCACGATATGATTTGGGTCATTATTGACCGTTTGACCAAATCAGCGCATTTCACGGCAATTAGAGAGGCGGACATGTTGGAACGTCTAGCCGCTTTTGTATTACGAAAATTGTCTCTAGGCATGGGATGCCAACTTCTATCATATCGGATCACGACGCGCGATCTACTTCCCATTTTTGGGGAAACTCTCCAAATTGCTTTGGGAACTCATTTGGACATGAGCGCAGCCTATCACTCCCAGACGGATGGATAGAGTGAACGTACCATCCAAACACTAGAAGATCTACTGCGAGCGTGCGTGGTGGACTTTGGAAACAGTTGGGACAAGCACTTGCCTTTGATTGAATTCTCTTATAACAATAGTTATGACACTTCGATCCAGTGTGCACTTTTTGAGGCACTTTATGAACGGGAGTGCAAATCCCCCATATGTTGGACTGAAGTTGGGGATAGCCAACTGACAGGTTCCGAACTTGTGCACCAAACTTCTGAGAAGATAGTGCAATCAGAAAATGGATGGCTGCTACTCTTGAGCGACAGAAAAGCTACGCTGATAAGCGTAGGAAACTTTTAGAGCTCCGGAATGGGAACAAGGTACTATTAAAGGTGTCACCTTGAAAGGGTGTGACACGCTTTGGAAAACGGGGGAAGATGAACCCGTAAAACGTTGGACCATTCGAGATGGTTGATGGGATTGGTCTGGTAGCTTACAGGTTAAACCTGCTTAACAAACTTGGTAGGATACACGATGTATCCCACATATCGTACCGAATCTATAGAAATGCCTGTTGGATACAACACTGATGGTGCCACTGGAGGAGATCCAGGTGGACGATCGGCTACGGTTCATGGAAGAACCAGTGGAGATTCTTGAGCGGGGCGTCAAGAAACTCAAACAGAACACTATACCTATTATTAACGTACAATGAAATTCCCGTCTAGGACCGGAATACACGTGGGAGCGTAGAGATCAGATGCGGCTCAAATATCCACACCTCTTTTCTGAACCTGAACCTGTGAATAAATCAAATGCCGAACATAAAGCAGCTCGCTCAAAGTGAATTTCGGGGCGAAATTCCTTTCAACTTGGGGATGATGTGACATCCGGAAACCAAGCATACATTTTTAGCTGGCTTTACTGTTTACTTGCTGAATTTCGGGACGAAATTCTTTTCAACTTGGGGATGATGTGATACCCCGAAAATTCAGGTTCTCACTTTAACTAAACTCTAGTTACATTTCCTTGCATTATACTTAACTAGGGTTAGTTAGATAAGACATACGTGCATGGTTGTGAGTCAATGTGTGATTGCATGATTAGTGAATCTCGGACGTTGGTGAAAAACAAACTTATGTGAAAACCATACGTGATTATGTGAACCTAAACCGAACACGTTAATAGAAATCATTAAAAGTGGAGCATGAGGTTGATTAGGGTCTTAATGCATGGGGTTACACTTGTTACGGTCCGAAATAACGAAAACGTCGAAGGATAACGCGTCGGGAGACGAAACGAAGCAAGAGCGCGCCACCCGGACCTGTGAGCGGCCGCTCACAGGCACCGAGCGGCCGCTCGAAGTGATCTGACGGGCCTAAACCACCTCAAACTTATATTTAAGCATCCTAAACTTCCATGCAACCCCCATACTCAACCCTAATCGCCCCCTTACTGCCCCACACGAATATTTCACTCAAACAACCTCTGCTAAGGCTCAAGATCATCAATTGGGAGGCTCCAAGGCGCGCGATTGATCGATTGAGAGAGCTAAGGGTATATCTTACGATTTCTTATGCTTCTATCTTGTGTTTTCATTAATAAGAATCATATAATAAGTTTGTCCAGGTCTGAATGAGTTTATAAAACATTAAAGCATGAATCTTTTTGAAGATTAAATGGATTAAACATACTCATAAACGCTTAGTAACATCGTAGAATACTTGTTGCGCAAGTAATTGGTGTTTTGATTCTTAAAGCTTTGATCTTGACATGTTTAATCATAGAATCTGATGAAATAGGTATTAGGAATGTTTTGTGTTGATGATTGATGAATGTTAATAGTTTTTGCGCACACGGTAGGCGATTAAAGTATGATTTAGGCGAAACTAAAATCTGGACAGAATGGTTAGTCAAATTTGTAGGAGCTGTAACACGGCTCTAACATAATAATTTTAGTGTTTTCTTGGCATGGTTAGGTCACACCTGGTCTTAGCTTTTCATAATGGGTAAAATCATGTGTTTTGGACGTCGGATGAGTCGTTTTTGGAATTTTAATTGATTAGGGGTCATATCAGATTTTCGGATTTGTAAATTGGGCTAACTTTAAATGGGCATAACTTGAGATTTACAAGGAGTTAGGTTATGAAATTTTTACAGTAGGTCAATACTGGAAAAATAGAGCTTTTCCAAGTAGATTCATCTCGTTTGGATGAATACACAATTTTTAAGAATTTTCCTACTAAACTGACCTGTTGAGGAAATTTTCTGAATACTGCTGTGTTGTACGAATTTTTATAATTTTTGTGTTTGGAATTAAGACAAAACAAAAATAGGTATTGCCAAGTGAATCCCAAAGAAAATTCAGTGAAAATTTGGGAGGATAACTCACTGGTTTACTATTTTAAATAAATTCGTTTTGATGGCGCACAATCTGTCCTGAAAACACAGATTGTGTATTATGTGCTTATGTGATTACTTGAGGTCTTAGGTGATCTAAAATTGACATATAACGGAAGTACACATGTTTATGACACATACGGGCTGTATAAACTAATTATAACCAACTCATTCACCAACGAGTCCGTAGGGTCTACTATTGCATGTAGAATCACTAGGCGTCGCATACACACTTTTGAATATTAAAACGCCTTGGACAAACGAGTTATATGGTGTAATGATGTTACGCCTATACTCACGTAGTGACACTGTTATTAGGGTGTCGGTAGCATATAATACTTGCTGTTCGGATTCTTTGCTTACGCGATAAGGTGAGTTTCACTACTCTTTTCTCAAAAGCATGCGTCTCGGGTTGAGACAACTACTTAACGTTTCTAGTCCGGTTCGGGACTACTTTTACACATCCCGGGTTTGGGGTGCATGGTTCACGTGGTGAATCTATTTTTACTAATTCATATATATGTCCTTGATGAACTAAACCACACACATCTTTTAAGTCCTTCAAAATACCGAATCAATTGCCGGTTGGGCAAGCGGGTTAATTAGTTGATAGCGCTATTAGGTCTAACAAACCTCACATCGTGCTGGGAGCACGGATGTGAACTATTAGCTTCAAACATAGTCATTGTTGATGGGCAATGACGCAAGGCACTTTTCTCCCGGTTATGGGAACTTGTTCATTAGTAGTTCGGTATTCGCCGGTTTTAGTTATCATGAGTGGGCTAGCTACCCCTGACATTTGAATTAGCTATTTACTTGTGGCCATGGAGGCCGACGTTCTTACGTATTGTTATGTGGTCTGGGAGACCGACGTTTTCATTTGGTTACATGGTTTGGGAAACCTACGCTTTTACCTACTCACCTACTTTACTCAGTGAACTCACCAACATTGTTTGTTGACCCACGATTTACATGCTTTTGCAGGTAGTTAGCTTCCGGTGCCAGGATTAGAAAGCACTGTACACTTCACTGCATCTGGGTTCTCGGGCATACACATAAATTATATATTATGCTTTCGTATGGTTTTAATTTGGGTGCGTTGTTTTGCGCAAGTTTTAAAAGGTTTTAAATTTGGTTTACGCTTCCGCAGCTTAACTAAACTTGGTTTTTGAAAACGAACTAAATGGTTTGGGCATTTAGAGTTCGTTCCTGTGACTTATGGCTATGGGATCCTGGTATGTCACGCGCCTCGCGGTATAAACCCCGCAGTGGAAATTTGAGGGTGTGACAGATTGGTATCAGAGCCATTGGTTATAGTGAACTAGGACTGCATGTTGAGTCTAGTCTATAATCATTATAGCATAAGTACACTCACAACTTAAGTGCACAACTAGCTATTAGCTACATATATCTACAACATATGATTTCGGGAGATATGTTATCTCCTAGTTCTAGACTAAATTCTTAACACGTCAATGGTGGGAACCTAGGGTTACACCAGGTGGCGCATTACTGGGAGTAATATCCTAACTAACCTCCTGGACGAGGAGACAACAATAGTACAAGGGAGGGAGCCTTGCGAGCGTTATGGCGCACGTACACAGGAAGCTGCACGATGCGCATGACGTGGTACCATTAAATCAACTATGAAGGAATTCGAATGCTGAGACTTATCTTTTGTCACTTAGCAAGGAGACAATTAGTTTCTGTTCCTTG
Source organism: Ambrosia trifida (assembly GCA_028751855.1). Taxonomy (NCBI): domain Eukaryota; kingdom Viridiplantae; phylum Streptophyta; class Magnoliopsida; order Asterales; family Asteraceae; genus Ambrosia; species Ambrosia trifida. The sequence goes on from CM054122.1 coordinate 139,596,590, forward strand.
TTACTTGATCCTTCTTACTCCCATTCGTAACACAGACGGGACTGGATTACGCATATAGAACTTATTTCTTACCTTAGTACCTTACGCCTAGTGCGAGCGGGCGAACGCATGACTGCAAATCCTTGTTTCTCATGAGCATATGGTAGATTCATGGGAACACATTAGGTCGGGACTTGTTACACACACTCTTGGGGAGTTACGTAAAGCCTGCGATGTAATGCAACATCACAAGGGAGGATGAAACCTACTAATGGCTGATAGCCACGATTGGAGGAACGAGTGGTACAGCTTACCACTAAACTGGCTCACATAGGACTAGAGAAGGAGATTGTACATGATGAGAACCATATAACACTGACATCACAAAAGAGGAAGGATGAGAGATGAAAGGGGAACCTGAGCAGGACGAGCACACGGAAAGTGAGGATGAAGGCTCTACTATCTAGACAAAGCATGGCGACGATTGGCTCTTACTTTTTCTTACCTATCTTTTCTTTCATTTCCCTTGTTAACTTAGATAAGACTGAGTTTTTTTTATGATCAACGATAGGGTGGTTGAGGCCCTCGCATCTTTCCAAGCTAGTAAAGATCTATTTTGCTAAATCATTCTTTTCCCCTGACTTCCACATTTGAACTTTCTAATACCTTGAACGTACATCGTATTTTCAAGCCTTTTTATTGGTTGTAAACCTCGATAACTCCAACGGAACTGAAGGAGACCGTCTGGTTGCTTCGATAGCATAAGTCTTTGCCATGTGCATTTGTCCCAGGCAGGATGGAGTAAGGTACACTACATGCACACTCGATGAGTTACAGATACCTGGAAGGAGAACGTAACACCCTGTGGTGAAATCTAGAAACTTTGTTATATAAAGACGGATGGGTCTGAGATCGACGCCTACACTGCCAAGCTATAGGAGATAGCCACTATAGGCTCAAATCTATTTAACCTACCTTACAAATGGATCGAACTTTATACCGAAAGGGTGGGCCCCTCAGATTCGTGGCTTGGCCACTGCAGCTCACCTACAAACCTTTCACCTGGCTCACAAACTCACCGACGAGGCTGTTGAGCATGGTACTTTTCCAAAGCAGGGTGCTTCATCTTCTACTTTTGGTGATAACAAGAGAACGTGGGATAGTATGCGGTATAAGTCCTTTAACAATAACCACAACAGTAACAACAACAATGGGGCTCGTGGAGGAGCATTTGTGATGGGCTCTGGGGAGGCCAGGACTGATAATAACGGCGTGACGGATACGTGTTCCTTAAACGCCACTCTCGCTTCTGTTTTATATGATGCTGGTGCAGACTATAGTTTTGTGTCATCAAAACTTAGCAAACAACTAGGGATAGTTCCTACACTTCTTGATACCCCGTACTTTATAGAGTTAGCTGATGGGAAGCCTGTTAAGGTAACCCACATCCATCGTGACTGTAAGCTCGAACCAGATGGACAGTTGTTTGCCATCGACCTCTTACCTATCACCCTAGGAAGCTTAGATCTCGTGGTTGGCATGGATTGGTTGTCCAAGTAACACGCTGAAATTCTCTGTCAAGAGAAGATTGTTCGTATCCCTCTCCTCAGTGGAGAATTCTTATCTGTCCAGGGTGATCCTGGTGGTGCCATGATGGGCATCATCTCTTTCCTGAAAGCCTAGAAGTGTATTCGGAAGGGCTACCCAGCCATATTGGCTAACATTTCTGATACTCGAGCTGAAGTTGAAACAAAAATTGAGGATATCCCTGTAGTTCAGGATTTTCCAGATGTCTTCCCAGAGGAATTACCCGGACTTCCACCTGTCCGACAAGTGGAATTTCAAATTGACCGTGCACCAGGGGCCGCCCCAGTTGCGCGTGCACCATACCGCCTTGCACCAGGCGAACTTCAAGAACTATCCACCCAACTCCAAGAGCTATTGGACAGGGGTTTCATTAGACCTCGTTCTTCACCTTGGGGAACTCCAGTCTTATTCGTGAAGAAGAAGGATGGGAGTTTCCGTATGTGCATCGATTACCGGTAATTAAATAAGATGACAATTAAAAATCGCTACCCTTTACCTCGCATAGATGATTTATTCGACCAACTTCAGGGGTCGAGTTTCTATTCCAAGATTGACTTAAGGTCGGGGTATCACCAACTGAGAGTCCGAGAGGAGGATGTGCCAAAGACAGCTTTTCGAACTCGTTATGGGCACTATGAATTTTTGGTAATGCCCTTCGGGCTGACCAATGCACCAGCTGTGTTCATGGACCTCATGAACCATGTGTGCAAACCCTATCTAGACAAATTTGTCATAGTGTTCATAGACGACATTCTGATCTATTCCAAGAGTAGGGGAGAGCACGAGCAACACCTACGACTGATCTTGGAACTTCTGAAAAGTGAGCAGTTATATGCAAAATTCTCCAAGTGCGACTTCTGGATTCGTGAGGTCCAATTCTGGGGTCATGTGGTGAACGAGGTAGGAATACAGGTCGATCCCGCTAAGATTGATGCGATTAAAAGATGGGAGGCCCCTAAGACTCCCACGGAGGTCCGACAATTCCTTGGCTTTGCAGGTTATTATCGCAGATTCATTCAGGGATTCTCAAAAATCGCTCAACCCCTCACTGCTTTGACACAGAAGGGGGTTACCTACAAGTGGGGAGATGCCCAAGAACCTGCTTTTCTGATACTAAAGACTAAACCTTGCGGTGCTCCAATATTATCACTACCTGAGGGTACGAAGGACTTTGTGGTGTACTATGATGCATCTATCCAAGGTCTAGGGTGTGTTTTGATGCAACGCGAAAAGGTGATCACATATGCTTCACGACAACTAAAAGTTCATGAGAAAATTTCCCCACTCACGACTTGGAAATGGGAGCGGAGGTCTTCGCTCTCAAAATTTGGAGGCACTACCTCTACGGGACAGAGTGCACGATTTTCACAGATCATAAAAGTCTCCAGCATATATTCGACCAGAGGGTGCTAAGCATACGACAACGCCGATGGGTCAGACTCCTGAATGGTTATGACAGTGCCATCAAGTAACATTCAGGGAAGGCTAATGTAGTAGCAGATGCCCTGAGTCGTAAGGAAACAAAACCCAAACGAGTGCGAGCCTTGCAACTTACCCTACAATCTAATCTTCATGTTAAGATACGTAAAGCCCAGGGCGTGGCTTTGAAAGGGAAAACATCGGGCTTGAAACCTTGCACTGTGCTGATAAGCACCTGGAGTGGAGGACATAGGGTCTTCAACACTTCATGAATCAAGTCTGGATTCCACGTGATGGAGATCTCAGACAACTAGTGCTCGATGGGGCACACACCCCTCGTTATTCGGTACATCCTAGTTCGGATAAAATGTACCGAGATCTCAAACTCTTTACTGGTGACCAAACATGAAAGCTGAGAAAAGTCACTTATGTTAGTAAGTGCTTGACTTGCGCGAAGGTTAAGATTGAATATCAGAAACCTTCAGGCCTACTTCAACAACCAGAGATTCCGATGTGGAAATGGGATGGGATTTCCATGGACTTCATTACGAAGCTTCCTAAAACGCCCAGCGGGCACGATATGATTTGGGTCATTATTGACCGTTTGACCAAATCAGCGCATTTCACGGCAATTAGAGAGGCGGACATGTTGGAACGTCTAGCCGCTTTTGTATTACGAAAATTGTCTCTAGGCATGGGATGCCAACTTCTATCATATCGGATCACGACGCGCGATCTACTTCCCATTTTTGGGGAAACTCTCCAAATTGCTTTGGGAACTCATTTGGACATGAGCGCAGCCTATCACTCCCAGACGGATGGATAGAGTGAACGTACCATCCAAACACTAGAAGATCTACTGCGAGCGTGCGTGGTGGACTTTGGAAACAGTTGGGACAAGCACTTGCCTTTGATTGAATTCTCTTATAACAATAGTTATGACACTTCGATCCAGTGTGCACTTTTTGAGGCACTTTATGAACGGGAGTGCAAATCCCCCATATGTTGGACTGAAGTTGGGGATAGCCAACTGACAGGTTCCGAACTTGTGCACCAAACTTCTGAGAAGATAGTGCAATCAGAAAATGGATGGCTGCTACTCTTGAGCGACAGAAAAGCTACGCTGATAAGCGTAGGAAACTTTTAGAGCTCCGGAATGGGAACAAGGTACTATTAAAGGTGTCACCTTGAAAGGGTGTGACACGCTTTGGAAAACGGGGGAAGATGAACCCGTAAAACGTTGGACCATTCGAGATGGTTGATGGGATTGGTCTGGTAGCTTACAGGTTAAACCTGCTTAACAAACTTGGTAGGATACACGATGTATCCCACATATCGTACCGAATCTATAGAAATGCCTGTTGGATACAACACTGATGGTGCCACTGGAGGAGATCCAGGTGGACGATCGGCTACGGTTCATGGAAGAACCAGTGGAGATTCTTGAGCGGGGCGTCAAGAAACTCAAACAGAACACTATACCTATTATTAACGTACAATGAAATTCCCGTCTAGGACCGGAATACACGTGGGAGCGTAGAGATCAGATGCGGCTCAAATATCCACACCTCTTTTCTGAACCTGAACCTGTGAATAAATCAAATGCCGAACATAAAGCAGCTCGCTCAAAGTGAATTTCGGGGCGAAATTCCTTTCAACTTGGGGATGATGTGACATCCGGAAACCAAGCATACATTTTTAGCTGGCTTTACTGTTTACTTGCTGAATTTCGGGACGAAATTCTTTTCAACTTGGGGATGATGTGATACCCCGAAAATTCAGGTTCTCACTTTAACTAAACTCTAGTTACATTTCCTTGCATTATACTTAACTAGGGTTAGTTAGATAAGACATACGTGCATGGTTGTGAGTCAATGTGTGATTGCATGATTAGTGAATCTCGGACGTTGGTGAAAAACAAACTTATGTGAAAACCATACGTGATTATGTGAACCTAAACCGAACACGTTAATAGAAATCATTAAAAGTGGAGCATGAGGTTGATTAGGGTCTTAATGCATGGGGTTACACTTGTTACGGTCCGAAATAACGAAAACGTCGAAGGATAACGCGTCGGGAGACGAAACGAAGCAAGAGCGCGCCACCCGGACCTGTGAGCGGCCGCTCACAGGCACCGAGCGGCCGCTCGAAGTGATCTGACGGGCCTAAACCACCTCAAACTTATATTTAAGCATCCTAAACTTCCATGCAACCCCCATACTCAACCCTAATCGCCCCCTTACTGCCCCACACGAATATTTCACTCAAACAACCTCTGCTAAGGCTCAAGATCATCAATTGGGAGGCTCCAAGGCGCGCGATTGATCGATTGAGAGAGCTAAGGGTATATCTTACGATTTCTTATGCTTCTATCTTGTGTTTTCATTAATAAGAATCATATAATAAGTTTGTCCAGGTCTGAATGAGTTTATAAAACATTAAAGCATGAATCTTTTTGAAGATTAAATGGATTAAACATACTCATAAACGCTTAGTAACATCGTAGGATACTTGTTGCGCAAGTAATTGGTGTTTTGATTCTTAAAGCTTTGATCTTGACATGTTTAATCATAGAATCTGATGAAATAGGTATTAGGAATGTTTTGTGTTGATGATTGATGAATGTTAATAGTTTTTGCGCACACGGTAGGCGATTAAAGTATGATTTAGGCGAAACTAAAATCTGGACAGAATGGTTAGTCAAATTTGTAGGAGCTGTAACACGGCTCTAACATAATAATTTTAGTGTTTTCTTGGCATGGTTAGGTCACACCTGGTCTTAGCTTTTCATAATGGGTAAAATCATGTGTTTTGGACGTCGGATGAGTCGTTTTTGGAATTTTAATTGATTAGGGGTCATATCAGATTTTCGGATTTGTAAATTGGGCTAACTTTAAATGGGCATAACTTGAGATTTACAAGGAGTTAGGTTATGAAATTTTTACAGTAGGTCAATACTGGAAAAATAGAGCTTTTCCAAGTAGATTCATCTCGTTTGGATGAATACACAATTTTTAAGAATTTTCCTACTAAACTGACCTGTTGAGGAAATTTTCTGAATACTGCTGTGTTGTACGAATTTTTATAATTTTTGTGTTTGGAATTAAGACAAAACAAAAATAGGTATTGCCAAGTGAATCCCAAAGAAAATTCAGTGAAAATTTGGGAGGATAACTCACTGGTTTACTATTTTAAATAAATTCGTTTTGATGGCGCACAATCTGTCCTGAAAACACAGATTGTGTATTATGTGCTTATGTGATTACTTGAGGTCTTAGGTGATCTAAAATTGACATATAACGGAAGTACACATGTTTATGACACATACGGGCTGTAGAAACTAATTATAACCAACTCATTCACCAACGAGTCCGTAGGGTCTACTATTGCATGTAGAATCACTAGGCGTCGCATACACACTTTTGAATATTAAAACGCCTTGGACAAACGAGTTATATGGTGTAATGATGTTACGCCTATACTCACGTAGTGACACTGTTATTAGGGTGTCGGTAGCATATAATACTTGCTGTTCGGATTCTTTGCTTACGCGATAAGGTGAGTTTCACTACTCTTTTCTCAAAAGCATGCGTCTCGGGTTGAGACAACTACTTAACGTTTCTAGTCCGGTTCGGGACTACTTTTACACATCCCGGGTTTGGGGTGCATGGTTCACGTGGTGAATCTATTTTTACTAATTCATATATATGTCCTTGATGAACTAAACCACACACATCTTTTAAGTCCTTCAAAATACCGAATCAATTGCCGGTTGGGCAAGCGGGTTAATTAGTTGATAGCGCTATTAGGTCTAACAAACCTCACATCATGCTGGGAGCACGGATGTGAACTATTAGCTTCAAACATAGTCATTGTTGATGGGCAATGACGCAAGGCACTTTTCTCCCGGTTATGGGAACTTGTTCATTAGTAGTTCGGTATTCGCCGGTTTTAGTTATCATGAGTGGGCTAGCTACCCCTGACATTTGAATTAGCTATTTACTTGTGGCCATGGAGGCCGACGTTCTTACGTATTGTTATGTGGTCTGGGAGACCGACGTTTTCATTTGGTTACATGGTTTGGGAAACCTACGCTTTTACCTACTCACCTACTTTACTCAGTGAACTCACCAACATTGTTTGTTGACCCACGATTTACATGCTTTTGCAGGTAGTTAGCTTCCGGTGCCAGGATTAGAAAGCACTGTACACTTCACTGCATCTGGGTTCTCGGGCATACACATAAATTATATATTATGCTTTCGTATGGTTTTAATTTGGGTGCGTTGTTTTGCGCAAGTTTTAAAAGGTTTTAAATTTGGTTTACGCTTCCGCAGCTTAACTAAACTTGGTTTTTGAAAACGAACTAAATGGTTTGGGCATTTAGAGTTCGTTCCTGTGACTTATGGCTATGGGATCCTGGTATGTCACGCGCCTCGCGGTATAAACCCCGCAGTGGAAATTTGAGGGTGTGACAGATTGGTATCAGAGCCATTGGTTATAGTGAACTAGGACTGCATGTTGAGTCTAGTCTATAATCATTATAGCATAAGTACACTCACAACTTAAGTGCACAACTAGCTATTAGCTACATATATCTACAACATATGATTTCGGGAGATATGTTATCTCCTAGTTCTAGACTAAATTCTTAACACGTCAATGGTGGGAACCTAGGGTTACACCAGGTGGCGCATTACTGGGAGTAATATCCTAACTAACCTCCTGGACGAGGAGACAACAATAGTACAAGGGAGGGAGCCTTGCGAGCGTTATGGCGCACGTACACAGGAAGCTGCACGATGCGCATGACGTGGTACCATTAAATCAACTATGAAGGAATTCGAATGCTGAGACTTATCTTTTGTCACTTAGCAAGGAGACAATTAGTTTCTGTTCCTTGTTACTTGATCCTTCTTACTCCCATTCGTAACACAGACGGGACTGGATTACGCATATAGAACTTATTTCTTACCTTAGTACCTTACGCCTAGTGCGAGCGGGCGAACGCATGACTGCAAATCCTTGTTTCTCATGAGCATATGGTAGATTCATGGGAACACATTAGGTCGGGACTTGTTACACACACTCTTGGGGAGTTACGTAAAGCCTGCGATGTAATGCAACATCACAAGGGAGGATGAAACCTACTAATGGCTGATAGCCACGATTGGAGGAACGAGTGGTACAGCTTACCACTAAACTGGCTCACATAGGACTAGAGAAGGAGATTGTACATGATGAGAACCATATAACACTGACATCACAAAAGAGGAAGGATGAGAGATGAAAGGGGAACCTGAGCAGGACGAGCACACGGAAAGTGAGGATGAAGGCTCTACTATCTAGACAAAGCATGGCGACGATTGGCTCTTACTTTTTCTTACCTATCTTTTCTTTCATTTCCCTTGTTAACTTAGATAAGACTGAGTTTTTTTTATGATCAACGATAGGGTGGTTGAGGCCCTCGCATCTTTCCAAGCTAGTAAAGATCTATTTTGCTAAATCATTCTTTTCCCCTGACTTCCACATTTGAACTTTCTAATACCTTGAACGTACATCGTATTTTCAAGCCTTTTTATTGGTTGTAAACCTCGATAACTCCAACGGAACTGAAGGAGACCGTCTGGTTGCTTCGATAGCATAAGTCTTTGCCATGTGCATTTGTCCCAGGCAGGATGGAGTAAGGTACACTACATGCACACTCGATGAGTTACAGATACCTGGAAGGAGAACGTAACACCCTGTGGTGAAATCTAGAAACTTTGTTATATAAAGACGGATGGGTCTGAGATCGACGCCTACACTGCCAAGCTATAGGAGATAGCCACTATAGGCTCAAATCTATTTAACCTACCTTACAAATGGATCGAACTTTATACCGAAAGGGTGGGCCCCTCAGATTCGTGGCTTGGCCACTGCAGCTCACCTACAAACCTTTCACCTGGCTCACAAACTCACCGACGAGGCTGTTGAGCATGGTACTTTTCCAAAGCAGGGTGCTTCATCTTCTACTTTTGGTGATAACAAGAGAACGTGGGATAGTATGCGGTATAAGTCCTTTAACAATAACCACAACAGTAACAACAACAATGGGGCTCGTGGAGGAGCATTTGTGATGGGCTCTGGGGAGGCCAGGACTGATAATAACGGCGTGACGGATACGTGTTCCTTAAACGCCACTCTCGCTTCTGTTTTATATGATGCTGGTGCAGACTATAGTTTTGTGTCATCAAAACTTAGCAAACAACTAGGGATAGTTCCTACACTTCTTGATACCCCGTACTTTATAGAGTTAGCTGATGGGAAGCCTGTTAAGGTAACCCACATCCATCGTGACTGTAAGCTCGAACCAGATGGACAGTTGTTTGCCATCGACCTCTTACCTATCACCCTAGGAAGCTTAGATCTCGTGGTTGGCATGGATTGGTTGTCCAAGTAACACGCTGAAATTCTCTGTCAAGAGAAGATTGTTCGTATCCCTCTCCTCAGTGGAGAATTCTTATCTGTCCAGGGTGATCCTGGTGGTGCCATGATGGGCATCATCTCTTTCCTGAAAGCCTAGAAGTGTATTCGGAAGGGCTACCCAGCCATATTGGCTAACATTTCTGATACTCGAGCTGAAGTTGAAACAAAAATTGAGGATATCCCTGTAGTTCAGGATTTTCCAGATGTCTTCCCAGAGGAATTACCCGGACTTCCACCTGTCCGACAAGTGGAATTTCAAATTGACCGTGCACCAGGGGCCGCCCCAGTTGCGCGTGCACCATACCGCCTTGCACCAGGCGAACTTCAAGAACTATCCACCCAACTCCAAGAGCTATTGGACAGGGGTTTCATTAGACCTCGTTCTTCACCTTGGGGAACTCCAGTCTTATTCGTGAAGAAGAAGGATGGGAGTTTCCGTATGTGCATCGATTACCGGTAATTAAATAAGATGACAATTAAAAATCGCTACCCTTTACCTCGCATAGATGATTTATTCGACCAACTTCAGGGGTCGAGTTTCTATTCCAAGATTGACTTAAGGTCGGGGTATCACCAACTGAGAGTCCGAGAGGAGGATGTGCCAAAGACAGCTTTTCGAACTCGTTATGGGCACTATGAATTTTTGGTAATGCCCTTCGGGCTGACCAATGCACCAGCTGTGTTCATGGACCTCATGAACCATGTGTGCAAACCCTATCTAGACAAATTTGTCATAGTGTTCATAGACGACATTCTGATCTATTCCAAGAGTAGGGGAGAGCACGAGCAACACCTACGACTGATCTTGGAACTTCTGAAAAGTGAGCAGTTATATGCAAAATTCTCCAAGTGCGACTTCTGGATTCGTGAGGTCCAATTCTGGGGTCATGTGGTGAACGAGGTAGGAATACAGGTCGATCCCGCTAAGATTGATGCGATTAAAAGATGGGAGGCCCCTAAGACTCCCACGGAGGTCCGACAATTCCTTGGCTTTGCAGGTTATTATCGCAGATTCATTCAGGGATTCTCAAAAATCGCTCAACCCCTCACTGCTTTGACACAGAAGGGGGTTACCTACAAGTGGGGAGATGCCCAAGAACCTGCTTTTCTGATACTAAAGACTAAACCTTGCGGTGCTCCAATATTATCACTACCTGAGGGTACGAAGGACTTTGTGGTGTACTATGATGCATCTATCCAAGGTCTAGGGTGTGTTTTGATGCAACGCGAAAAGGTGATCACATATGCTTCACGACAACTAAAAGTTCATGAGAAAATTTCCCCACTCACGACTTGGAAATGGGAGCGGAGGTCTTCGCTCTCAAAATTTGGAGGCACTACCTCTACGGGACAGAGTGCACGATTTTCACAGATCATAAAAGTCTCCAGCATATATTCGACCAGAGGGTGCTAAGCATACGACAACGCCGATGGGTCAGACTCCTGAATGGTTATGACAGTGCCATCAAGTAACATTCAGGGAAGGCTAATGTAGTAGCAGATGCCCTGAGTCGTAAGGAAACAAAACCCAAACGAGTGCGAGCCTTGCAACTTACCCTACAATCTAATCTTCATGTTAAGATACGTAAAGCCCAGGGCGTGGCTTTGAAAGGGAAAACATCGGGCTTGAAACCTTGCACTGTGCTGATAAGCACCTGGAGTGGAGGACATAGGGTCTTCAACACTTCATGAATCAAGTCTGGATTCCACGTGATGGAGATCTCAGACAACTAGTGCTCGATGGGGCACACACCCCTCGTTATTCGGTACATCCTAGTTCGGATAAAATGTACCGAGATCTCAAACTCTTTACTGGTGACCAAACATGAAAGCTGAGAAAAGTCACTTATGTTAGTAAGTGCTTGACTTGCGCGAAGGTTAAGATTGAATATCAGAAACCTTCAGGCCTACTTCAACAACCAGAGATTCCGATGTGGAAATGGGATGGGATTTCCATGGACTTCATTACGAAGCTTCCTAAAACGCCCAGCGGGCACGATATGATTTGGGTCATTATTGACCGTTTGACCAAATCAGCGCATTTCACGGCAATTAGAGAGGCGGACATGTTGGAACGTCTAGCCGCTTTTGTATTACGAAAATTGTCTCTAGGCATGGGATGCCAACTTCTATCATATCGGATCACGACGCGCGATCTACTTCCCATTTTTGGGGAAACTCTCCAAATTGCTTTGGGAACTCATTTGGACATGAGCGCAGCCTATCACTCCCAGACGGATGGATAGAGTGAACGTACCATCCAAACACTAGAAGATCTACTGCGAGCGTGCGTGGTGGACTTTGGAAACAGTTGGGACAAGCACTTGCCTTTGATTGAATTCTCTTATAACAATAGTTATGACACTTCGATCCAGTGTGCACTTTTTGAGGCACTTTATGAACGGGAGTGCAAATCCCCCATATGTTGGACTGAAGTTGGGGATAGCCAACTGACAGGTTCCGAACTTGTGCACCAAACTTCTGAGAAGATAGTGCAATCAGAAAATGGATGGCTGCTACTCTTGAGCGACAGAAAAGCTACGCTGATAAGCGTAGGAAACTTTTAGAGCTCCGGAATGGGAACAAGGTACTATTAAAGGTGTCACCTTGAAAGGGTGTGACACGCTTTGGAAAACGGGGGAAGATGAACCCGTAAAACGTTGGACCATTCGAGATGGTTGATGGGATTGGTCTGGTAGCTTACAGGTTAAACCTGCTTAACAAACTTGGTAGGATACACGATGTATCCCACATATCGTACCGAATCTATAGAAATGCCTGTTGGATACAACACTGATGGTGCCACTGGAGGAGATCCAGGTGGACGATCGGCTACGGTTCATGGAAGAACCAGTGGAGATTCTTGAGCGGGGCGTCAAGAAACTCAAACAGAACACTATACCTATTATTAACGTACAATGAAATTCCCGTCTAGGACCGGAATACACGTGGGAGCGTAGAGATCAGATGCGGCTCAAATATCCACACCTCTTTTCTGAACCTGAACCTGTGAATAAATCAAATGCCGAACATAAAGCAGCTCGCTCAAAGTGAATTTCGGGGCGAAATTCCTTTCAACTTGGGGATGATGTGACATCCGGAAACCAAGCATACATTTTTAGCTGGCTTTACTGTTTACTTGCTGAATTTCGGGACGAAATTCTTTTCAACTTGGGGATGATGTGATACCCCGAAAATTCAGGTTCTCACTTTAACTAAACTCTAGTTACATTTCCTTGCATTATACTTAACTAGGGTTAGTTAGATAAGACATACGTGCATGGTTGTGAGTCAATGTGTGATTGCATGATTAGTGAATCTCGGACGTTGGTGAAAAACAAACTTATGTGAAAACCATACGTGATTATGTGAACCTAAACCGAACACGTTAATAGAAATCATTAAAAGTGGAGCATGAGGTTGATTAGGGTCTTAATGCATGGGGTTACACTTGTTACGGTCCGAAATAACGAAAACGTCGAAGGATAACGCGTCGGGAGACGAAACGAAGCAAGAGCGCGCCACCCGGACCTGTGAGCGGCCGCTCACAGGCACCGAGCGGCCGCTCGAAGTGATCTGACGGACCTAAACCACCTCAAACTTATATTTAAGCATCCTAAACTTCCATGCAACCCCCATACTCAACCCTAATCGCCCCCTTACTGCCCCACACGAATATTTCACTCAAACAACCTCTGCTAAGGCTCAAGATCATCAATTGGGAGGCTCCAAGGCGCGCGATTGATCGATTGAGAGAGCTAAGGGTATATCTTACGATTTCTTATGCTTCTATCTTGTGTTTTCATTAATAAGAATCATATAATAAGTTTGTCCAGGTCTGAATGAGTTTATAAAACATTAAAGCATGAATCTTTTTGAAGATTAAATGGATTAAACATACTCATAAACGCTTAGTAACATCGTAGGATACTTGTTGCGCAAGTAATTGGTGTTTTGATTCTTAAAGCTTTGATCTTGACATGTTTAATCATAGAATCTGATGAAATAGGTATTAGGAATGTTTTGTGTTGATGATTGATGAATGTTAATAGTTTTTGTGCACACGGTAGGCGATTAAAGTATGATTTAGGCGAAACTAAAATCTGGACAGAATGGTTAGTCAAATTTGTAGGAGCTGTAACACGGCTCTAACATAATAATTTTAGTGTTTTCTTGGCATGGTTAGGTCACACCTGGTCTTAGCTTTTCATAATGGGTAAAATCATGTGTTTTGGACGTCGGATGAGTCGTTTTTGGAATTTTAATTGATTAGGGGTCATATCAGATTTTCGGATTTGTAAATTGGGCTAACTTTAAATGGGCATAACTTGAGATTTACAAGGAGTTAGGTTATGAAATTTTTACAGTAGGTCAATACTGGAAAAATAGAGCTTTTTCAAGTGGATTCATCTCGTTTGGATGAATACACAATTTTTAAGAATTTTCCTACTAAACTGACCTGTTGAGGAAATTTTCTGAATACTGCTGTGTTGTACGAATTTTTATAATTTTTGTGTTTGGAATTAAGACAAAACAAAAATAGGTATTGCCAAGTGAATCCCAAAGAAAATTCAGTGAAAATTTGGGAGGATAACTCACTGGTTTACTATTTTAAATAAATTCGTTTTGATGGCGCACAATCTGTCCTGAAAACACAGATTGTGTATTATGTGCTTATGTGATTACTTGAGGTCTTAGGTGATCTAAAATTGACATATAACGGAAGTACACATGTTTATGACACATACGGGCTGTAGAAACTAATTATAACCAACTCATTCACCAACGAGTCCGTAGGGTCTACTATTGCATGTAGAATCACTAGGCGTCGCATACACACTTTTGAATATTAAAACGCCTTGGACAAACGAGTTATATGGTGTAATGATGTTACGCCTATACTCACGTAGTGACACTGTTATTAGGGTGTCGGTAGCATATAATACTTGCTGTTCGGATTCTTTGCTTACGCGATAAGGTGAGTTTCACTACTCTTTTCTCAAAAGCATGCGTCTCGGGTTGAGACAACTACTTAACGTTTCTAGTCCGGTTCGGGACTACTTTTACACATCCCGGGTTTGGGGTGCATGGTTCACGTGGTGAATCTATTTTTACTAATTCATATATATGTCCTTGATGAACTAAACCACACACATCTTTTAAGTCCTTCAAAATACCGAATCAATTGCCGGTTGGGCAAGCGGGTTAATTAGTTGATAGCGCTATTAGGTCTAACAAACCTCACATCGTGCTGGGAGCACGGATGTGAACTATTAGCTTCAAACATAGTCATTGTTGATGGGCAATGACGCAAGGCACTTTTCTCCCGGTTATGGGAACTTGTTCATTAGTAGTTCGGTATTCGCCGGTTTTAGTTATCATGAGTGGGCTAGCTACCCCTGACATTTGAATTAGCTATTTACTTGTGGCCATGGAGGCCGACGTTCTTACGTATTGTTATGTGGTCTGGGAGACCGACGTTTTCATTTGGTTACATGGTTTGGGAAACCTACGCTTTTACCTACTCACCTACTTTACTCAGTGAACTCACCAACATTGTTTGTTGACCCACGATTTACATGCTTTTGCAGGTAGTTAGCTTCCGGTGCCAGGATTAGAAAGCACTGTACACTTCACTGCATCTGGGTTCTCGGGCATACACATAAATTATATATTATGCTTTCGTATGGTTTTAATTTGGGTGCGTTGTTTTGCGCAAGTTTTAAAAGGTTTTAAATTTGGTTTACGCTTCCGCAGCTTAACTAAACTTGGTTTTTGAAAACGAACTAAATGGTTTGGGCATTTAGAGTTCGTTCCTGTGACTTATGGCTATGGGATCCTGGTATGTCACGCGCCTCGCGGTATAAACCCCGCAGTGGAAATTTGAGGGTGTGACACAACTGTTGTTGGTTATTAAGATGTTAAAAATGGGTGAACTGGTCTAAATGTTAGATATTACTTTATGGACAAATTAACCACACCTGTTGTTACTTATGTAGACTTCTCAAACAAATATCGGTCAACTGATTTATTTGTTAGATGTCAAGTGATTTAGATTCATTTTAGTTTCAGCTACACAAATTGGTCAAATCTGGTCAAATCATCAGATTACACAAATTGGTTACCAGTTGGTAAAAAATATATATTTGATTCAAATGGGTCATCTGTGGTCATCGTTCTCAACTGCACCAATTTAGTTGTTTATTTAGACTTTGTTGACCTTATGAGGTCAAACTGCACTCAAATGGTCTTTACTTGTCATATGGGTCAAATGCCATTTACTATGTAAGTGCAATCATTTATTTTTTTAAATCTATTAACTTAAATGCATGTTAGTCGAACAGGTTTATTATAAGCCTTTAGATGTTATTTCAGCCATTGTAGTGGTTTATAAGTTGACGACCTCCTAATATGGGTCAAGTGTTGTTACTTAGTCTTATTTAGATGTTAGATGTTAGTCTGTTGTCAAATATGGAAAAACTGTTGTTGCTTATTTAGATGTCCACTTATGTCATATCCAAATGAGATGACAAGCTATATGTATATATTATTATTGTATAACTTTCTATTCTTTGTTATTTGCGTAGCGTATGAAGACCCCTTGGGCAAGGGAAAACGGGTTGTGCAAGAAGAGGGCTTTGACCATTCGTGATGGTGAGGGTTTTAGTTGGGGAGTGTCTGTTGGGAGGGAAGGTGAACCTGGAAAGTACCGTTACAACATAAGAGGTATGTCAACTTTTGTAGGTGATAAGAACTTTCAGCTTGGTGATCAAATGCATTTCCTGTTTTTCCAAAAGCAAGGTGTGTTCGAGTTCTCTAATGTTGTTAGCGGTAATGGTAGTTAGTTTGGTTAGTGGTGGTTGTTATGTGGTTTGAAGACAATACTTTTTGGTGGGTAACTTTTTTAAGTTAGAACATGATCTATCGTTGGTAGTCACAAACATTTCCACGTTTACTGCTCATGTGGTAAGTCGTGATTTTTGGGTTTATATATGTTGATAAACAATAAATTAGTAGGTTATGTTTTATATACATATGATTGTGCTTATGATGTCTGTTTAGTAGTCGTATATTGTAATGTTTTTAGGTTGTTTAGCCAGTAAGTTAGCAATGTTTGAATAAGTTAGTAATTCTATTACCTAAGAATCTAAAATATTTGAATTTTCATCTTAAAATTTTACATTTTGATACAAAAAACTATATTTTGTAACATTGGTTGTCCAACTCTTTTTAAGAAAAAGGTTTTTTTGAACATTAATGTTGTAAACTTTTGGTAGGTTTAGTTGTCATGTATGATTGTGCATATGATGTTTGGTTTGTCGTGATATATGTTTATGCTAATTCTATTTTGTTGTTTATTGAGTAATTATGAATTGTGTACTGTTTAGGTAGTCATATTACAATTACAATCATATGAATTTTTATACAAAAAAAAAGTCATCATACATTTTTATATCAGAAACGTTTTTTAACAATCATTTGACATTTTATATTTTTTAAATGTGATATTGTTTTTTTTAAAGTAAAATTTTAGCAACATTGACTTTTCCAAGTCAATCATATTAATGACAGTTTTCCAAAAATATTTTAATTTACTAATTGTAAATAAATATAAATTCCGTTTATATTAAGAAGTTTAACTTTTCTCAATCATTGTTAACAAAATCAAATTAAGATTATTACAATTAACTAACAATCAATATAATTGTATCATCAAAATATTTTTGGTACATTTGAATTATTTAAAACATAAGTTGAATGACTTTGTTTTATAAAAATTTAAAACCAACCCTTTATAAACTAAAACCAGTTTTGTAACATTGAAGCATTTAAAATCAATATTTGGCTATTTTAATTAAATTGTATTACACTTTTACAATTCTTTTAAATCGCATAGTTTAAAAAATGAATAATAAACAATTTTTCCCAAAAAATAAATACAATTATAGAAACTTCAAAATGTATCTGACGCAAAATCCTAGCTATTTAAATCAAACTCAACAACTTAAACTTTTAACTAAATAATATAAAAGGTAACAATGGTAATTATGATTTTCTTTTTATAATCAATAAACGAAATTTACCTATAAAAATTGGACAAACTTAAATGTAAATTACTTTTCATTTCTAAATCTGTTAGTTAAAAAAAATTATAACAAACAATTTTATTAAAATTATAAATTAAATTATACAAAGTTTAAAATGTACCATACCAAAAATCGTAGGTATGTAAACAAAAGTCAACAATTTAAAGTTTTAACTTAATAATGGAAACATATACAATGCTACTTATATTTTCATTATATAATTAACTTTAAACGAAATTTAACTTAATAATGGAAACAGTTAAATGTAAATTAATTTTCTGGTCAACTGTTATATTTATGTTGTCATAATTTAGTAATCTTTAGTCAAAAAGTCATCATACATTCTATGACTAACTTTGAAACATTTTTATATTACCAAACGTTTTTTAACAATCATTTGACATTTTATATTTCTTAAATGTGTTATTGTTTTTTTTAAAGTAAAATTTTAGTAACATTGACTTTTCCAACTGAATCATATTAATCGCAATTTTCCAAAAATATTTTAATTTATGATCGTTAACTAAATAATGTAAACAGGTAACAATGGTAATTATGATTTTCTTTTTTTAATCAATAAACGAAATTTAACTTAATAATGGAAAAACTTAAATGTAAATTGATTTTCATTTCTAACTGTTACTTTTAAAAAAATCACAAACAATTTTATTAAAAATATAATTTTAAAAATACACAGTTGAAAATGTACCATACCAAAAATCGTAGGTATGTAAACAAAATTCAACAATATTAACTTTTAACTTAATAATGGAAACATATAACAATGCTAATTATATTTTCATTATATAATTAACTTTAAACGAAATTTAACTTAATAATGGAAACACTTAAATGTAAATCAATTTCTGGTCAATTGTTATATTTATGTAGACATAATTTAGTAATCTTTACTAAAAATAAAAAACTTTACATTTTTATTACATTTTTATGTTAAACCTCTATAAATACATATTAGATTTATCGTACCTAATACCTACATACCATAGACTTGTAGCATTATGGATCCAAACAACATTACTTTTTTGAATGACATCACTTGGCGCATGACTAAATATACCATCAAAGTTAGGGTGCTTAGGCTTTGGAGGCGAGAAAATCGAAAGAAACCTGGAGAAATTCTCTCTTGATATGGTTCTTATGGATGAACAGGTTATGTTTTTAACATATTATTTTTTTAATTTGTTTTTTTCTACACATTTGTTTGTTGCGAAAATTGGTTGTTAATAATTTTTTTTTTCTTTTTAAAACAGGGGTCGAAAATGCAAGCTATTGTATGGAGTAGATATATGAAGAAGCATGAAAAATTCTTACATGAAAATGAAACCTATTATATTTATAACTCACAACTTGCTGAAAACAAATCTACTAAACATTTTTCTAAAGAAGACATGCTCTCTTTTACTTTTGAAACTAATATTTCAAAGTGTAGTAAGTTTGATGGAAGCCAATACGGTTTTAATTTGTCATCTTTTGAGTCAATTAAAGGTGGAAATCTGTCTACAGAACAAAGAATTGGTTTGTTTTTATTATACTAAAAAAAGTATTTTAATCCTTTTCTATATTGATTATGTATTCGTATAAAACTGTTTAACTTTTTTTTAAGATTTCATTGGCTATGTTGAAGAATGGACTCCACCAGAACCAACAGAAACTAAAGCTGGTTTGAAAAGCAAGATGAACCTTGTCTTGATCGATCTAGAGTATGTATTTCATATCTACTACGAATATGTTGGTATAAAACCCTTTATAACTTTCCTTTTGACATACATTCTGTTTATATGTAGTGGCATGAAAATGACCTGTTCTTTGTAGGAAGATTATATTCATCAGATGTTTGAATACATCAAGCAGAATGAAGATGAAGTTCATGTAGTCCTTATTGTTCAATTTGGTAGCTTTAGCAATTATAAAGGTATGTTATATATTACTTTTTTTAGAAATTCCGATTACACATTTTTGTATACCGGTATTTGTTTTACCTGTTTTAATATTTTTTTTACAAAGGCAATGTAAGTGTTCAAAATGCTTTCTTTATCACTCGCCTCTTTATTAATGAAGACATTGAAGACATTCGTTCTTTCAAGAAAAGGTAGCATAGTTATCTTTTTTTGTGTTTTATTTATATGTTTTCAGTTGTTTAAAGATATATAAATATTTTTTTTTAATTACAGTTATATTGAAAAGTTTATCTCCAACGAATCATGTTCTGCTCAACGATCCCTGGGATCGTCTGGTAGCATGAATATGTCTGATGAATTTTTGAATAAAACACCTTTTAGCAGTATTCGTGAGCTTCCATTGATAACAGAGGTTCGTATAAAAATAAGTTTTTTTTTCCTAATAACTTTCTGTCCAAATACATTTCAGGGTTATTCGTCACATTTTTAATTTTGGTTTTGTAGGTTAACAAACAAGTAATTGTTGTTGGAACAATCAAGGGGGTGGATCCTAATGAAGATTGGTATTACCTTGGTTGCGAGTTCTGCAACCACAAGGTTGAGCCAACTTTGAGTTTACCAAATGATGAAGAGGTGAAGGACGTAACTTCATTTAAACAAGTTTTGATTTGCACGAATAAAGGTTGTCCCAAACAGATTGTCTCTGGTGATCCAGTGTAAGAATTCTATTTTCTATACATAAGTTATAATTGTATGATATTATTTATTTATTTTTTATGTTTTAGGATTCATGTTTACGTTTAGTAATTTTTTTAGATATAGGTCTGATTTTTTAGTTTTGGTGTTTTAGGTATAGGATTCCAATAAGGGTGCAGGATTGTACTGGAATTACATCCCTTACATTGTTTGATCGAGAAGCAAAAAAAATGTTGGGCATGTCAGCGATGCAGCTTCTTGAGAAAAGCAAACAGGTAACCTATTTTTTTGAGCCTTAAACAATATATGTAATTCTACTTTGTATTACTTATATGATGTATGATCTAGGTTTCTATTGAAAATAAAGTAACTCCTGTTGAGTTTTATGAAATTGAAGAGAAGAAATTTGCTTTCAAAATTAAAGTAGGGCAATTTAATATTGATAAGCATGTTGATGGTTATGGTATACGGAAGCTTACAAATGATTCGGAAATTGTAGCTTCTCTTGAAGAACGGTTCCTTGACATTCAGGTTATGATTATCATTTAAATATTTTCGTTATAATTACTGTTATGAATCGTTATTATTTTTGTTGTTATTTAGTTATTGTTTAAACCCTTTTTACGTTAGTCGTTTCTTTATTACATTTTTTTTAGATCGAACAACCTCTGCTTGAAAATATCGATGTAGGTGACTCTTCAACACAGAATACGGTGTCTTTGAAGGTTAGTAGTGTCACACCCTCAAATTTCCACTGCGGGGTTTATACCGCGAGGCGCATGACAAACCAGGATCCCATAGCCATAAGTCACATGAATGAACTCTAAATGCCCAAACCATTTAGTTCGTTTTCAAAAAAAAAAAAAACAAGTTTAGTTAAGCTGCGGAAGCGTAAATCAAATTTAAACCTTTTTAAAAACCATGCGCAAAACAACGCGCCCAAATTAAAACCATATGAGATAAAGGTAATAGCATAATATATAATTTATGTGTATGTCCAAGACCCCAAATGCAGTGAAGTGTACAGTGCTTTCTAATCCTGGCACCGGAAGCTAACTACCTGCAAAAGCATGTAAATCGTGTGTCAACATAAAGCTGGTGAGTTCACAAAGTAAAGTAATTGAGTGTGTAAATGCGCTGGTTTCCAAAACCACGTAAGTAAGTAAGTTGAGTTGGTGCCAAGCACCGTGTAACCACTAGTTCGTCGCATGTCAAGGGTAGCTAACCCATTCATGATAACTAACCGAATATACCGAACTGCTATGTACGTGTAGCCACATAAGTGTGCCGCATGCCTGACATCATTGTCTATCCACAATGATAAAGTTTCGTTAAGTTATAGTTCACGCCCGCGCTCCTCGAGCCGGTGTGAGGTTTGTAAGACCTAATAGCGCTATCAACTAATAACCCGCTTGCCAACCCTGGCAACTCATTCGGTACGTGAGGACTTACAGATGATAGAAATGGTTTAGTTTATCAAGGACACAATTGCGAACTAGCAAAGTAACAGACCCTCACAAGGATCTATGGCATCCCAACCCGGGATGTGTAAGTAGTCCCAAACCGGACTAGAAAATGTTAAGTAAAGTGTCTCATACCTGAGACGCATGCTTTTGAGAAAAAGAGTAGTGAAACTCACCTTAGGTCGCAAGTGAAAATCCAAATTCCACGAATAGTAACGTGCTACCGACTCCCTATTACAAATGTCACTAGGTGAGTATACGTGCGTAACCAACACACCATGTAACTCGTTTATCCAAGACTTTTAAAAGTTCAAAACCGTGTAGTGACACCTAATGACTCTACATGCTCAAGTATGCCCTACGTATCCCGTTGGTGATTATAGTGATTATTATCAGTTTAATACATCAAATACATCTCATACAAGTTTTCACACAAGTACATGTCAATTACATACCACATAGAACTCTAAATAGTCACCTAAAGACCCCGTACACAATCGGCGTTTTTAGGACAGATTGTGTGCTGTGAAAAACAATTTATTTAAAATACTTAACGAATGAATTAGAGTCCCAAATTTTTACTGAATTTTATTTGGGATTCACTTGACAATACCTGTTTTTTTTTTTTGTCTTAATTCCAAACACAAAAATTATGAAAATTCGTACAACACAGCTATGTCCAGAAAATTTCCTCAACAGGTCAGTTTAGTAGAAAAATTCTCAAAGATTGTGTATTCATCCAAACGAGATGGATCCACTTGGAAAAGCTCTATTTTTCCAGTATTGACCTACTGTAAAATTTTCATAACCTAACTCCTTGTAAATCTCAAGTTATGACCATTTAAAGTTAACCCAATTTACAAATCCGAAAATCTGATATGACCCCTAATCAATTAAAATTCCAAAAACGACTCAAACGATGTCCAAATCCGATGGTTTTTCCCATTATGAGAAGATAAGACCTTGTACATTACAATCATGCAAATAAATCATCAAAACAATCAATTTACCAACCCATTACAGCCCCTACAAAACGTTCAACCAAATCTGCCAGAATCTTAAACTTGCATCCCAAGTAATCTACAAACCCTAATTTTTCATGAACATCCCTAATACATGTATAACACCTATAGTACTGATTAAACAACATATTAATCATAGCAAAACACATATGTTATCATGTGAAAACCCTAATCATGGCTACTAACAACAATCATCATCATCAAATCATCAAGAACATTCAAGAACTCCTATACATACATACATGCGATTATATATGTGTTATTTTTAGAGTTTTTAAAGTTTTTCAAGTATCATAATTCATCAAAAATCATAAGAATGTATACCTTGCGAAGGATTAAACTCCCTAGGGCCTTGAAATCAAACCCGAACTAGCTTGATTAGGTGAAGGATTACTTGATTGCTTGAAAAACCAAGAGGGGATGGGGGTGGGGGTTCGCACGGCGCAAAGAAGGGACAAGGAGGTAGGGTTTTATCTTTTCCTTGCCTCCTAATTATAAGGGGGCTTTGCTTGTTCCCCAAGCAATTGGTATTAGGGCCCTTCTAGTCCATTAACTTGACCCGTTAACCATGTTCTAGCCCAATACCGGACCCAATATTATTAACCATTCTAAATTGTATAAAAACCATTGTTTTTATTATTACATAGCATATTACTCATGTTGTGCACGTAATTTGCATAATCTATGCATTACCTTTCAGTTAGGCGATCATTCACAAAAACATGTAATTCACATAAGCACGTACTTCATGTTCACCATAATTCAATTGTATATATTATTGCTATGTATGTCACATAATTCACCAACGTTTGGGATACAGGACTCATGTGTGTGTTTAACAAGGATTTTCCTACTTATAACATATGTTAACATCATCTAACATATGTTAAACCTACTTAACTAACCCTAGTTAAGTATCTAGCCATGTATGAACATGTAAGTTAACTAGAGTTCAGTAAGAGTATTTAACCTGAAAATGCGGGGTGTCACATCATCCCCAAGTTGAAAAGAATTTCGTCCCGAAATTCAGCAAGTAAACAATAAAGCCAGCTAGAAAAATGTGTGCTTGGTTCCCGGATGTCACATCATCCCCAAGTTGAAAGGAATTTCGCCCCGAAATTCACTTTGAAAGAGCTGCTTTATGTTTAGCGTTCGATCTATGTTCATGTTCAGGTTCAGAAAAGAGGTGTGGGTATTTAAGCCGCATTTGATCTCTGCATTCCCACGTGTATTCCGGTCCTATACGGGAATTCCATTGTATGTTAATAATAGGTATAGTGTTTTGCTTGAGTTTCTTGACGCCCTGCTCAAGAATCTCCACTGGTTCTTCCATGAACCGTAGCCGATCGTCCACCTGGATCTCCTCCAGTGGCACCATCATTGTTGTATCCAACAGGCATTTCTTTAGATTCAATGCGATACGTGGGATACATCATGTACCCCACCGAGTTTATTACACGAGTTTAACTTGTAAGTTACCAGACCAATTCTTTCGACAATCTCGAATGGTCCAATGTATCGCGGGTTAACTTCCCCGTTTTTCAAAGCGTATCACCCCTTCCAAGGTGACACCTTTAATAGAATCTTGTCCCCAACCTGGAACTCCAAAAGGTTTCCTACGCTTATCAGCGTAGCTTTTCTAATTTGCACTAACTTCTCAGAAGTTTCATGCATGAGTTCGGGACCTGTTAGTTGGCTATCCCCAACCTCAGTCCAACAGATAGGAGACCTACACTTGCGCCCGTAAAGTGCCTCGAAAGGCGCACACTGTATCGAAGTGTGGTAACTGTTGTTGTAAGAGAATTCGATTAAGGGCAAGTGCTTATCCCAGTTATTACCAAAGTCCACTACGCATGCTCGTAGCAGATCCTCTAATGTTTGGATGGTACGTTCATTTTGTCCATCCGTCTGTGGGTGATAGGCTGTGCTCATATCAAGACGTGTTCCTAAAGCATCTTGGAGAGTAGTCCAGAAACGAGAAGTGAATCGCCCGTCGTGATCAGATATAATGGAAGTAGGCACCCCATGCCTAGAGACTATCTCCTTGATGTAAAGGTTTGCCAGTTTCTCCAATGAATCCGTTTCCTTTATTGCCAGGAAGTGGGCCGATTTGGTTAAACGGTCCACGATAACCCAAATCATGTTGTGGCCTATTGGCGTTCTAGGAAGCTTTGTAATAAAATCCATGGAAATCCCATCCCACTTCCACATTGGAATTTCTGGCTGTTGGAGTAGGCCTGAAGGTTTTTGATATTCAATCTTAACCTTCGCACAAGTCAAGCACTTACTAACATAAGTGGCTATCTCAGCTTTCATGTTTGGCCACCAGTAAAGAGCCTTAAGATCTTGGTACATCTTGTCCGAACCAGGATGCACCGAATAGCTAGAGGTATGTGCTTCGTCAAGCACCAGTTGTTTGAGATCCCCAAATCGTGGTATCCAGACTCGATCCATGAAGTACTGTAGGCCATCCGTTTTTAGTTCCAAGTGCTTATCAGCACCATGTAGGGTCTCAAGCCCGATGTTTTCTTCCTTCAAGGCCTCACCCTGGGCTTCGCGTATCTTATCTGGAAGATGAGAATGGATGGTGAGTTGTAAAGCTCGCACCCTTCTGGGTTTTGTTTCCTTTCGACTGAGGGCATCAGCTACTACATTAGCCTTCCCTGGATGATACTTGATGGCACAGTCATAATCGTTCAAAAGTTCAACCCAGCGACGCTGTCGTATGTTCAGCACCTTCTGATCAAATATATGCTGAAGGCTCTTGTGATCAGTGAAAATTGTGCACTTCGTTCCATAGAGGTAGTGTCTCCAGATTTTGAGAGCGAAAACCACCGCTCCCAGTTCCAAATCATGAGTGGGGTAATTCTTCTCATGGACCTTCAGTTGCCGCGATGCATATGCAATTACCTTATCACGTTGCATCAGTACGCACCCTAAGCCTTGGATAGACGCATCACAATATACTACAAAGTCCTCTGTACCCTCAGGCAACGATAATATCGGTGCACTGCAAAGTTTGGACTTTAGTAGCTGAAAGGCAGATTCTTGGGCATCTCCCCACTTATACGTAATACCTTTCTGCGTTAGGGCGGTGAGAGGTTGAGCGATCTTAGAAAATCCCTCAATAAACCTGCGATAATATCCCGCGAGACCAAGAAATTGGCGCACTTCAGTAGGGGTCCTAGGAGCCTCCCACTTTTTGATTGCGTCAATCTTGGCTGGGTCAACATGTATACCTGCCTCGTTGACCACATGCCCAAGGAATTGGACCTCTCGAATCCAAAAATCACATTTAGAAAACTTTGCATACAGCTGCTCATTCCTCAGTAGTTCCAAGATTAACCGCAGGTGCTGCTCGTGCTCCTCCCTGCTCTTGGAATAGATCAATATGTCATCTATGAACACTATGACGAATTTGTCCAAGTAAGGCTTGCACACACGGTTCATTAGATCCATGAACACCGCAGGTGCATTAGTTAGCCCAAATGGCATAACCAAAAACTCATAATGTCCATAACGGGTTCGAAACGCCGTTTTCGCCACATCCTCTTCTCGGACTCTCAGCTGATGGTACCCCGACCTCAAATCAATCTTAGAGTAGAAGCTCGACCCTTGCAGTTGGTCGAACAAATCATCAATACGAGGCAAAGGATATCGGTTCTTAATCGTTACCTTGTTCAACTCCCGATAATCTATGCACATACGAAAGCTCCCATCTTTCTTCTTAACAAACAGAACTGGAGCTCCCCATGGCGAAGAACTAGGTCTAATGAAACCCCTATCCAATAGCTCTTGGAGTTGGGTAGACAGTTCTTGAAGCTCCCCTGGTCCTAAACGGTACGGTGCGCGTGCAACTGGCGCTGCTCCAGGTGCGAGGTCAATCTGAAACTCCACTTGACGAATGGGTGGGAGTCCAGGTAATTCCTCTGGGAAGACATCATGGAAGTCTCGGACCACTGGGATGTCCTCAATTCTAGTTTCGGTTTCGGCTCGAGTATCAGATATGTTAGCCAAAATGGCCGGACAGCCCTTGCGAATACACTTCTGGGCCTTCAGATAGGAGATGATGCCCACCATGGCACCACCTCGATCACCCTGTATGGATAATAGTTCTCCACTTGAGAGAGGGATGCGAACAATTTTCTCCTGACAGGGAATTTCCGCGTGTTGCTTGGACAACCAGTCCATGCCAACCACGAGATCAAAGCTACCTAGGGTGATAGGTAAGAGGTTGATGGCAAATAATTGCCTGTTCAACTCGAGCTTACAGTCACGATGTATATGGGTTACCTCGACAGGCTTCCCGTCAGCCAGTTCAATAGAGTATGGGGTATCTAGAAGAGTAGGAACCATCCCTAATTGTTTACTAAGTTTTGATGAAACAAAACTATAGTCCGCACCAGTATCATATAAAACAGAAGCGAGAGTGTCGTTTAAGGAACATGTACCCGTCACGACGTTGTTATCGGTCCTAGCCTCCCCAGAGCCAATCACGAATGCTCTACCACGAGCCCCATTGTTGTTGCTACCGTTACGGTTGTTGTTGTTGCAGGACTTATACCTCACACTATCCCACGTTCTCTTGCTATCACCAATAGTAGAAAATGAAGCACCATGCTTCAGAAAAGTACCATGATCGGCAGTCTCATCTGTGAGTATGCGAGTCAAGTGAAAGATTTGTAGGTGAGCTGCAGTGGCCAAGCCACAAATCTGAGGGGCCCACCCTTTCGGTATAAAGTTCGATCCATTTGTAAGGTAGGTTAAATAGATTTGAGCCTATAGTGGCTATCTCCTGTAGCCTGGTAGTGTAGGCGTCGATCTCAGACCCATCCATCTTTATATAACAAAATTCTAGATTTCACCACAGGGTGTTACGTTCTCCTTCCAGGTATCTGTAACTCATCGAGTGTGCATGTAGTGTACATTACTCCATCCTGCCTGGGACAAATGCACATGGCAAAGACTTATGCTATCGAAGCAATCAGACGGTCTCCTTCAGTTCCGTTGGAGTTATCGAGGTTTACAACCAATAAAAGGCTTGAAAATACGATGTACGTTCAAGGTATAAGAAAGTTCAAATGTGGAAGTCAGGGGAAAAGAATGATTTAGCAAAATAGATCTTTACTAGCTTGGAAAGATGCGAGGGCCTCAACCACCCTATCGTTGATCGTAAGAACTCAGTCTTATCTAAGTTAGCAAAGGGAAATGAAAGAAAAGATAGGTAAGAAAAGGTAAGAGCCAATCGTCGCCATGCTCATGTCTAGATAGTAGAGCCTTCATCCTCACTTTCCATGTGCTCGTCCTGCTCAGGTTCCCCTTCCATCTCTTATCCTTCCTCTTTTGCGATGTCAGTGTTATATGGTTCTCATCACGTACAATCTCCTTCTCTAGTCCTATGTGAACCAGTTTAGTGGTAAGCTGTACCACTCATTCCTCCAATCGTGGCTATCAGCCATTAGTAGGTTTCATCCTCCCTTGTGATGTTGCATTACATCGCAGGCTTTACGTAACTCCCCAAGAGTGTGTGTAACAAGTCCCGATCTAATGTGTTCCCATGAATCTACCATATACTTATGAGTAATAGGGATATGCAGTCATACGTCCGCCCGCTCATACTAGGCGTAAGGTACTAAAGTAAGAAATAAGTTCTATATGCGTAACCTAGTCCCGGCTGAGTTTCGAATGGGAGTAAGAAAGATCAAGTAACAAGGAACGGAAACTAATTGTCTCCTTGCTCAGTGAAATAGGATAAGTCTCAGTATTCGAATTCCTTCATAGTTGATTTAATGGTACCACGTCATGCGCATCATGCAGCTTCCTGTGTACGTGCGCCACAACGCGCGCAAGGGCTCCCTCCCTTGTACTATAGTTGTCTCCTCGTCCATGAGGTTAGTAGGATATTACTCCCAGTAATGCGCCACCTGGTGTAACCCTAGGTTCCCACCATTGATGTGTTAAGAATTAAGTCTAGAACTAGAAGATAACATATCTCCTGAAATCATATGTTGTGGATATATGTAGCTAATAGCTAGTTGTGCACTTAAGTTGTGAGTGTACTTATGCTATGATGATTATAGACTAGACTCAACATGCAGTCCTAGTTCACTATAACCAATGGCTCTGATACCAATCTGTCACACCCTCAAATTTCCACTGCGGGGTTTATACCGCGAGGCGCATGACAAACCAAGATCCCATAGCCATAAGTCACATGAACGAACTCTAAATGCCCAAACCATTTAGTTCGTTTTCAAAAAAAAAAACAAGTTTAGTTAAGCTGCGGAAGCGTAAATCAAATTTAAACCTTTTTAAAAACCATGCGCAAAACAACGCGCCCAAATTAAAACCATATGAGAGAAAGGTAATAGCATAATATATAATTTATGTGTATGTCCAAGACCCCAAATGCAGTGAAGTGTACAGTGCTTTCTAATCCTGGCACCGGAAGCTAACTACCTGCAAAAGCATGTAAATCGTGTGTCAACATAAAGCTGGTGAGTTCACAAAGTAAAGTAATTGAGTGTGTAAATGCGTTGGTTTCCAAAACCACGTAAGTAAGTAAGTTGAGTTGGTGCCAAGCACCGTGTAACCACTAGTTCGTCGCATGTCAAGGGTAGCTAACCCATTCATGATAACTAACCGAATATACCGAACTGCTATGTACGTGTAGCCACATAAGTGTGCCGCATGCCTGACATCATTGTCTATCCACAATGATAAAGTTTCGTTAAGTTATAGTTCACGCCCGCGCTCCCCGAGCCGGTGTGAGGTTTGTAAGACCTAATAGCGCTATCAACTAATAACCCGCTTGCCAACCCTGGCAACTCATTCGGTACGTGAGGACTTACAGATGATAGAAATGGTTTAGTTTATCAAGGACACAATTGCGAACTAGCAAAGTAACCGACCCTCACAAGGATCTATGGCATCCCAACCCGGGATGTGTAAGTAGTCCCAAACCGGACTAGAAAATGTTAAGTAAAGTGTCTCATACCTGAGACGCATGCTTTTGAGAAAAAGAGTAGTGAAACTCACCTTAGGTCGCAAGTGAAAATCCAAATTCCACGAATAGTAACGTGCTACCGACTCCCTATTACAAATGTCACTAGGTGAGTATACGTGCGTAACCAACACACCATGTAACTCGTTTATCCAAGACTTTTAAAAGTTCAAAACCGTGTAGTGACACCTAATGACTCTACATGCTCAAGTATGCCCTACGTATCCCGTTGGTGATTATAGTGATTATTATCAGTTTAATACATCAAATACATCTCATACAAGTTTTCACACAAGTACATGTCAATTACATACCACATAGAACTCTAAATAGTCACCTAAAGACCCCGTACACAATCGGCGTTTTTAGGACAGATTGTGCGCTGTGAAAAACAATTTATTTAAAATACTTAACGAATGAATTAGAGTCCCAAATTCTTACTGAATTTTATTTGGGATTCACTTGACAATACCTATTTTTGTTTTGTCTTAATTCCAAACAAAAAAAATATGAAAATTCGTACAACACAGCTATGTCCAGAAAATTTCCTCAACAGGTCAGTTTAGTAGAAAAATTCTCAAAGATTGTGTATTCATCCAAACGAGATGAATCCACTTGGAAAAGCTCAATTTTTCCAGTATTGACCTACTGTAAAAAATTCAAAACCTAACTCCTTGTAAATCTCAAGTTATGACCATTTAAAGTTAACCCAATTTACAAATCCGAAAATCTGATATGACCCCTAATCAATTAAAATTCCAAAAACGACTCAAACGATGTCCAAATCCGATGGTTTTGCCCATTATGAGAAGCTAAGACCTTGTACATTACAATCATACAAATAAATCATCAAAACAATCAATTTACCAACCCATTACAGCCCCTACAAAACTTTCAACCGAATCTGCCAGAATCTTAAACTTGCATCCCAAGTAATCTACAAACCCTAATTTTTCATGAACATCCCTAATACATGTATAACACCTATAGTACTGATTAAACACCATATTAATCATAGCAAAACACATATGTTATCATGTGAAAACCCTAATCATGGCTACTAACAACAATCATCTTCATCAAATCATCAAGAACATTCAAGAACTCCTATACATACATACATGCGATTATATATGTGTTATTTTTAGAGTTTTTAAAGTTTTTCAAGTATCATAATTCATCAAAAATCATAAGAATGTATACCTTGCGAAGGATTAAACTCCCTAGGGCCTTGAAATCAAACCCGAACTAGCTTGATTAGGTGAAGGATTACTTGATTGCTTGAAAAACCAAGAGGGGATGGGGGTGGGGGTTCGCACGGCGCAAAGAAGGGACAAGGAGGTAGGGTTTTATCTTTTCCTTGCCTCCTAATTATAAGGGGGCTTTGCTTGTTCCCCAAGCAATTGGTATTAGGGCCCTTCTAGTCCATTAACTTGACCCGTTAACCATGTTCTAGCCCAATACCGGACCCAATATTATTAACCATTCTAAATTGTATAAAAACCATTGTTTTTATTATTACATAGCATATTACTCATGTTGTGCACGTAATTTGCATAATCTACGCATTACCTTTCAGTTAGGCGATCATTCACAAAAACATGTAATTCACATAAGCACGTACTTCATGTTCACCATAATTCAATTGTATATATTATTGCTATGTATGTCACATAATTCACCAACGTTTGGGATACAGGACTCATGTGTGTGTTTAACAAGGATTTTCCTACTTATAACATATGTTAACATCATCTAACATATGTTAAACCTACTTAACTAACCCTAGTTAAGTATCTAGCCATGTATGAACATGTAAGTTAACTAGAGTTCAGTAAGAGTATTTAACCTGAAAATGCGGGGTGTCACAAGTAGTTTACTTGGTCAATCATGTGTTAAGATTACATTTTAATGTAGTTTATTCTAACAATTTAGACATGGCTTTTAATATTGTAGGATTCTGTTGGAGATAACACTACTCTAGAATCATCTTCTAGAGTTAGTTTGATTCGTGATGAAGCTGAGGTAAAGCGTAGCTTGGACAAAGTTTACGAAATGGAAGATGATGCAAGTCAGTCAACAACTAAAGTCCTCAAGTCTGAAAAGTTGATTTCCCGTAACAAATCACCTGAGAACACGGTCTTGATTCCTAAGGTTGAAAAATAGGATCAATTACCCGTTTTTTGAACAATGGTTTATTGTCAGGATTTTTATTTCCTGTGTGTTGACATTTTGTTTTCATTTGTGTTTGCTTTGATTTTGAGACAATTTTCATCTACATAAATTGCGTGTTTACATTTGATGTTTGTTTATTATATTGGTAAAAATTCTACATTGTTGAATTGTTTTTAAGGATTTAACATTATTGTTGATAGTTTATAAGAGACCATGTACTCTTATATGGCCAGCTTTATGGTGCATTATCAAGAGTAAAAATCAGGACTGGCGTGAAGTTACTTATACTTGATGCAGATGACAAGGTGAAGAATAAAACAAAAATGTTTTGTATAAAGAAATATTTTAATGATATTTGAATAGAATATGTATCATTTTCTTTTACATTTTAATAAAATATTTCATCTTATAATAAGATTACAGTCAAGTTCCTAAGGTGCCAATTCCAAATAAGCGTATGTTTCTCAAAGACCATCAATAAAATCCAAGGACAGTCTTTATCGAAGGTTGTATTATATTTAAGAGACCCGGTATTGTCACATGGTCAACTTTATGTCGCATTGTCAACAGTTAAAAGCAAGGCAGGCGTC
The DNA here is from genome assembly GCA_028751855.1 of Ambrosia trifida. Taxonomy (NCBI): domain Eukaryota; kingdom Viridiplantae; phylum Streptophyta; class Magnoliopsida; order Asterales; family Asteraceae; genus Ambrosia; species Ambrosia trifida. The sequence continues at coordinate 139,628,998 of CM054122.1, forward strand.
AAGTTACTTATACTTGATGCTGATGGGAAAGTCAAGACTAAAACAAAAAATCTGGTGTATAAAGAAAAATTTTGTGATATTTGAATAGAATGTGTATTTATTTCTTTTAAATCTTAATAAAATATTTCTGCTACATTTTTTTATATGTTTTACCCCTCAAAATAATTGTACGTTGGTGAGCCGCGTGTAACGCGGGCAAAGATCTAGTTAGAGTTAATTAAAAGAATAGCTCCTCTAGTTATTATAGGGCATTTTAGTCATTTTATCAAAACTTAACTGAAAAAACTAACGAAGTTGGCCTTAGTACCATAACTTGATACAAAACTGAAACCATAAACCCTTAACATGTTAAAAAAATAAGTTAGTACTCTAAGATGTTACTTTCTATAAACCTTAAGGACTATCTGTATAGTTAACTCATTCTTAAAATACCCCTATCAAATCTATCTATAACCTCTGATAAACAAAACCACCTTGGTGACAATATCACTTAATGGTAAAGCCTCCACTTTTTCCCCCTATTTTACCTTCTAAACTCATTTCATGACTTTTTTTTTCAACCCACCCACTTTATTTCTTAGCTTCTTCCGTACACTAACATTTAAACTTTACAAACCCTAACCATATCTAACTTCACAACCCTAATATGTCGTCTCCATGTTTTCACCCAAACTCCCCACTACCCATATTCATGGCATTTCTCATACAATTGTGGAACCCTAAAATTACTCTGCTTTATTCTTCATTCTGATCTTTATAAGTCGAAATGATCGATCGTTTTTGCACTTCAAGTGTTTATCTTTTCAATTCTTACTTTTAAATTAAATTAAATTAAATGAGTTGATTAGGTTACAGCTTCATCTCCATTCACAACAATTGAAGAGACAATTACACTACATTCATTAGCGATTGGTACACATGTTTCAGTTTCAAATTGCACTAACATCATTTATCTTTTGCATTTGAATTCGATAATCATCATAAAATTCACAACTACACGAGTCTATTTGAAATGTGAATCGATTCTAGGTTTTAGTTCGTGCCATTTCTCAAAAACGATTAAAAAATCATAGCTATGAAACACTGATTCAGAGAATCGAAAAGAGAATAGATGTGTATGTGTTGTTAATGACATCTTACTGTTGATATCATATCTTATATATGAGTTCGTCAAGAGAAACAAATATAACATATGGATAATATAAATATGTGTTGGATCTATATGTGTTCAGCAAATTCTTAAAGAATAATATAAGACATGAAGTTAATGCAATGAAATAAAACCAAGACAAGTTAGGTCAAATAGATTCCAATTTTCAAGTTGGGATTAATGTCTTATAACCTAACAAAGTTGGGATTATTTAATTCCAATTACCCTTTTTTTAAAGTAAAAAAAATGGTTTTCTATGGCTTATTGATTTATTGGTTTTTTCAAAAAGACAATAAATCAACAAGTCGTTTCCAAACTCAATCCTAAACACCGTCAAAACCTAATATATAAAATTAGCAAATTGAATATACACATTTACTTTCAAACGAAGATTTTAAGTTTTGAGTTGTTTTTTATAGTGTTATCGGAATTTCAATATATCATCAAAAAGGATATCTCAATATTCAATAAAAGTGAATTTTATTTACAATTTTAGTTTATTAATTATTAGACATTTTGCACACCCCTCAATGATAGGTTTTACGTCAACATTTTGCTTTGTTATTTTTTATTAATGTTGTGTTCCCGAGTTCATTTATGAAAGAAAAGAAAGAAAATGAAAGGAAAGAAAAAGTTTGAATGTGTTTCAGAGTTATATTTAAAAGGAAGAAAATGTAAGAATGGAAAGAAATATGTTGAAAAGCCGGTTAGTCTTGAAAATCAAGATAAATTACTTTTTAGTAATCGATGCATAGACATGTATGCATATGCATCTTACAATCATGGTGTCATAGTAGATGCCCTATGGTGCATGATAGAATGGACACTTAAAACATTACATCCTTCGGGATAATGGTAGACGAGGATAGTATGCGGTTCTAAAGCGAATCTATGAAAAATACATGAATAGCTAGAATACCCTGTATGGGTATGCAAATAGATGTTATGCCAAGCAATAAACTCTAGTCAAACAGAAGAGTAGTGTGACTCAAAGTAGTGATATAAAGTCGAGGCCTTCATACAAAAAAATCAAAAAGTTAGAAGGTCGAGTAAAGGGGTAACAACCCTAAGTATATAGTACTAATTGTTAGACGATAGAATGTCATGGGATTGAGCGGCGCTCAAATTTGATTATAGACACTAAGGTTCTTTGGTGTGACCAAAGCAACAACACAAGAAAGGTTTCGGGGACGAAACCTCTTTAAAGGGGTAGACTTCTAACACCCGAAAATCATCCTTTCGCATAATTACGCCATTAGGCGTGATTAGCAAAATAATAAAGTGAGACTCGAATAATGAGAACTTGGGTTATGTCCTATTATGGGAATAACACTAGTTTTGCTAAATGAGTTTTAACAACAAAAGACTTTGGGAAAAACTTGAGGGGCCATAGTTGCCAATACGATAAAGTGGGTTTTATAAATAAAAATAAAATCATAAAAACACACACACATATGTGTGTGTGTGTGTCGTGTATTTGGCAGGAGAAAACATTCTCCTTCCACTTCAAGCCCTAAACACTCAAATCATGTAGAATCTAATTAAGCCAAATCAATGGGCTTTTCGATGCTCTAGCAAGAAACAGGTCATCTAAGGCCTAATGAACATCAAGGTACCTTCTATTTGGTGTAATTTGATGTTATAATCCGTTTATGATCATTGTGAAATTCTAGGGTTTTGGTAAAAACGTGAATTCTTGGTTTCTATGAGCTTCTATGTGTTAGTAGGCATCAAGGAAGCTATAAAACGTGATGAATCATAATATGTTGTTGATTCATGCGAAATCATGATCTTGTGTTATGTATATGTAGTGGGTCATTACCTTAAACATGAATTACACTAGTATGTGGAATAATCTTGCAATTTCTATGTGATTAGTATCATGTATGTGTGCTAATTGCAGAAATGATCATGTGCCAATGGTTCGCTAATCCATGGCGGAATCTATAAAGTCTTGAACACCTAGAATTAACATGATGAAAATGGTGCATATAAGGTGTTCGATAAAATGCTTGAATGAGGAAATAAATGTGTAATACATGTATGAACATGAATACTTGAAATGTGATGTTGGACTTGAGTTAAAACGAATACATGATGCCCTAGATAAGAAAAGAAATCCATATTATGTATTCTAACAAAACAAGTTTGACATGTCCCTAAGTTAGGTACAAGAACTAGGGATGCAAACGGGTCAAACGGATGCAAGCTCAATGCGTATGGAAGCAAGAACGGATATGAAGTAAGTTTTACTTACACCGTTAGACTATAACGTAGCTTAATTGTTGTATACACTCGACTTAATTCTAGTGTAAATGATAAAGGTAAATCCCAAGGGGTGGAATCTATTAAATGGGTCGCTTTACGTGCACTCAAGTCAAAATGTGGTTTATGATCTTAATCGAGACAATGAGTTATGACCAAATGATGAAATCCATCAAACGGGTCAGTTAATAAAGACATGTGAGAAATGATGTTTTAATCCAAATGAAACCATTTGAATGGAGTCGTTAAGTAAGATGTTAAATGGGTCAAGTGTGTGTTGCTTGAACCATAGGTAAAGAAACTTGGGTAACATAGTATCGTGAACTATGGGTCCAAACGGGTCAAATGGTGAAGTCCTCATCATTTGAGTCCCGAGAAATTAATGTGTCTATCTAGAAAGCACGCAGGTAAATGCACTTGCGCATGCACGCTTGATGCTAAGAATCATGGAGGATAAGCACAAGGTATGAATATGGGTCAAGGCCACCCAGTAAGTCTGTAACTAATTAAACGCCTTTGGGCGAAGCAACATGGGTACTAAAACTACCCACATGAAGTGTGGGTGCAAATTAAGTAAGTCATTTCCATAACTAAGTCTAATGCGCGCTAATGTGCTTAGAAGTTACTAAATAAGAGGAAACTTGAGAAAATGTGCAAATCTAAGTCCGGAAGGACTTAGAGGTTTTTAAACAAGTCAACGAGTCAAAAGCAATGGGTTGAATCAAAAGTGTCACCATGGATGGCTAAATTTATGAATTTGGCTATAAAAGGGCATTTTGGGAATTTAAAGATTTACTAAAGGCTAAATCTAATAACCAAGTCATAATGATAAAAAACGGACAATGCTTTTAGTTGAACATGTGTCCAATGAGTTGACAATATGATTTCAATGCCTTTGGTGTGCTTAAAAAGTGTCTTGTAGAGTCTAAGGCCTCAACGAGTCGATTTGGGTGAAAAACATGTAAGTAATATTTAAGCCGAAAGGGGTTATAAACCACCAAAAACGGGCATCTTTCAAGCCCATTAAAGGGTATCAAACAAGTCCCCAAGCGCCCCTAGGAAGGGCCTTGAACTTGGTTTAAAAACACCCAAAGGTTGGGGAAAAACAAGCATGGAAACAGAGGATGTTTGATTAGACCATAGGATTGCTCAGACCAGAGGATTGTTTAGACTAGAGGAAAAATGAGCAGAGGATGTTTGCTCAGACCAGAGGATAGTTGGACCAGAGGAAAAACTGAGCAGAGGATATTTCCTCTATTATTGACAAATCACTAACCATTCTTTGTGTAATGGTGCTAGGTATTCATGTGGCGGGACCTCCAGAGCAAATATCAAGTCGCGAGAAGAACCGAACACACCCGAACGCTCAACTAGCTTCCGCATTTGAAGTTCCCGATTAAAACGCAAGCTTTAGTACATGTTTTTAGTAAATCTAATTATAAGGAAATTTGTTGGGACCTATAATATAGAAATCATAATGGGTTGGATTTCATAAATATCAAAGTTCGAAATCGGCAGTGTTTACTCATTAAGACCAAAGCCTGTAAGTTCTAATGTTAATCACGTGTTTATGGGTTAGGGTCTTACATTATGGGGAGGCCTCAATTTCTACAATCCGTGTGGGATTGCTTATACCTTGGTCCTAATCCCTTTCTAGAACGTTTCTAAGTTCAAGTTTCCAATTTGACCCGTTTGAGCCCTTAATGGTAGTTATTGCACCATGGTCGCTTAATCCCATTCCCAATCATACGGGTTGCGACCATGACAACTTTGGCGATCTACGTTTTATCTAGTCTAGTCACATTCTTTATCTTTCAAGTCATTTTACCACAATTGCGTTACAACGTAACATGTACAACGGGTTATACAAGAAACGAATACAACCATCACGTACCTCAAAGCTTTCCCTTTTGGCGAGTATTCGATTCACCCTTGACTTTTAGATTCCCGCTTGATTCGCCTATTCAAGTAAACCATATTTTCGTTAGAACTTATTAACCTTGTCCCACGATATGGTCAATGCAAGCGTCTAAGATATCAAATGTGGTTTTCATCCAATAACTTTATGAATTCACGGTTCATTCACACAATTCATCAAACACTTGGTGAGCGTATTTTAACTAGTAATCTCATAATTCCAATTCTTGGTTACAATCCCACCCTTATTAAGCTTATGACCCAATTTCAACGTATTGGCCATAATTGGGTCAACACAAGTTCATTTACAAGCACAATAACTACATTTTAATAAAATTTTTGGGGGTTTTCATCATGGGGTCGAACCCACCCCCTTCACACTAGAATTTTTATAAATTCCATCCCAATACTAACATTTGATGCTTGAGGTTAGATATTTGATAACCCTATACTCATATAAGTAAGTCTATTTCATAAATCAATGATTTTCTCACTAATGAGAATTATCATCAAGAACTCCACTTTTGAGAATCATCACCAAATCAAAAGACTAAACATACCTCTTGTTCAGATTTTGATGGGGATTCGTTTCATATAATCATGCAGTGGATTTGTCTAGATTTTCCCCTTTGATTTTGAAGATTTTAGCGATTAAGAAGAAGTGCGTGTGTTGGTATGTGTTTTGGTCGATCTCCTGATCACCAACACCACCATTTTTCTTGTTTTATTATTAAGTTTATTTAACTTTAGTCTTTTGGCAGCCATGGTCCTTATAGTTTTATTCTATTAGATAAAGGCACCATCCTACTACTTGGGTTTAGTTTGGTGATAATTATCAAGACCCTTTTTAACCCAATTCTTAATAAATAAATCGTGCTATTAGTTAAAATTTTAGATTTTCGGATGTTACTATAGTGGTGGTGGGTGGTGACGATGGTGGTGGGTTATAGTGGTGGGTGGTGACGATGATGGTTGGTTATGGTGTTGTTAATGAATGGTGAAAGAGGGATGGATGAAAAAAAAAACATAGGGGGTGGATGAAATGGTTTTTAGTAGGGGTGCAAACGAGCCGAGCCGAGCCCGAGCTCGACCAGGCTCAAACTCGAGCTCGATTAAGTTATAAGAGCTCGAGCTCGGCTCGATTCGAGCTTTGTTTTCAAAGCTCGAGCTCGGCTCATTTGTAATTTCTCAAGCTCGAGCTCGGCTCGGCTCGTTTAGTATTTATTAGTTAATATATTAAATAAAAATAATATAAATAATAATTCATTTATGCTCGTGAGCTCGATAAATGAAGCTCGAGCTTGGGGCTCGTTTACTAAACAACTTTAAATGAATGGTAAATATTATTAAATATTAAAAAACTAATATTATACTAGGCTCGATAAGGCTCGACGAGCTTCACTTGCCAGGCTCGAGCTCGATAAATAAACGAGCTTTGTTTTAGGCTCAAGCTCGGCTCGAGCTCGTTAAAGCTCGGCTCGTTTCGAGCTTTTTGCCGAGCCGAGCTCGAGTAGCTCGCGAGCTGCTCGGCTCGTTTGCACCCCTAGTTTTTAGGGAATGGAATGCCTTGTTGAATGAGTGATTCCATTCCATTAACCAACCAAACACATTATTTTTCATTAACTTGTAATGGTTAATTCCATTCCATCATACCAAACGCTACCTTAGTTTTTAGGTTTTCGATTTTGTGGATTTTTAACTTGTAATTTTTAGAATTTGTGTTATGTAATTGTGTCTTTTATGTTGTAGTGTGTCTTTTCTTTATTTTCATTATCGTGTCATTTTTACGATTAATTACATAACATAACTTATATCAGTAAAGTTATTCATCATTTTCGCAATTTTTGTTCGGATGCAACGAATGAGGCTTAGGTTAAGTGTTTGTGGCTCACATTGAGCACACACTTTAGCCTATAATATTGTGACAACTGGCACTGACGTGGTATTGTGATAAAGCTGCAACTTACTCACTTGATCATTTTGTGGCTCAAAGTGAACAACGGCTTTATCCATTTTTTTACATTTTTATTATTTAAAATGTGATTTAACTTATAAATAAAAGGAAAATTTAATAACAAGACATAAAAGATTAATTAATAAAAAAACATTACACATTATTAATAAAAAAAACAAGACATTCCCTCGTTATTGTTTTGCTCGTCTTCGAATTCCTTTGCAATATGCTCCTGTTCTCTTTCAAGTATCGTTCGACGACCTTCCCACTACGTGTTTTTTGTGACAACCGGTAAAATCCAGTTAATCGTTGACTGGATCTTGATCATGATTCCTATATGCTTCGCATATACTAAGGTTGATTTTGGTTAAGTTGAGTTGCTACAAGTCCAACAAATGTCTTTCGTGAAGTTCGTGGACGTCTAGATGTTCTAAAGAAAGACGGCGCATCTTAACGCTAACGAACTGATATCGATGAGAATTCGTCAGAATGGACAAACTGAGAGTTATTGCGTATAAATACGGCACGTATTTATTGCTGAAGCGATCGGACGTGGAAACAGCTTGAAGTATGGATTAAAATGAAGCGTTTGGAGAACGCGGAGAGTAACCGATATGAGAACCGGACATCAAAATGCGTGGTTTTAACCGCATTTATGCTTTCGAAATAATTATTTATTTTAAATAATGTTATTTATTTAATATCGAAAGCTATCGGGTCGTTTAAATGGAGGAAACGGTAACCGGTTAGGATAACGCGATTCTAACGGACGCTCTGAAAGAACGCGTAGGATACCGATATTAATTATATTGTTGCTCGGTCTAATGTTATTTAAGATTACGAATAAAACAGACTAATTCTTATAATTAATTATTGAGCCTAGATATGAACCGAGACGTTTCGCGTGATTACGGGTTCGAAACGCTGTATCTACCTACCTAACTCTAACACTAGCTATAAAAGGGTATTCTTCTTCTTCATTTCTCATTTCTTATCCCACAACATTCAAGAAAACCCACAAAACCTCTCAAGCTCTCTCTCTAGAAATCCCTCTCTCTCTAAGGTAACTCTCTCCTCTCTCTCAACTCTCTCTCGCAGCTCTCTCTCTACCCCTATTTCTCTCACTCGTCTCTCTCTCTCCTCACCTTGCAGCAGAGCCGGCTGACCACCACTCCTTGGTGGCAGCACCGGCAGGGTGGTCTGAAGCCCAAATCGGGCAGAAGAAGGAGCAGAGGGCGGGGGTTGTTGGTTCGAGTGGCTGTTGTAGCGAGGAAGATGATGGCGGCAGTAGGTGGTATGGTCCGGTTGGAGTCTTGGTCGGGTTATGGTGGCTTGATTTGGCTCGGGTTTGGTCCGATTGGGGCTGGTCAGGTTGTTGTTTGGCAGGTTCAGGTGGTGTTTGGCCGGTTATGGTTGTGGTTGCCGGAGCAGACAGCGGCGGCGGCAGCCCGTGGTGGCTGTGGTGGAGTTGTTCGGGCCGCGTCTTGGGTCGGACGGACCAGATCTGGTCTGGTCTGTTCAGCCCTGAAAATGGTGGTGATTTTGCTTCATGCAGCAGATTAAGTTGTTCGGGTTCAGATCTGAGTTGGGTACTCGGGTCTGGTTCGGTTATGTTGATGATTCGAGTGATAAATGGTCCGATCGGGTACAAGGGCTGTATAGTCCGGGTGTTTTAAGGCTGCATGTTGGTTGATGTTGATGATGATAATATTCGGGTTCAAGTTGGTGCTTGGGTTCAGGTCCCGAGTGTAAAGGATTAAAGGATGGTTTAAGTCGTGGATTGGAGCCGGTTAGAAGTGATTTCGAGTCAGATCTGGTCAACAAGCGATGCATGCATATAATATATGGTATATTATCTTGATTTGTTGTTATTATTATTATTATATATATAAGTGTATATATATATGTATATTATAGATACGAAACTAATGTGACTCACGAAACGAACCGACATTGATTATATAATAAGCTATATTGAATATTAAAGACGGATTTGATAATATTGTATATCGGACTGGATCGTTGGACTATATTATATAATTATATCTATATATACTTATATATATATATATATATTATGATGTACATAATTATACAAGTATAATTTATATAAAATGGCGAAATGTATAAAGTCTCGTTCGATGGAAATACGGATAAATATATTGAATATTATGTATTTGTAATTAATATTTGGGTAACTATAGACAACTTGTGTTGTCTGGATTGTATAAAAACAGAGGAAACTCTGCCAAAATTTTATAAGATCCAGAGCACAACAAGGGTAATATACTTTCCTAAAAACAAATATATTTATCCGATTCTATGATTATATATGAGCTATACGTTTCGTAGCACTAAGTCCAACGTAAGTTGCACACGAGTGGTAACAAGTGCGCAACTTGAGTACCATGTCGTATGTCAACACCTAAATAAGTCGTGATTGGTTCGTGAAGTCACACCACTTTCTAGACTCGGATTCGTACATACGAATCTAGATAGCTGGATAATATGCTTTTCGCGTTAGATCTTAAGGTGTCTTTGTTGGTAATTAGGACACAAAGATGTGAATAATGATTCAAGCGTTGATAGCTAACTTAGCAGGAATGTTCAGGTGAGTTCATGGCCCACTTTTACTGTTTTATAACTGTTTTCGGGGTGGAAGACATACTTGTTTTATGAAAATCTGTTTACTATAAAACGTAACAAAGATTTGATTATACGGATTGGTATAAAAGGAGATAAATTGCATTGAATTGTACAGATTGGTACAAAAAGGGATAATTTGTACGGGGAGATACAAATTGGTATTAAATGGATAAATGGTATTATATGTTTTTCTCGACCCTTTTCATTTAAAAGTTTTTCGGACATCTTAACAATCGGGGGGATTAATATGCGGGTATGATGAATAAACTAGAAATATAGAATATATGATGCCCTTAGGATAAGTGCACCGGTGGGTACGTAGAGTAAACGTGACACCAGTGACGACCGACGGGTTGCCACCCTTTCCCAGCACACCTTAATCTTTAGCCTTCAGAAAAGGCCGTTGTTTATGTTATAGTACTATTGGGTTGACGCCCCCGTTTTCATGATTTGACCGAATCGAAATCTGCTTGAAAAATAAACATAACCTCCAAAAAGTACCTCTTGCGGAAGAGGCCACCACATGGGAACAAAGTTATGGATTGATTAAGAGACTTAGGATACATCATATGCTTGTAAGACCTAGCTAGTCTACATAATTCTATTCTAATAATACGGAAATCATACGTCCTTTGTTTTGAAAAGCTAAAGAAATATGAGTAGTTGCTTTAAAACCTGTAAATGCGACATCGCTTTTTATTTTATAAAAACATGTTGGCATCGAATGTTTTGTTTTACTACTTCTGCTTTTAAATACATTTTAAGCTATGGGAAGATATCTCATTATTGAACAGGATGGTTCAGGTTGGGTGATTATGGGAAGAAATCACGTCATTGAATATGGGTTTACAAAGTACAAACATAAAACCATGAACTCACCAACTTTATGTTGACGTCTTTAAGTATGTCTTTCAGGGTTAGATTTTGGCAATGGCATGGTTGGAATAGGCAAACATCTTGAAACTGGAAACCTAAGAGTTTAGAAATGGCGTTTGGAGTTCAAAGAGTCTTAGAAGTATATATTCCGATGCGTAGTATTAAAGAGATCAACCCACAAGGATTTTCGGGGTGTGACAGAGCTTGGTATCAGAGCCTGGTCTCGGATCGGTGTGTCAGTTGTTCCTTCGAGAACACTGAGTTCTCTAAAGAGAATGGATTATAAGGTCCCACATCGGTTGAGAAGGGTAACAAACACTTCCTTATAGGGGGTGGGATACCTTCTCTATCGTACGAGTGTTGGTTAGTCTCTTCGAGATGAAACTAATGCGAAACCGTGAGCCTAATCACAGTCCAATACTGCTGAGCAGACAAAGCGAATAAAGTACGATACGAGCTACATCGGGCTTTGACCGATATTATCATAACCATAGGTTTTAGCGAATTGAGTGTTAATAGAGACATTTAGGCTTTAACCTGTGTATTGTTTTGACTAGCTAGGGACCAGAGTTACTAAGACACAATATTTAGCGTGAACGCCTAGGAAATAAAAATATCCAACCATTGCCAAATAAGTGAAAGAATATTAGTGTATGAAATTACATTAGCTCAGTATAGGTTTGTACGACATAAGAAACATTTCTTTATATGATTAGTGAGTATTTATTATAATGGTGTATAGGAAGGTAAAATAGCTAGTGATGACTAGGCATATCTTAGGAGCGACCAGTGAGTTATCCCTCTGTATAGTAAAGTGTACCTTCACATAGAAATTAGCTGAGTCAATGTTTCATAGTTACGAGGAACAATCTACTTGATTATATGCTGTGTGTAAGTATATGTAAAGTATATATATATATGTATTCCTCAAAAATAGTATGAATCGCCAAATGGATATCGACGTTAGCTTGGACGTGGCAAGGGCGCGCACTCGTGTCAGGTAGTGGGACAATTTTCGTTGGAGATTCGTTGTTGGAGACTCGTCGTGAAGAGGCATCTTGTCGTGAAAGTAATATTGCGCAAGTTGGAATGTAATCAGGAACGACGTCAAGGATGGCACGCACGACTAACGCTATATACGTAATATATATATGTGTAATTATATATGTGTAGCTATGTGAATTTATGAGTGCTTATGATATAACTCGTGATGGATATTAATAGGGTGATCTTGCGAGGTAAATTTTCGATAACATTGACGTCATGTTATTGCGAGCTTACAGGCACAAGAAGGTCCTAAGAATATCTGTCATGGGGGTATGTGCGTAAGGCATAAAGACTATTTGTTTATTTGTTGATTATTATTTTACTTGCGGCCTTGATTATCAATTTTTCCCTTGTTTGTATTATTGCGACTCTGGTTTTAGTAAACCATTCTAAGATTTTGATGATCTCGTTTCTTGAGCTTCCGAGGTTCATGTGGAGGAACCTGGTTATATCTTTCGATTGTGTTTTACGCTTCTTCCCGTTAGCGTTAGTGGCTCTCGACAAACTATCATAAAGGAATGGAGTGGTTATCTAAGAACCGAGCGGAGGTCGTATATCATGGGAGATTGGTCCGTACTCCAATATTGGACAATGAGATTTTGGCCATATGCGGTGACTTGGAGAAAAGTAGTTAAAGATGGATAAGGAAATGAAGGCGCAAAGATTCCCGCGGCAAGGATGCCCGGTATATATAGCATGTGTTGTTAACACTAAGGCCGAGGAAAAGGAATTTGAGGAAATTCCTGGAGTTAGAGAATATTCTGAAGTTTTACCAGAAGATTTGCCTGGTTGGTCGCCTTCAAGACGGTTGGAATTTGGATATAGATCTTGTGCTCGGTGCCGCATCAGTCGTTAAGTTCCCTTATCGATTAGCACCTTCAAAAATGCAAGAGCTTCGAATCAGTTACAGGAATTGTTTGGAAAAAGGTTTCAGTTGATCAAGTTACGCTTCCCAAGGATCGGGTGATGAGCACCGATGTTGTTCGTCAAACGAGAAGGACGGAATGGTTAGGATGTGTATTGGTTATAGGGAGTTGAACAAACTCACTATTAGAAAATCGATACACATTGCCTGGAATGGATGGATTATTAGATCAGTTATGAAGATCGAGCTTTATTTAAAGATTGACTTGGAATCTGGTTATTATCAGCAGAAGATTGTAAAGGAGAATACAATGGAGACCGCGTTTAGGACGCGATGCGACCATTATGAGTTTCTAGTGATGCCGTTTGGTTCAGTGAACACACCGGCAATGTTAATGATCTTATGAATAGGGTTCGTAAACTATGTTCAAACAAGTTCGTTATAGTATTCATCGATGATATACTTATTCATTTACGAACTAGAGATGATCATGGACAACACTTGAGACTTATTCGAGAATTATTGGAAAACGAGAAGTTATTTGCAAAGATCGCTAGGTGCGAATTCAGGACGTGTGAAGTTCATTTCTTGGGTCGTGTTATTAATGCGAAGGATGCGCGAGTGGACCCAGCAAGGATAGAGGCAATCAAGGAGTTGAATGTGCCTAAATCTCCCACAGAGATACGCAAATTTTTGGGTTTTACCGGATATTACCACCGCTTCGTTGGTAATTTTCCCAAGATGGCGCAGCCTTTGACGCTATTAACCCAAAAAGGACGCAAGTATAAATGGGACTGAAAAGCACGAGGAAGCCTTTCAGATGTTAAAGCAAAAGTTGTGTAGTGCGCCAACACTGTCTTTTCCTGAAGGAAACGATGGTTATGTGGTGTACTGTAATGATTCACATTAAGGCTTAGGTTGCATGTTGATGCAAGCTTATGCGTCAAGACAACTAAAAGTGCACAAAGTGAATTACAAGACACACGACTTGGAGATTGGAGATGTGATTTTGGCGCTCAGGATTTGGAGACACTATCTTTATGGAACTTAGTGTACTATCTTTGCGGATCATAGAAGTCTTCAACATATTTTTGATCAAGAAGAGCTTATTATGAGGTAGCAAAGATGAGTTAAGCTACCCAACGGTTGGGATTGTGAAATTCGTTGTTATTTTGGAAAAGTGAGCCTTGTGGTTGATGCTTAAAGTAGAAAGGAAAGAGGTTAAACCATCACGTGTTTGTGTTTCTGGTTTGACAATCCTCAGGAGCCTTATAGCTCAAGTCAGGAAAGCACAACAAGAAGCTTGGAAGGAAGAGGAATCTGAAGAGCGAATGCTTGTACTAAAGGATAAGAGATTGGAGTTTGAAAGTTGTCGAGGTGGTGTACCTATTGGATTGTGTTTGGATACGATATATGGGAGTATGCGTGAATTGGTTATGGATGAGACTTGTAAGTCAGAGTATTCGGTATGCCTTGGTTTAATAATATGCATAAGGATTTGGAAGAGCATTATTGGTCACCGAACATGGAAGGCGAGATAGCGGTTTATATTGGAAGTATCGTCTTGGAAAGGCGTTAATAAGTTTGGTAGTCAAGGAAAGCTTATCCCTCGCTGCATTGGACAGATTGAGATCTTAGCAAGGGTAGGCTTAGTTACGTATTGACTTAAGTTACAACAAGAGCTTTTTGGGAGCCCGTGATGTGTCTCACGTTGTAATTGAAGGAGTGTTTGTCTGGCGAGGTGTAACACCCCAACCGATGGCGGAAACATCGGGATGTCACGTATTGATGATTGTTCAGTAGCTCATGGTGAATAATAAATTTCACTAAATAATTTAAATAAATTACATACAATTGTTCTACAAGAATTTGTACATCAAAATGAGTAATACTATGCACACATCTTCAAGCATTTAACTCAAATCTTCAAGCAAGTAGAACCTGAAACATGTTAAGTTTGAAAATATTTTGGGTCAACAAAAAGTTGGTGAGAATACATAGGTTTTTTAATATAATTGATAACCATAGTTTGTACAACAATCACAGTTGTATGATGATAGAGTATGATTCCGACATGTAACAATGCGTCTTTGTACAACCAAACCTTGTGTCGACTGATGACTAACTCGCAAGTTAGTTAAATGTTGTTACTGTTATCGATCATCCCTGAATTTATGCGGGGGGATGGGTTTGTCAGACCTATAGCGCTAAAATCTAAACAGGCGGCTTGATCATTGTTAATGATTGTACTGTGTCTTTTTGTTACAGTCAAATGATAGAATGATAGTGTAATTGAATCACAAGTAAGTATGAGTAAATGATGGTATAAAATGTTTAAACATGTTTCACCCCAAAAATGTAAAAGAGAAAAGGGGCTATGTAAACTCACCTTGGCAAAATGTTAAGTCTCGTGAAAATAGAATTTGTGTTGCCCAACGATGCCAAGTATTACCCTATCAAAAGACGATGAGCAATCGATGGTCAACCAAAAAGTCAACGAGCGAACGATTTGAATATTAATACAGAGATTTAGAGGTAATTGAGAATAGAGGTTTTGTTTTCGGCACTTGGAGGTGGTTCGGGTCGTTTCAATTTATACTATGATTATCAGTTTGGAAGGTCTTGAATGCTTGACCACCCCATGGTCAAGCTTGCTGTAATTGAGCCAATTAGGGACTGTTTGAGCGTGATTTCAGGAGGGGATTGACGCGGGTGACGTGTTGGTCAAAGTCGAGTCGGGTATTTCGAGTATGGTTTCCATATTAGTCTTAATTATGTGGTCATCGTAGTGGTCAAAGAAGAAAAATAAAAAAAAAATATGACATCAGTGTCTGTTTCGAGTTGCAGACAAAGAAGAGAAGAACTGAATTCGGGTTTAAATATTTTAGTGTACATGGTTCATCACTAATTGCCTAAGTGGCGTAGTGGTGGTGTTGTTGTTTGATTTGGTAGCCATCCCGGGTTCGAGCCACAACAGGTGCATATATTTTTTTTTTAGATAAGGGGGAGGCCAAGAGGTGGGCAGAATCTAAGGTGAAGGGAAAGGGGAGGTGGGCCGAGGTTTTGTTTGGGCTGAAACTTGTCTGGGCTTGTCTGGGTGGGCCGGCTGATTGATTGGGTTAAATGGCAAAACCAACTAATTATGTATCATCATTTTTATTATTGTTATTATTATTATTATTATTATTATTATATATATACAATTCTATATATATATATATATATATAGGTTGTGTGTTAGGCATATTTGTATAAAATTAAGGATAAAATATATATAATGAGGGCTTTATGTATAAAATTTTGGGGAAAAATTTTGTGATGTTACACGAGGCGCCTGTGATACCGCCAGAGGAGATTACTGCCAACGACAGATTGCGTTTTGTCAAGGAACCTGTTGAAGTTATGGACTGGAAAGTCCAGAAGTTGAGATAGAGTAATATCAAGATTGGACAAGGTCGGATGGAATTCTAGTCATGGACTAGAGTCTACTTGGAAAGAGGAGATCAACGGATGTTAAAGTATTCTCGTTTATTACTGTCTGAACCGAAGTTAGTAGTTACGTAACGAAAATTTCGGGGACGAAATTTCTTAAACGAGGGGAGAATGTGACAACCGGTAAAATTCGGTCAATCGTTGACTGGACCTTGATCATGATCCCTATATGCTTCGCATATACTAAGGTTGATTTTGGTTAAGTTGAGTTGTTACAAGTCCAACAAATGTCTTTCGTGAAGTTCGTGGACGTCTAGATGTTCTAAAGAAAGACGGCGCATCTTAACGCTAACGAACTGATATCGATGAGAATTCGTCAGAATGGACAAACTTATAGTTATTGCGTATAAATACGGCACGTATTTATTGTTGAAGCGATCGGACGTGGAATCGGCTTGAAGTATGGATTAAAACGAAGCGTTTGGAGAACGCGGGGAGTAACCGATATGAGAACCGAACATCGAAATGCGTGGTTTTAACCGCATTTATGCTTTTGAAATAATTATTTATTTTAAATAATGTTATTTATTTAATATCGAAAGCTATCGGGTCGTTTAAATGGAGGAAACGGTAACCAGTTAGGATAACGCGATTCTAACGGACGCTCTGAAAGAATGCGTAGGATACCGATATTAATTATATTTTTGCTCGGTCTAACGTTATTTAAGATTACGAATAAAACCGACTAATTCTTATAATTAATTATTGAGCCTAGATATGAACCGAGACGTTTCGCGAGATTACGGGTTCGAAACGCGGTATCTACCTACCTAACTCTAACCCTAGCTATAAAAGGGTATTCTTCTTCTTCATTTCTCATTTCTTATCCCACAACATTCAAGAAAACCCACAAAACCTCTCAAGCTCTCTCTCTAAGGTAATTCTCTCATCTCTCTCAACTCTCTCTCGCAGCTCTCTCTCTCTACCCCTATTTCTCTCACTCGTCTCTCTCTCCTCTCCTTGCAGCAGAGCCGGCTGACCACCACTCCTTAGTGGCAGCAGCGGCATGGTGGTCCGAAGCCCAAATCGAGCAGAAGAAGGAGCAGAGGGCGGGGGCTGTTTGTTCGAGTGGCTGTTGTAGTGAGGAAGATGATGGCGGCAGTAGGTGGTATGGTCCGGTTGGAGTCTTGGTCGGGTTATGGTGGCTTGATTTGGCTCGGGTTTGGTCCGATTGGGGCTGGTCAGGTTGTTGTTTGGCGGGTTCAGGTGTTGTTTGGCTGGTTATGGTTGTGGTTGCCGGAGCAGACAGCGGCGGCGGCAGCCCCTGGTGGCTGTGGTGGAGTTGTTCGGGCCGGGTCTTGGGTCGGACGGACCAGATCTGGTCTGGTTCAGCCCCAAAAATGGTGGTGATTTTGCTTGCATGCAGCAGATTAAGTTGTTCGGGTTCAGATCTGAGTTGGGTACTCGGGTCTGGTTCGGTTATGTTGATGATTCGAGTGATAAATGGTCCGATCGGGTACAAGGGCTGTATTGTCTGGGTGTTTTAAGGCTGCATGTTGGTTGATGTTGATGGTGATAATATTCGGGTTCAGGTTGGTGCTTGGGTTCGGGTCCCGAGTGTAAAGGATTAAAGGATGGTTTAAGTCGCGGATTGGAGCCGGTTAGAAGTGATTTCGAGTCAGATCTGGTCAACAAGCGATGCATGCATATAATATATGGTATATTATCTTGATTTGTTGTTATTATTATTATTATATATATATAAGTGTATATATATGTATATTATAGATACGAAACTAATGTGACTCACGAAACGAACCGACATTGATTATATAATAAGCTATATTGAATATTAAAGACGGATTTGATAATATTGTATATCGGACTGGACCGTTGGACTATATTATATAATTATATCTATATATACTTATATATATATATATTATGATGTACATAATTATACAAGTATAATTTATATAAAATGGTGAAATGTATAAAGTCTCGTTCGATGGAAATACGGATAAATATATTGAATATTATGTATTTGTAATTAACGAGTTAACGATAACCCGCGCGTTGCAGCGGGATGTTGATTACGAATGTCTTTGGTATCACCATTTGAGATACGGAAATCATTAAGCTTATGTTAAATATTCTTTTCTTTTGCTTTATCCACAGTCTACACCACCACCCTAAAGAATTGTTTGGAAATTTCCCAAAAAGGAAATCAACTCCATATGTAGATAACAAAACGCAACACTGATATTTTCTCGTATCAATAAAACATATACTGAATATATCTACTTCATCTTTGCAATGGTACGACACGCACGTTGCTGCACGTGGCAGCTTTGTATATCATTCAGTGTTTCGTTATAGGAAATGAAATACAAATATGCTAATATTGAGTATCGGGTTAGGTCGGGTTGCTTCAGTAAAAAAAAATTATGCATATAAAGATAAATAAGAACAAAAGTGGCCTTTTCTTTGCATAACCTGAGCAACCGGTGCTTGGTTTTCTTGCTGCAATGGTCGCATGATTTTTTTTTTATTTTTGCCAGGTTATTGTTTGAACCATGATGATCTAGTGTGATGTTAGTGGTCTGTCACCTTCCTGGGCTTTTAAGCTGCAAGGCATAATATTCCTGCCCTGTTAGGGTGCATACCAATGCTTCCTTGACTCCTTGTCAACCAAAACTAAGCATGCCACTTCCTCCCATAAGGTTGCGTCAATTTTTCGTCAACGCAAAAAATTAAAAATGTTTTAAAAATTTCAATTTCTTTAGATCTAAAAGTTATTTTTGAAAGTAAATGATATATAATTGAAGAAAATCACCAAGAAGTTGCCATGAAAGCAAATGATATATAATCAAAGAACATGAAACAATTAACTTCATTAGAAACTTATTCCTGAACCAAAGTGCTGCAATTAAAAGAAAGAATTATACACATGGATTTGATTTTGATTTATAATCCTAGCAACTTGCATCAAGCCAAGTTCTATAGTTAATAAGCTTTCATGTTGCATTAAATCGACATAAGTATACACGCACACAAATACATAAAACAATTAACATAATTAGGACATATATACATCAACTGAATGATAATCAATTACTATTTCATCAATTGTATCATCAACTTTAAAGCTAGATCTAATGTAGTTAAATTTAAATAAGTTATTGTTTTAAAAGGTGACAAAATACATTATACTTAATTAATAAGTGCTCTATGGCTATCTTTAGTGAATATAGTAACCGTGTATGTGTTGTCCAACATTCCATGTATCTACTAATGGTAACTGTATATGTATGTGTGCCCTAGGTCCTTTCTAGTGTGTTGCATTGACACATTAAGGGCCCTGCTCATATGGCTATTGTTGAAATCAATAGAACTGAGACCCAATTTGTGTGGTAACATAATTATAATATAAAACTAATAGATATTAAAAAAAATGCATTTGGTTGCAAGGATGTATGATAAATCATCAATAGGTTGGCCAGCTTTGTATCCATAGAAAATTACTAAACTCTGCCCGTAAACCTCATGATTTTCTGAAAGGGGTGGCGGCGCAGCTTGTTGCCCGTTTACCTTCTATTTTGATGTAACTTTCGTATTTCGTTTTAATGTGAAATATTTAATTTGATATAAATTTTCATGTTTATTTTTGAAATCTTTTAATCAACTTTGAATATTTCGAAACAGATGAATTAATTGCCGGCTGATAATATAGAAAATACTCAATGTCAAAGTAAAACATGCATTGACTATTTATGGTTTAGGACTAATTACAACCTATACTGTAAAAAAAAACACTTTATATGTATTTGTCAGGAATTATGGGTTTCATACACCTTGTGACGTCACATTCTAGGGTATATGACATTGCATTCTGGGTATGTGGCAGCCTCCTATTGGTGTATGATGTGAGCCAGGGTGTATGATTCCTAATTAAGAGGTGTATGGTTCTTAAATACCATTTGTCAGGGCATTGTCAAATTATTAACACATTTTTACTCAATAGAATGTACCTAAAATAACCACAAATAAACAATAACAATGCTTTTAAAAAAAACAATCACCGATGATTTTTAAAGCCATTGTCATTGTCAAATTAAGATCATTTATTGGGATCAATAATGAGTAGGGTTTTTTTTTTTAGAAAATCACTCGTATTCCACTACATTGAATTAAGAAGATATTAAAATAATTTATGGTAAAGTAGATACGGAGGGCTTTTGGTTCTTCACTTTTGCATCAACTAAAACATAAATACGTTTATCCAAATGCATATGCATAATCTAAAAGCAATAACATATGACAGAGGGGTGGTAAAACTGATTGAACCCGGATTAGAATAATTATGAAATATAATATAATTGTAAACTAATTGCGAACAGAACTGCAAACTAAAAAGTGAGAAACTGGTAACATAAAACAGAATTAAACCCAGATTATATTAAACTGAAAAAAATGAAGTATTACCTTTTAATACAAAGTCTATACACCATAACCCTGGATTACAAAACAGGGAAGAAGAATGTAAACGGAAAATGCAGGAATTAAATGAGTAGGGTTAAATTTTTTGTAACCTTTGATGCGAATATGATAAATGGCTTCGTATGGATGATGAAGAAGACAATATGAAACTACAGAATAGAAGATGTAAAGAAGTGAAGAATATGAAGAGGTTATATGGAAGAAAAGGGTGGTGTTGGGGGGAAAGGGGGGACGGTTACCAAAAAATGGCAAATGGTGGTAAATGGTTTCCAAAACCGTCTGGCATAAGGGAAAGGTAACGGAGGTATAACGGAACCTAATTTATCCGTTAAGTTAGTATTTGTAGTATATATAATATTTGGGTAACTATAGACAACTTGTGTTGTCTGGATTGTATAAAAACAGAGGAAACTCTGCCAAAATTTTATAAGATCCAGAGCACAACAAGGGCAATATACTTTCCTAAAAACAAATATATTTATCCGATTCTATGATTAAATACGAGCTATACGTTTCGTAGCACTAAGTCCAACGTAAGTTGCACACGAGTGGTAACAAGTGCGCAACTTGAGTACCATGTCGTATGTCAACACCTAAATAAGTCGTGATTGGTTCGTGAAGTCCCACCACTTTCTAGACTCGGATTCGTACATACGAATCTAGATAGCTGAATAATATGCTTTTCGCGTTAGATCTTAAGGTGTCTTTGTTGGTAATTAGGACACAAAGATGTGAATAATGATTCAAGCGTTGATAGCTAACTTAGCAGGAATGTTCAGGTGAGTTCATGGCCCACTTTTACTGTTTTATAACTGTTTTCGGGGTGGAAGACATACTTGTTTTATGAAAATCTGTTTACTATAAAACGTAACAAAGATTTGATTATACGGATTGGTATAAAAGGAGATAAATTGCATTGAATTGTACAGATTGGTACAAAAAGGGATAATTTGTACGGGGATATACAAATTGGTATTAAATGGATAAATGGTATTATATGTTTTTCTCGACCCTTTTCATTTAAATGTTTTTCGGACATCTTAACAATCGGGGAGATTAATATGCGGGTATGATGAATAAACTGGAAATATAGAATATATGATGCCCTTAGGATAAGTGCACCGGTGGGTACGTAGAGTAAACGTGACACTAGTGACGACCGACGGGTTGCCACCCTTTCCCAGCACACCTTAATCTTTAGCCTTCAGAAAAGGCCGTTGTTTATGTTATAGTACTATTGGGTTGACGCCCCCGTTTTCATGATTTGACCGAATCAAAATCTGCTTGAAAAATGAACATAACCTCCAAAAAGTACCTCTTGCGGTAGAGGCCACCACACGGGAACAAAGTTATGGATTGATTAAGAGCCTTAGGATACATCATATGCTTGTAAGACCTAGCTAGTCTACATAATTCTATTATAATAATACGGAAATCATACGTCCTTTGTTTTAAAAGCTAAAGAAATATGAGTAGTTGCTTTAAAACCTGTAAATGTGACAATCGCTTTTTATTTTATAAAAACATGTTGGCATCGAATGTTTTGTTTTACTACTTCTGCTTTTAAATACATTTTAAACTATGGGAAGAAATCTCATTATTGAACAGGATGGTTCAGGTTGGGTGATTATGGGAAGAAATCACGTCATTGAATATGGGTTTACAAAGTACAAACATAAAACCATGAACTCACCAACTTTATGTTGACGTCTTTAAGTATGTCTTTCAGGGTTAGATTTTGGCAATGGCATGGTTGGAATAGGCAAACATCTTGAAACTGGAAACCTTAGGAGTTTAGAAATGGCGTTTGGAGTTCAAAGAGTCTTAGAAGTATATATTCCGTTGCGTAGTATTAAAGAGATCAACCCACAAGGATTTTCGGGGTGTGACATTTTCCATGTTAGTACCATACCCGTCTTCCGTCATGAATTCCATAGCCGGTAAGTAACAATCTTCCCACGACGTGTTTTCCATTTTCAGATTGAAGATTTTCGTGTTTTCCATAGCGTGGTGTCATGGAGTAACTCTCTTGACTCGCGTGCTGCTCTTGGACTCCTTCTATAATAAGCTTTTGACCCGACTATGATGTGATTCGGAAACGATAGATGCAAGAATAGCAAGATTGGTAACCAAACATTTTTTATTACAAGGAAGAGTTACACAATAACCTTGCAATGCTTTACAAGGTGAATGCTTAGAGATTTTGGAGGTGATTAGCAAATGAGCCTACATCACCTATTTATACTAATTCCCTAATCTAGATTATTACTAATCTAGAGTTTTCAAAGTATAAAATATACATAATATCTTGGATATTTACAAGGAGTGTTCTAGATAATGAAAGATTAATATCTTTAATATTTTGGCTGAAAATCTCTAGATCCCCCCCCCCCTCTGATATTTCTTGACTTCAAAACCTGATTTTTGTAAGGAATGACCACCCATGAATGTCTCTTGAAGCTGGTAGAATTTTTAAAAAACTCGAGTACCTTGTGATCTGAATATTTGGGGGTAATTTGGTGCTGTTTGAGCTGAATTTTGAACGGGTCGTGACAGTGGGCTTGCTCAGGGAAGGCTTCACGCGTCTGTGTTGTAGTGTTCACAAACCACGTGAATAAACTGACCGCTCACGTCACGCCTGCTCGCTCGCAACCCGGAACTCACCTACTTATGTGAAAATTGATTGACGCACGTGTTAAAAAAAAGATAGTTAACTTGGAGTGGGTACTTCCTCTTCTTGTTACAGAAGCCAAAATATAATAAAAAGCAGAAAACAAAAACAAAAAAGAGACTCGAGAGGAGAGAGAGAGAGTAGAGAGAGAGAGTGTGTGTGCTCACTACGACGACGTCAATGGCGGTTAGGTCATCTGCGACATCGTTTTACATAACCTCTATATAATTCCACTCCATCCTTCTGTTCTATCTTCCTCTCCATTTCTTTTATTTATTTCAACAACAAACCAAACCCTAATTTCCCCCATTTTGCAATTATTATTATCTTCAAAAGTATTTTTAGTTGCGGTTTTGTTAGTAGGGAGTTCCGATGGGTGCGGCGGAGAAGACGACTACTTCTAACAGCAATTCGATGCAGGTTAGCTTAATTTGTTCGTTTCTGTAACTCGTCTCACCGTAATTATATTGTTTTCTGTTAATATTTTATTGTAAGTATATGCAAGTATTTTGGATGTTGATTTTGCAGCTTAAGCTTAGGGTTTTCGTTAGGTGTTGGAATGATATGATGTTTCTGGATATGTGAATTGAATTGTATCTGGCTTGATGGCTTTGAATAGTTGTTTTGTGGTTAGTGGTGGAGATTTGATTGTTATTGGCCCTAGGATGGGATTTTTTGTGGTTAGTTTTAGATGATATGTTAGTGAACAGTAGGATGTTCTGTAATCGTTGCTTTTGAGGATTTCTTCCTTCGTTACGGTAGGTTTTTGTTTTGCACAGAATTGCGTTTTTCTTGCTTTTAGGATATGCTGGTATATGTTCCACTCACATTGAAGTGCTTGCTTTTATGTGAAATGGAAGGGTTGGGAAGCAACTAGGTTATTGGCACCTTAATTTGTGGAGATAGTACATAGCTAATGGCGGACGGTTAATCATGCATCATGTAGTGGCGTTGATAGCCAAAAGACAAGGAGGTACATGCACCAATCGGGCTTGACAAGCCCGATTGTTATGTGTTATGTGTCTTATGTCCAAGGCTTGAGGCAAAACCACTATCGAGCCGTGGTCTCACCGGAAGCAGCCCCTCTATTCCCACGCGGTAGAGGTAAGGCTGTCTACATATATAGGCGTTAACATGAATTAGATCTTAGGTAGATCATGTATGATTGTATTGGAAATTTGTAATTACTAATGTATGATGTAGGGTTAGATGATGAGGTTAGGTTTTCGTACTGCAAAGCTTGATGATTACACATATATAGGCATTAACATGAATTAGATCTTAGGTAGATCATGTATGATTGTATCGGAAATTTTTAATTACTAATGTATGATGTAGAGCGTTTTGAATATGTTTGGTTGTTTTCTAGGACGGGCGGACTGTATAATGGCGTTAATTATAAGTTTATAACGTGATTCTTTGGTTAATTTAGTGGATTATTTTTGTTCATCAATCGGTCCTTATTACATATAGATGGGGAGAATTTCTGTAGATTCAGAAATTAAGAGTAAATCTTTATTTCTCTTTACCAATGGTGTAGCTCCTCTTTTGTGTGGGCTTGGAGGTAAAAGGTCTATAAGTTAGTGTGATGAGGCAGATTATCAAGTAAATAAAGGTTGTTAAATGGTTTATTTCTATGGCATGTGATATTGCATGTTGAACCTTCTTGCTAATTAGTTTGTTTATATTGTGCACATGCATTTCTCATCGACATATTTCGTAAGCTTCACAATTACCAACTCCATTTGTTTTCTTATAGTAAGTAACATTGACACTCAGAAATATTTGAAGCCTAGATCAGTGCAAACTGCAAGACAGTAAAAGAAATATCACAATCACTCTAATTGATCCAACACATAAATAGTCAGAAAAAAAACGAACACGGTATACAAGTGACCTACATCCACGGCTGCACTAGCAAGAGAATTTTATCATTGAGGCGTTGAAGGTTATAATTACAAATTATCTATATTTATAGAGATTGGAAATTTAGTGGAATATTTTTTTTTTCATGAGCCGGTCCTTATTAGTTATTACATATAGAGAGAATTTCTTTAGATGCAGAAATTTAGATTGAATCTCTATTTCTCTTTTCCAATGGATGTTCCTCTTTTATGTGGGCTTGGAGGTAGTAGGAATCAAGTAAATAAAGGTTGTTAAATGGTCTATTTCTATGGCATGGGATATTGCTTGTTGAACCTTCTTGCTAAATAGTTTGTTTATATTGAGCACATGCATTTCTCATTGACATGTTTGGCTGACCAAAGTGACCCACGTCCACGGCTGCACTAGCAAGACAATTTTATCATTGAGGTGTTGAAGATTTACAAATTAATCTATATTTATAGAGATTGGAATCAGGGTTAACACCTTCTAATTAGGCAACTAAACAGCCTGTCAATTTGCTGTCAAATTGGTATTTGGTAAGCTACCAAAAATAATTAAACCGGTTAAGGCTAGAGCCGGCTGCCCTCAAGCCTCCACATGCATAACAATGAGCACCTTAGAACACCTCACACTTTTTATAACAAAGGTTACAAAAGCTATCAAGCCATATGTTGAGTTATTTCATTCTTACTACACTCTTGTTCTTTACATTGTGTTCCCAAGTTTAATAAATGAAATAAAAGAATAGAAAGGTTATTAAGGACACAAAAGAAAGGGAGAGAAAAGAAATTTATATTTAATTTTGTGTATAGAGTTTGAAGGAAATAAAAGGGAATTATTTGTTCCCAAGTTGAAGGAAGAGAAAAGAAAGTTGCATTTTTACAACTATACCCTTAAATTATTTATGTAATAATATGTAGAGGGTAATTTGGGAATTTCAGAGAGTTAGATTTTAATCACTTTCCTCGCTCCAAATCTCTCCAATTTTGAAGGAAGAAAATTCACATCAATATTACTTCTTTTTCTCCCCACTACCTTCCATTAAAAACTCAGGAACATGACTGATTTTCACTTTCCTCCGGTTCCTTTTACTTTTCTCTTTAAAATAGAATCGGGAACACAACGTTAGTTATATCGTTAGTGAGCTAATTTCATATGGTTGTACAAAGTCACTTTTGAGCATGCCACACTCTTTTCTAGAATTGATTTATCAGGGGAATAGTGTTGTCACCTATTTATAGTTATGGAATTACTGTCATTGCTTATCTAGTTATGGACCTATAGAATACCATTGTTGCCTATTTTACTAATTAACACTGACTATTAGAATACCATTGGGACTCTTACTCTCAAAAGAACCTTGTTTTCAAGGTGGAGGGTCAAAATCTTTTGTCCAATCAATCCATGTTGATTTTGGATCGATTTTTTTTCCCTTTTGCCATGTCTAAAGACACTCCCAACATGGGCCTTTGTTCCAGCCCATTTGATGGATCCACAAGAAGTGCAGCTCCCTACAAGAATTTCGAACTTCTCAAGTGTGATCACATCCACATACTGCACCTCGTGTTTTTTCACAATGAAATTTCTTTCTAATATAAATTCTTGTCTATCCCAGATGTAAGCCTTTTATTTACTTTTGAGTCCTTATTTGCCGTCATTGATACTAGAATGAGATGCCCTGATATCAATTTGATAAAACCCAGCCCATAGTCACAGGATTCGCTAATCTACCTGCGTACCGCGAATCCAATCGTGCGTACCGGAATCGGGTACATTCGCGTACCGTTCGCATAGGATTCGCGATCCGATTCGTAAAATTGAGCGTACCCGATTGTGTAGAATTTCGAACCAAATATCACAGATTCGCGTACCGGATTGTCGAATTCGCTGTCTAGATTCAATGCGATTCGCGAATCGGAATTAAATGCTTCGAATTCTGCAGCAATTATGGTGACTATTCGCTTACCATAGCTAGATGAACAGTCTATTGTTTCCTTATAATTATGAACTTGGTTAGTTTGTTTTATGTTTTTGAACTTATAATTATGAAATTTGTTTTGGATTATGATTATGAAATGTTTATTGGAGTTATTTGAAAAAAATATATATTATATAATGTTTAGATACGAGACGGCGTACCAACTTATAGGGTACACCGTACCGCGTACCGAATTGGCGAACCGAATGAACCTACCCCCCTCGTACCGAATTTTAGAAATGCGCGAACCGCGTACCCGATTTCGTACCACGAACCGGAGCGTACCACGATTCATGTGACTATGACCCAGCCTTATTTAGTTGATCAAAGGAAAGAAATACAAAATTGTCTTGCTATTAAGAGGCAGCTGGCTCTTTGAACACATCTTATTTAACATGTAGTTTCTCTGCAGTGATGCACAACTTAACCTTAGATCATAGTCAGATTATCAAATATGCATAATACTTTATTTTTCCTAGTCCCTAATACTCTTACCTATGTTTTGATTATGGAAACACTATCATTGCTTACTAACCCTGAGAAATAATGCGTATCTACATATTTTGAAAGTTTCTGAAGCTTTTGAGCTTGGTTCTTTTGTTAATTTATCAATGGTTTTTGGTGGGCATTTTGTTTGTTTACTCCAACCAGTTTCTGTAAAGCAATTTCTGTCTTTGTTGTTGTTTCCAATTCCTTTTGACTTCTTTATTGGTGTTCTTTGTTTTTTTAATGTTATCTCTTAATGACTGAACAGTTTTCTTTTGGTAACTTTTTTGTGTATAGCGTGTCAAGGTGTACCGACTCAATGATGATGGAAAATGGGATGATCAAGGGACTGGTCATGTAACTATCGACTATTTAGAGGTTCGCCATAATTCGGTACTGAAAACTTGATAAAGTAAAGTTAACTTTCCCCCCTAAATAAGTTCCTAAAAGTTAAAGCTTCTTAAATCAATATTTATGTCAGAGATCTGAAGATTTGGGCTTGTTTGTATTTGACGAAGAAGACAATGAAACATTGCTTGTGCATCGCATTAGCTCAGAAGATATATACAGAAAGCAAGAAGGTACTTGTACCTTTGCGAACACACTCATGTCCTGATGAAGTGCCTGTGCTTAGTGGGTCAAAGCTGTGATTGTTTTTTCTTTGTGTTTGTCTTGTCTTGCTATTCCAGATACAATAATCTCATGGAGGGATCCAGAGTATTCAAGTGAATTAGCTCTTAGCTTTCAGGAGACTACAGGGTGCTCGTACATATGGTAAATTTTAAATAAATTTTATTATTAGTATCTATCTATGTTATGTTATTTGACTTTGATATATGCATTGATTTGAATGGTACTTTCCCAGGGACCATATTTGCAATGCGCAGCGGAATTTGCATTTTAATACCCTCAGCAGTAAGTATTTGTGATTTATACATTCAGTCCAGGCAGAGTTGGTATTTTTTTGTTTTTTTTTGTCCAGTTCTCTTTATCTTTCTTGTTTGTCTTTGCGGTATAGCTAGTCATTCTGCGTCAAATTTCTGAGCAAAGTTTCATATTTCTCTTCCATCTTTTGCATCTATTATAGCCATTATGATGCCTAATTTCTAGCGATTTGTTGCAATGCTGTATTGTAGATGTCAGTTAATCTTTTGAGGCTTTAAATTTATACATAATAAATCATGTTGAAACTGGTGTCTTTGTTTGCCATTTTGGTGGGACCTAATGTTTTGAATCCCTTTATGGCACACCTTGATGTTCACTAATCAATTCTAGAGTGTTGAAACATACTTTCTTCGTTTAGTATATGATTTGTTGCCTTGTGTCCACTAGAGGTGGTAAATTTCAACCCATTCATATGAACTGGGTTAGATATTATTAATAATGTGGAAACCAATTAAGAAGTTGGATTTAAAGGAAGCGTGTCAAATTGGCTGAAACTTGAAAGTGGCTTACATATGTCCAATTCTCAACCTCGTGAATAATTTTAAAAAAAATTAGAACACCATTTTTATAATATAATTAATGCATCAATTTACCCTGGCTGTGGGTTAACTTAAATTGTGGTGCTTATATTGGCTTATGTGTGTTCTGTGAGAAGACTTCAACTAGATTTTGTATAAGCTGATATACTGAATTCTGATTAGTTCCAACTTCCAAGTGAGATGGGTGAATTTGTGGTGACCTAGCTCCTAGCATACCTATTTGAGTGTAGTTGGTACTCTAACTTATTAAACCTGATATCATTTGAAATATGTTTATGTGTGTCGGTGACTGGGTGTATGCATGAAGATTTGTGTGTCATCAGTTATCAACCTATAAACTTCCTAATATTGTTTTTCTTTGTGTATAAGTTGTTGGAAAGTGTAGATAAAATGTGTCAACCCTTTTTATGTATGATTGGACAATCAGTTGGTACATGATAAAATGTCATTGATGGAATTAGCCTCTCAGAACTTTGTATATTGATTTGTATCTAAGTAGGAAACCTTTTTCTATTGTGACGACTTGATAATTCAGTATATTACTTGTTCAGATGAGACATACCATGGTGCCAACAGTGAGTTGAGGGAACTGCCAGAGGTAGAGCTGTCATCGCTTCCTTCAATACTTAAGGTTCGGTTTATAAATCTATTATTTTCTTTTCTGGCAAAATTTCTGTGTTTTTTAAAATACAGTTCAATTGCTGGGATACTGTTTCTGGAAGCAAAATTCTTTCTTGGCGCGTGATTGTTTTGATTTGCCTACTTATATAATATGTATACACTGTTTGTTAACCCTTGTCTACGATTGATTTATCATGTAGGTTGTGGTTGACAGTAGCATTACGGATCAGTTGTGCGTGACGGAACTCATACTGCATGATGTATGCTATTCCCAATCTCTGTTTACTCTGTAGATTTAGAGAGCTGGTTGTCTGTTAGTTAACTTTAGAGGTGGAAAATTGGACGACTGGTCGTAACCAGTGATTTAGTGCTATGGGTTGTGACCCGCTCGGTTGGGTTGACCTGAAGAATGGTTTTGTTCGAGGATTTTTTTTTTTTTAAACAAGTAGTTTGTCAAATATGGTTAAAAACTTGTATAATATCAATAAAATTACATTTTCTTTTAAACAATATAAATTAGGATGTTGTATGCATTACAACTACAGTTTGGGTGCTTTTGATCCTTATGACTGTATTCTGTTTAGCGAGTTTCCTTACTCGTTTGACCCTTTAGATATAAGGCTTCACCTGAGTCTTGTTGATAGGTTAATCTGTTAAAATCACCACCTCAAGCTTACTTGGATTTTTCAGCCCATTTGATGCCTGTGTATTTCTTAATATTATTATGAGATGTATAGGGACTATCATAGACTAAGAAAGTAAGAAACAGGTTGTTAAATTTTGTGTTGTTTTGTACTAGAAGGTTATGTATCAGAATTTGAGATTTACTTGTTAAATTCAAAAGAAACTTTAAGAGAACGTATGTGTTCTTTTGTACAAGAAGGTTATGTATCACAATTTGAGATTTACCATTTACATATAAGAATGCTGATTAAACAATTTTTTTTAGGAAACAACAGTGAAGTTTGTAACAAGATTGTCATTTAATCTCTTACATGTTAATTTCTCAGCCTCAGTTTTTTTAATGTTAGCGTTCATACTTTGTAAATATTTCATATTTGCATGGGAGAGTAAATTTCTCAATCTGTAACTTATGCAGCAAAAGTTCTTCCGGAAGTTGATGGATTTGTTCAGTGTGTGTGAAGATTTGGAAAACTATGATGGCCTTCACATAATATACAAAATTGTCAGAGGGATCAGTTAATACCATGACTCATGCTTTATCATTGAGGAACAAATCTGACATCTTTTTTGCAGAATGCTAACTTTACAAATTCTTTTTGCAGTACTGCTCAACAGTCCTCCAATCTTCGAGAAAATATTTTCTGATGAACTAATCATGGATATTGTTGGATGTCTTGAATGTAAGTTGTATTGGTCTTTAATTTGTTATTTTGTTTGTGTGGCAATATGGTTCTAGTTAAACCCTGCTTGAGTGGCTTTTAATCATTAATGCTTATTGGGAGTAAGCGTGGCTGTTCATTTTACCCGTAAGTGGTGAAATATTAACGTCATCGTGTTTAAAAATCTTAGTTATGTCTGTTGTGTACATAGAGAAGTTGCTTTTAAATTCTACTCATTGTGCCTGTTAGGAATTATAACAGCTTTTTAAACTACTAGTTGGTACAAATACAAATATATCGACTCCACCATGTGTAAATGCTAAGTTTTTATTGCTTAATTTACAAAAAGGTCCATGTTGCATACAGATAGTAAGTGCTTTAGAATTATTGAAGATGGTAGCCGGGGCCTATGGTTAGTCAAGGTGGTTACCAAGACCCTCAAGGTTTAGGTAACAAGGGTTTATGGTGGGGAGGCATATACAAGGTATTTCAAAAGCATCCGCAAAAAAATAGCAGCCTTTCAGTGGTTAAAACTAAATCACTGGCATATATAAGTATGCTGAGATAAAAATATATATTGACGTTACACAAATTGAGTTTGATGTTGTTATAGTTGATTACCCCTCGATGGGGGGAAAAATCAAATACGCCAATAGTCGGGAGCATCATAATGAATTGTATAAACAATTCATTTGTTACTTTTTCTTGTAATGAGATCTAACTGCATCATTTATTTAGATCTCATTTTTCTTGTAATTAGGACGTATTGGCGAGCTGTTGCACTGACTTGCTATATTGTAATATGATATGACTAGTGTTGCTGATGTTCATAGTATTTCAGAAGACTTTCAGCTCAAGTTTCTGTCTTAATATGTCCCAACATATATCACTTCACTTGAAGGAACATCACTAAATGCTGATTTTTCACTCTTATCATTGGGTGTTATATCCTTTTGTTTAATTTTTTAGGCCCCTTTTATCAGTACTGCCGAAAGTATTTTGAAATTGAACAGTAAATGGATTGGAATGTGAAATCTTAGCATGTCAACAGTTTCTTGACCACGCATTAGCAATTACCTTATGCTATACTTCAAGTATTTTGTTGAGAAACTATCAGTAAAGGAACGTCACCCTGTGCTTGCAATTGTGTTATATGTTTGGGGTACTTGGATTATAGTGGATTATTGCTCTAGATCATGGCTCATGGTTGTTGCTTTATATTCATGTGCAGATGACCCTGATGTACCTCACGTTCATCATCGCAACTTCCTTAAAGAACATGTGGTATTAAAGGAGGTAGTTATTTTATTGATGGGAAATAGGACATCATTTAGTTCATAGCAAGGTTGTAAAAATCGCTCTAGGCGGCTGCCTAGGCGCTAGTCGGTACCATATATCGGAAATAAGCCCTAGTCGAGGGATTAGGCGTTTTGGTGATTAGGCGGGCTTAGGCGATCCAAGGCGGACCTAGGCGGACTCGAGATAATTCCAAAATAAAAAAAAATAAAAAAATCATTTAAGTGTTAAAAGCTAAAACCCTACTTTGTTCAGCCGTCAAGACTCAAGATGCTTACCTCCATCCTTTTTTCAGCCGCCGCACACCACCAGCATGACTCTTCTTCTCCGACGGGACCAATGGCTCTGCTTGAGAAGAAATGAAGGCGGCTCTGCTCAGGATCCAGGAAGAAAGAAGGTTTAAAAAAAAGATGACCTAGTTAGTCTATTATGTGGGCTTTTTTTGAAGGGTATTATGTGGGCTTTTATTCATATAAAGTCATGGCCCATTACCAATTACATCTTTTGATTTTAACCAAATCTTAAGAGACTTAATATTTTTTTGTTTCCTTTTTTAAGCCAAATACCAATAAAACATGTGAATTTTTAAGTATTATGTGAATTGTTCGAAATTTAAAGTATTACCTGAATTTCTAAGTATTATTTTCATATAAATCTGTGTATATATATAAAAATACGTATAAAAATACCAAAACGCCTAATTCCCCCTAGTCCCGACTAGTCCCTAGGCTGGACCTCACCGCCCGCCTAGCGCCTAGCGACTTTTGCAACCTTGGTTCATAGTGTATAAGTATTTATGTCATACATCATTCATGTAGGCCATTCCAATTAAGGATCCCTTAGCTTTGTCGAAGATACATCAAACATACAGAATCAGTTACCTGAAGGTAAAGTCTTTAATGTTACAACATCGATTGTTTCATTCAATCCCTGGTACAGTTTTTAATGTATGTTACTTTTCTTAGGATGTTGTTTTAGCTAGAGTATTGGATGAGGCCACAGTTGCAAGCTTGAATTCCATAATCCACTCAAATAATGGAATGGTGAGGTTATTTCATTTCAGCTGTGAAATAGTGACTTAATTATTTTTCTTTATCTGCTATTTTTTTTTGCAGGTTGTAACCATGTTGAAAGATGATAACACCTTTATCAAGGAGTTGTTTACAAAATTAAAATCACCTTCCTTGGGGCCTGACTCCAAGATAAATTTGGTAAACATGGGTTCTTGACACTTTATATGTTTGATTTTATCCAAAAACTTGTCAGTGCATATTTGATGGCTATCATAAGAGCGATTATGACCCGTTTTACTTCTGCATGGGTTGATTTGGGTTAAGTTTTTTTCCCTGTCACTGGTCAATTAGGTAAAATATAGCTTAAAAGGGAGCAGGTTGAATTTTGCTTGAAGCGCAGTTTTAATGCATAAAGCCCCTGGTTTTAAAAATAACGCCTCAGCCGTGCCTGATGTGTGAGGTGACCGGGCATTGGGTTGGGTAAAACACATTAGGGGAGATGATGTTTAGCATTTTCAGAAGGCGCTGCTGAGGCGGCCACATCGCTTGATGCGCTGCTTTGAGGGGAAGTTGGGAGATCAATCGCTAGTTTACTCAATCGACCCATGAGAGAGAAGGGATGAGAAGAAGGCTGGGACTCGCCTAATGTGTGAGGTGACTGGGCATTGGGTTGGGTAAAATACATTAGGGGAGGTGATGTTTAGCATTTTCAGAAGGCGACGTTGAGGCGGCCACATTGCTTGATGCGCTGCTTTGAGGGGAAGGTTGGGAGATCAATCGCTAGTTTACTCAATCGACTCATGAGAGAGAAGGGACGAGAAGAAGGCTGGGACTCACCTAATGGAACACACATGGCGATGATGATGGAGAAGGTTGTGTAAGAGAAGTTGGGATGGACTGATGGAGATTTAAGAGACACACGGCTGCCTTTCAAAAACAAAACCCTTAAAATGAATACTACTCTATTTTTATGTGTTTTTTTTATTTACCTCTGATTTCTTTAAAAATTAAAGCCCAAAAAGTGAGTCCCTGCATATGCTACTTTTACAGCATGCACAAACTACTTTTACTTAGGTAGTACTTCGACCTAGGTTCCTCCTTTTAGTTGTACATAAAGCTTCTTTGGTTGTACCTATCTTTTATCTTTTATTGTATTTGTTTATGATATGAGTCCAACTTATCAGCGGGTCGACCCATCTGGGTCAAACAGGTCCCGGTTCAATTATCTTGACCCGATCAATCAGAAGCAAAGTTTTAGGGCTGAATTAGTGGGGGGTTGAATGCTAGGGGAGTCAAAGTCAAGAGGAGAGTCAAAAGGCTGATTTAAGGGCTGAAGTTTAGGATTAATAACTCTCTTATTTTTCATATAAGTAGTGCATTTCCTACTCTATTTGTCTATGTCTTGTTTAAGTTAATTATCAAGTTTTCTTGTATTGGAGATTAGCCCTCTCGAATCGGGCCAACTATCTTATTATTTCAATAAAAATCAGCCTTAATTTCTAGTGTCTATCATTTGGTTCCATTGCCGGGAAACGATGGCTCCAAGTACCCGTGGTAACCCAGACAACGGCAGTGATCAAACTGATCCAGTCGCCACCCAATTAGCTGCAATCGCAGCCCAATTTGAGTACCTAAAAGGTAAAGTTGCTGCCCTAGAGGTGTAACGAGAAAAGTCCAGCCGCGGTCCAGGGAAGTCTGATGAAGCTGAGACTTCTTGGCGAAATAACCAGCACCGTCCTTCTACAAAGATTATCCTACCCGCCTTCAGCGGTGGTGATCCAAGAGGTTGGATTCTGAAAGCTGAAAAATACTTCAAATACTATGATGTTTCTGATGAAGATAAGGTTGATGTAGCCGCTATGCATCTGGAGGGAGACGCTCTTGATTTATACTCTTGGTTATCAACAAATCAAGAGATCTCATTTTGGGAGGAATTGGTGCATGCTCTACAGAAAAACTTTGGTCCAGCAGAGTTTCAAAATCCTGATGAATACCTATGTAGTATTCGTCAAACAGGCACTGTACAAGAGTATCGTCAGGAATTTGCAAAGCGGTCAGCAAGGGTCTCTAATTGGCCAGACAATTGTTTACTCGGCGTATTTATGAATGGTCTCAAAGAAGAGCTCAAAGCTGATGTTAGAATTCACAAGCCAAAAACGGTGTATAATGCGATGAGTTTAGCGCTAGAGTATGAATCCAAAAGTGGTCATTCAAGACCTGGAAAAACTACAACTTGGAATTCCAATCCTAAACCCCACCAAACAGAACCTGAACCTGCAACAGTTCTCCAGAATCAAGCGGGAGCCACCAATAAACAACTTCGTATCTCTGATACAGAAAAACAGAACCGGTTTTTGAAGGGAGAATGTTTTAGGTGTGGTGACAAATATGCACCTGGTCATAGGTGCAAAACGGGCACCTTTAAACTATTGGAAATTAATGAAGATGTAGAGGACCGAAACAAGGAAGAAATATCACTTATTGACAACTCTCCTGCTGATATTGCTGAGATTAGCCTTCATGCACTTTTTTGTCAGTCACCTATATCGACTATGAAACTTCATGGTATTTTGGGTACATCCGAAGTTTTAATTCTTGTTGATAGTGGTTCTACACATAATTTCATTTCAGAAAAGTTGGTCAGCGAGCTGAAACTCATTATCCAATTTGTCACTCCTTTCAGTGTACAAATCGGGAACGGTGATATAATCCGATGCAATCAGATTTGCAAGGATGTCCCATTGCAACCCTCTAATCTTCAAATAACCCAAGACTTTTACCCGTTTGCATTAGGGGGAGCCGATGTTGTACTCGGAATTAAATGGCTGGCCACGCTAAACACAGTTCAAGCAAATTGGAACGAGATGTCCCTGGCTTTTACTATAAACGGTCAAGACTACAAGTTGCAAGGACTACCGTCAAATTTTCAAAACTATGCCACTTTCCACCATCTCACACTCAAACCGTTCTGGAACCACTCACGCAAGCTGCGAAGGCAGATTGCATCTTTACGACTTGAGGACAAGTCGTTTCTTCGGGAGGGAAGTATTGATATGAGTCCAACTTATCAGCGGGTCGACCCATCTGGGTCAAACAGGTCCCGGTTCAATTATCTTGACCCGATCAATCAGAAGCAAAGTTTTAGGGCTGAATTAGTGGGGGGTTGAATGCTAGGGGAGTCAAAGTCAAGAGGAGAGTCAAAAGGCTGATTTAAGGGCTGAAGTTTAGGATTAATAACTCTCTTATTTTTCATATAAGTAGTGCATTTTCTACTCTATTTGTCTATGTCTTGTTTAAATTAATTATCAAGTTTTCTTGTATTGGAGATTAGCCCTCTCGAATCGGGCCAACTATCTTATTATTTCAATAAAAATCAGCCTTAATTTCTAGTGTCTATCAGTTTATTTTACTATTTTGTTTTTTTAGTGCAATCAACAAGTTGACTTATTATCTATAAGTAATTTATCGTTAGTTTTTTGACACCAATCGCTCGTGGCTCCTTTTATTAAACCTAGATAAAACCTGTAATTTGTTTTATTATAACAGTTAAATTGTTATTATATTGATATAGTATTGTACATAGTTGTCGATAGCGTCAATGGCGGACACTATAGCGAAGAGCATAGCGTGGATGCCATATGCTGCTACAAGATGCTTAACGGCCAGATAGTGACCACTTAGCGCCAGACGCCAAGGGGAGGAAGAGATGAAACCAGGAAGAAGAAGAAATGGCTGCGTAAATGAGTTTTAGTCGTTTAGGGTTTTAATAAGTTTGTCCATTTTTAACAGTTAACCCCTCTATCTTTCACTATTTTATATTTACTCTCTAAAACTTGTAAAATTTTACATAAAAGTGTAAAATAAGTTGGTGTATAGAAACATTGCACCCCCTCTATCTTTACTAGTTTACATTTGTTCCTTAAACTTATAAATTTATACATATAGGATTATAGAATATAAAATTCACATTATATTGTATATTATAAATTATATATAGCTATTTTTTATTTTTTTATTTTTCTAATACCTTATCGCTAAGCACGAAATAGCGGGCGCTATTTCATCGCTATCACTACGTAGCATATAGGTGGCTTGTTGCTATTGAGCGCCATTCGCTATTAACAACTATGGTATTGTAATAAGCTAAACATATATGACCCGCTTAACTATTTGTAGACATTGGGGCGTTTTGGTCAAGACAACCCAGGCAGACCCATTTTGACATGGAAAAAGATATATGTTTTGACTTATTACCCAACCAGCCCCATCTGCTCAGTTTTTTTACCTCTCATTGCTATATGATGTTACTTGGGTTATATGTTTGGCAAACGTGCAATTTGGTAAAATATTTACTTGCCTCTTTTCTTATTCTTCAATCACTTGACAATTTGTATTCATGACCAGAAAATGTTGTACATGCTTCTTTTTCCAAAAGCAGATTAGTAACCTAAAAGTATTGCTTTTTTACTTACTAAGTATATTTATTAAATAGGTATATTTCTTGCAAGAATTTTGTAATCGAAGCAAGAGCTTGCAAATGGTGCAGCAACTCCGGCTTTTTAGGTATATTTCCTGAAATTGTTACAAATTCAATTTCATGTATGCGTTCTAGTTTCTAACAAAGCTCTGCCTGTTTTGACTTCCCATTTCAGGGATCTTGTGACTGAAGGCCTATTTGATGTCATTGCTGATATTTTGCGCACTGAAGACAAGAAACTTATTCTAACTGGGTAAACAATTTGTATCTCTTTACTTAACGCACTTCTTTTTAATTGGCTTGTAAATGAGTACTAATTGTAGGAAAGTCTTATGGATGCAGGACAGACATTCTCATGCTTTTTGTGAGCCAGGATCCGGCCTTATTGCGTTCGTATGTTAGTAGACCGGAAGGTTCCGCATTGATTGGGCTT
Source organism: Ambrosia trifida (assembly GCA_028751855.1). Classification (NCBI taxonomy): domain Eukaryota; kingdom Viridiplantae; phylum Streptophyta; class Magnoliopsida; order Asterales; family Asteraceae; genus Ambrosia; species Ambrosia trifida. The sequence goes on from CM054122.1 coordinate 139,667,339, forward strand.
TTGGTATAGTTTGAAGGTTTTGACTATTGATGTGGTATAAATAAATGAATTTTTTTGATGAGCCTGCAAATTGTTGTGTTACAGGTGAAAAATATGCTTAAAGATTTTGGGGGTGACATGCATTGTCAATTTCTTGAAATACTTCGAAGTCTTTTGGATACATATTCTCCTGCAGGACAGGTTAGGCTACTTGTCAAGGATATTTTGAGTAATACTTTTGTTCTCAAGAAGCTAAGTATCTACTGACATGGCAAACTGGAACGTTAAATTATATAATATGTACACAACTACACAAGTAAAATTTTCTTTTATTATTTCGTTGGAGGATGAGGGTGGTGGTGAAGGGTAGTCGTATATTTTATATCACATTTCTTTAAGCTAAAAATACAATTAGAAGTCAAATTTGTCGAAATCTATTTTTTCTTGATGATGGTTTTTAAAAGTCTAAGGAGCTTACATCGTTTTAGTTTGTAAGGCGGATTTCAAATGTACACGAGTCTTGAACCAGCTATTCTGATTGACATCTAAGGCCTCCAATAGATATTCACCACTGTTCTGTTCAAACTGGCAACCATAAATATATGTTGACTAGAAGGAAAACATCTTTTTTCACATACCCTAAGGAGTGGGGTTGCTCATTTAAATTGATCATATTAGAGGTTTGGCAAAGCGTTAATGTGACTACAACTTGAGTTCTGATTGCTTATAGTCGTGACTTCTGGTTTATCTAAATACTGATTTTATATCACAGTAATGTTTTTTTTTTTTTTTTTTTTTTTTAAATTATGGTTTTCCACAACAAATGAAATTGGAGCAGCAGATTACTTATTATATTGAATCGGATGAGAACCAACTTCACATCTGCGTATATAGGCTACTAGAAAAACATAGTATTACTTATCGATAACGCTCTTCTGTTAATTAGGAAGTAAACTAATCTTTGACCATCCTATCCCTGGTATCTATACAGAACACGTAAACTAATAGCATGAAACATAGAAAATAGAACAATATTATGAGGTGGGAACCTTGGTTTTAAAAAGCGCTAGGCGCACAAAAGCGACGAGGTTTAAGCGCATCGCGCAAAGCGCAAAAAGCGTGGGATTTTCGTACCCGAAGTGCACTAACTATATAATTTTTTATATATCTCCCATATATATTCCATGAGTTTTTAGCTTCATGTACCCAAAATATAGCTATAAATAAGGTTTTTATGTGATTTTACCTGTATGTACAAGCCAAAAACACCAAGGCACAACATTTTTATGCGTAAAAAATACCCTGAGTACGTGAGGCGCGCGCCTCAAAGAAAAAAGCGTCTGAAAGTTGACAAAAAAGCGTCTGAGGCGCGAGCCTTTGGGAAAAGGAATAGGCGCAAAACCCTGAGGCGCCCTAGGCTGCGCCTTGCTCCTAGGCGCGCCTCAGGCGCGCTTTTGAAAACCCAGAGGGGGAACTTAGCAACTTAATATGCAATGCAAGTCAATCATATTCAAATTGCTCTTCTGCTTATCATACTTATTTTTGGAGAGCTTTGATGAGAAGAGCATTGGCAATCTGGAAACAAAACTTAGATTGGGAAGTTAGTTCTTGGAAAATGGCCACATTTTTGTCATAGATTTGAATGGTATGTTATTGTTGACTACCATATATTTACATGACAGATACGTAGTACCCTGTTGATTCCACGATTTTGTAATACTGAAATCTCTTGTTGTGACCTTGCTACTTCTACTCTTCTATTTTAAGTACCATGGTCCATGGTTTCAAACTTATTCCCAAGAGATTTTAACATCTTAATATTTCCTTAATGGTCCCTAGTTATGACTAGTCATCCTTATAATTCATACACAATCGTGATTGTGATTTCCTTTAGGAACAATGCCCCACGAACACGCATATCTGTCCTAGAAGACATCTCTGAAACTTGCAAACACACCCTGATTTTCATGCATTTCAAGACTTGGAGAGATGTCCTTGTTGATTTTTGGCTCTTCAATCAACAAGTTCTTTATTGACGCATGACAAATGTGCAGACTGCAGTACCCCCTTTTAGTTGGTTTTACTTTTCTCAGGGCAGTTGGTACATCCAAAATTGGTGGTGTTACCTGACACGTCTACATTTAATATCCTAGGACTTAGGAAGCTAATCTGTTATTGAGATACGCTGCAGCCATTACTTCTTCACCCACAAGCGTTTGGGCACAATTTAATAGAAGGGATCGGATTATTTCTATGAAATGTCTTTTTTTTCCCTTCTTTTCCTTTCCGCTATCCAATTTTGTTGTGGAGTATCAACACACAAGGTGATATGAACAAAACCTTGCTGGTTAAGGGGATTTTTACACTCCTACCAAATGTTTTTTTAGCATTATCAGTTTTTAACACACAAATGTTGGTCGTGAATTGATCTTGAACCATCGTATACGTTCATTGCAAGATTTGTCTGACATCAGTTTTTCTTTCATTAGAAACAACCAAGTAACTTTAGTCTGGTTGTCAATGGAAGGGATAAACCACCTGGCACCTAAGCTCGGAACATTTCCAACTCTAGAAGGTCCCCCCATACATTGCGATGTATTAAATGGATGGTACACTTTTGCAGGGAGGAGGTGAATTGAAGTGACATATATCTTTTTTGGATATATGACACCCTCAATAAAAAATAGTTATCTTTGACTCTTTTAAATAATAAGAACAGTTGTGTGACTGAAGTACATAAGTTGGGATGACCTATTCGAGAGTTCTAGCAGGCAGCTAGCGCCGATGATAGATTACTGTGTTGGCTTGAATTTAGGGACATCCATATCTGCCGATATAGGTTACTGGAAAAGAAGGTAACTAATAACACTATATTGTAATTAGAAAAGAAACTAATCTTCTACTATTCTACCTCCGGAATCGACACAAAACATCTTTTTTCATAAAGAATTTGGTGCGTTGAACACAAATATAAGCTGGGAAGTTGGCATGACTCTATGCTGCATCACTTATAACACATATCTAAATATCCTGAAGAATTAACGACAAAATGAGCTGGTGGTTTTTCTACACAAATATTGTCAATTGGTACCATGATATTTGAGAACTTCCATTTGAAATTCCCCGTACTTGGAACATAAACTCAATAAATGGAAATCTACGCGGTAACGTGGGCTTTTCGGAAGATCCTGGTGGTTAGAAGCAGTTATTTTAGTTGCATGTCTATTTATTTAAGATGAAAATCTGAAATGTTATAAACAAACTCAGTATTAGGTGAGTATCACGGGTGGTGGTTAGAAGCAGTTAATTTAGTTGCATGTCTACTTTTTTAAGGTGTATAAGGCCGAAATCTGAAAACCAAGTCTGAATGTTAAGGGAATTCTTGGTCTGTTTGAAAACAAGGCTGAATATATTTGTTAGAATGCATATACTATGTTTCTGCTTCACCATTCCACAATTCTTAATTCTTTATTATCTTTAAATTTGAAATTTTAGTTATTATAGAACGTTAGTAGCGGTTACGTTCCATTAGAATTTTGTTTTTCTCATCTATAATGTTTTGCATCCAGCCCTCTTTCTGATTTGGCAGTTGTGTTCCATTAGAATTTTATTTTTCTCATCTTTAATGTTTTGCATCCAACCCCCTTTTTGATTTGTTCTAATTATGTTTCAGAGAGATGCTATTGTTGATATATTCTATGAGAGGCACTTGGATGAACTGCTTAACGTCATAACATCATCATGCTCCAACAGGAATATTGGAAATAAAAATAGTGCGAAGCCTGAAATACTTCTGAACATATACGACCTCTTATGCTTTTGTGTTCTGCAACATCCTAATAAAATAAAGTAACTACTTGATTCTTTCTGTTGCATTTCAAATTTTGGCTCAAAATAATGAGACTCTGTAACTCATTTCTTTTCTTGTTTGCAGGTCCATATTTTTGCTTACTGGTATGATAGATAAAGTTTTAAGTCTGACATGTAGAAGGGAAAAATATCTTGTGGTTGCAGCTATTCGTTTCATTCGAACTCTAATTTCACTTAAAGTAATTGCTATCTACTTTAAAGTCAGCATTGCAATGCGTTATATATGATCATTTCATTTCCATCATTTCAACTGTTATAATGTCCACTTGCATTTCATTTGATTGGCACTTTAATAAATGATAATGAGGATACGTGTCGACTTTCAGTTAGATATGTTTATTTAACCTTAATCAGGCACTTAAATGGGGAAATATTCTGACTCTTTTTGCAGGATGAGCAGCTGATGAATCATGTTGCAAAGAACAACCTTTTTAAACCGATTGTAGATGTTTTTGTTGGTAATGGAAGTCGCTATAATTTATTGAACTCCGCAGTGTTGGAGCTTTTTGAGTATATTCGTAAGGTACATGCTTATTGTTGATGTATTATATTACAAGCATACGGATAGTATCATTTGTTCTGATGATGTGGCGAACCTTATACAGGAGAATCTGAAGATACTAGTCAAGTATTTAGTTGAAACATACTGGGAGCAGCTGGTCAAATTTGACAGCTTACCCTCTCTTCAGTCGCTTAAAGTTAAATATGAGCAGGTACACTTTATCTGAAATGTGGATCATACACATATATTTCTGATTTCCGGCGGATAACAATTGTGTCCAACAGGCAATGGAGCAGTCAACCAGTCAAACTGGCCCATATGCAGCGAATGTGAGGAGACGTGTTGATGAGCGGGCTCTCGACAAGGAAGAAGAGGATTATTTCAATGGGGACAGGTATTGTTGTCTTTAGGGGTCTAAATGAGCCGAGCTACTTATAAGCTAATCGAGATCTTTATGGGTGTTCTTGAGCACGCTCTGGAGCCACTTGTCTTTAGGGGTGAAAACAAGCCGAGCCATTCAATATAAACAATACGTATTACATAATAAATATTATTATACACATAGTTATGGTAAAATTAACTAATTACGATATGCTATTTATAAATTTATAATCATAAATTTGCACAAATACAATTAACTAATTAATAAATAATGAACGAGCCTAGCTCGAGTTTGAAAACTTTCTCACAAGCCAAGCTCTTTAAATGTAAAGCTTGAAACACGCCTACCTCCAGCTCTGCTTAGATTAAACAAGGCAAGGTCGATGTTTACGCCCCTGGTTGTCTTTACTCCCATAATGATTGCGAACTTTGGGCCTAATCAAAGTTTTGACCATTGGTAACAAACCTCAATTATCCCTCAAATAATAATACAACAACAACAAATACCCAGTAGAATTCCACCCATAGCAAAGCTATTGGTAAGGTTTGAGGAGGGTGAAATGTAGGCAAGTCTTACCTCTCTATCCCAGGAGATAGAGAGATAGAGAACCTGCTTCCAGTGAGACCCCCAACTCTAAAAATCATCTCTACAAAATTCAATTTATTTTGGGATCGATGGAGTATGTATTTTGTTTCTGAGTACAAAATATTTGTGCAACAAATTAAGTATTGGCACTCTTACAGTGATGAAGAAGATTCTGCATCTGCTTCAATGCCTCGTACAACAAGAGTACGGGCCCAACCCAGTTTATCCAATGGATCACCTGCAAATACTTCATCATTAAGGTAAGTTTCTCCTATGCAATGTATGTTATTATTCCATTTAAAATTTTATGTGGTATATTAATAGACACTGTGTCTCCCTCAATTGTAACTCTATTTTAGTGTTCTTATTTCTTGGCATCCAATTTATTGAAATAAAGTTGACAAGTGCGGCACTACATATCACAAAAGGAAAGTGGATCAAGTTTTATGGATATCTCATGAAAACTGGCCTTTAAAAAAGATTCTATGATAGTGCTTATTTACAGGGAATTTGTAAGTTGACTGGTAGTCAAACATCGGGATGACAGGAGTATTACTTGTGCATGTCCCATAATTTTCTATAGCTGGAAAGTTGGGAGGGTGGGTTGGATAACTGGTTAAAGTGCTCACTCGTTAAATGTGTCCAGGTCAGCTGGTTTTTTGGCATGGGCTGGTTGACCCAGGCATTTTTCCCCCGAACTGTTTAGATGTTCTGTATATGTCTAATGCTATTATTTCGAGACTTATAACAGATCTTTTTGAGCCAAGTATTTCTAGCTCTACACATTTGACCCTTTGGAAGTAAAACATAACCCAAATCACAAGTAATCAACTCAAAATGGTTATTTTTTTTTTTTTTTTTTTTATCACATACAAGAGTTTTTGTTTAATAAACATCTGAAACCGAGTAACAGTATGATTAAGACTTAATGCTCTGTTGGTCAATGTTTTGCTAGTCCGCGGCCGGGTGGACTTGTTGACTATGAAGATGACGAGGACGATGATGAGGATTACAAGCCACCACCAAGGAACAAGTCTGAAGAAGATGATGAAGCGGGTCTAGAGTTGAGATTGAAACGAAAACTCTCGTCTTCTAAACAAGAACCTGATTTGGTTAAAAAACAAAGATTGTCGGGGAAAACCGCCAAATCAAAAGAAAGTGTATTTGCGAGCCTCTGCTCAACTTTAAGTCATGCCGTGTTACCTTCCAAGAAAACCGCAAACCCTCCCAATACTCAAGAAACTAACGTGGAACCCACCAATGACAAAACTCCCCTAGACACTACTCCAAATGAGGACAAAGAAGTGGATAAAGGCGGTGCACCAGTTGCTTCCGAAATTGCTATAAACGGATCGTGAGCTCAAACCCACAGGTCACTCTGGTATTTTTGTCAGTCTGTTTTGTTTCACTGTAGAAAAAGAGACCTGGGTGCGGGATAAAAATGAAACATTTCTTGGAATATTCCCAGTAGTGGTGGGGGAGGATACTGTACAGTACCATTGCAAAGGCGGTGGTGGTGGTGCTACCATACTTTCTGGTCAGGTAATAAGTGTTGATGGTTTTTTTTTTTTTTTTTTTTTTTTAATTTAATGTACAACACATACTTCAGTTTTGCTTAGCTTTTTGTCTACTTATGATCATTCAAGTCGCTTAGTTTTAGCAATGTGAACTGTTATATATGTAATCGATTGCACTCGGGTTGTGTATCGCTTGGTGGGTGTAAGCGGCCCGTTATAATTTGCAAATTTTCCTGTGAAACATTTGGATACGTTAGTTCTTATTTATGTGTTGCACTTCACTATTTTGTCTGGTATGTTGTGTATATTTTTGGACTCATTTGATAATAGATTTTGTTTCATTTAAGCAAAACTAGTATATTACTCGTCGCGCTACGCGCGGCGCAGAAACATACAACGAATCGAGTTTTCCTTGTACGTGGCGACGGGAATTTAGTTTGTATTTGTTCGGTTAATTACGTTATTAGTACCATATCAGTAGTCGGTATTGCAACCGGAAAATAAAACCAAAAAAACGAAGTTATACGCTAAAAAAATGATGATTAAAATATCAAATCATTTGAAGCTGCTAACCGACAACTAAAGGCATTATTCTTGAGCTTGAAAGATTTCAAGCATGTAATAAATAAAATCTAAAGAAGAAGTAAAAAGTAGTAAAAGAGATGATAATGTAGTGAGAAATGTACATATGGATGTATGTACGATGGTATGTATGTAGTGATGATTATTTTGTTTGTTTGCAAGAAACCAATATGAACACCCTTCCAAGCCACTCTCTCTAGTAGAAAAAGTATACGCATAACTGCAGTAAAATAATTACACACACCATTCCATACGGATTGCAATGGTCCCTCCTATTACTTTTAACCCAAAGTGAAATCACCATTTCTTTTTTTTTGAACGGCCAACATAAAAATTTTATTAAACACCAAGGTTTGTGGGGTACTAGCACAAACGAAACCCCAAGTACAAACACACCAACAACAAAGAAAATATACAACAAAACTCATCACCAACTAATACTTTGGAAAGAAAAACTGCACCAATTACGCCACTGCAGATCTGGACATTTTGCTCTCGATTTGACCCACAAGAAACTTCTAGATTTTATTTCGCCAACCACTTCAGCCACGTCGCCTCTTTTTTGAGAGAATACCAGCTCGTTACGGTACTTCCATAGGCACCAATGGTAGTTTGACACACCGCGTAAATCGCCTTGTTTACCTTCACCGAACGTCGCCCATATTCATGAAGCTTTAGAAGATCCGAAAAGCTAAACGCATAGAACGGCTGCATTCTGCACCAGCTGGAAACAGCCGACCAGACTAATTGGGCCAAACCACATGAAACGAATAAGTGATCCACTGTCTCGTCGGCTTCTCCGCAAATCGGACATACGCAGGACCCAACCTGAATACCTCTTCTTGAAAGCGCCGATAGTGTTGGAAGTCTTTGTAAATCTGCACGCCACGATACGATGCCAACTTTTTTCGGAACCTACCCGCACCACTTAAAAACTTGTTGTACGTTATCATATCTAAGATCATTCAGCATAGTCTTCAAACCTTTAACCGTAAAACCACCCAACCCACCCGGTTGCCAAACCCAAGAGTCCCCAACCCCATTTAACATCAGCCCCCCCAACCCTTTGCTCCAAACGCCCCAGCTCGTCCATTTCCAACCCACTGTGGATATCCCTCTTCCAATCCTACCCAAACCCGGTGTTACCCATCCCCACCCTATCAGCCACAAAAGCACCCTTAACCCTTTCCAAGTCAAAAAGACAAGGAAATTCTTGATACAGAGGAACATTCGAGCACCAACAATCCAACCAGAAACGAATTGAAGTACCCGAACCCACTACCCCTCGGATAGCCAACGACATATCAAAACCCCGCCCCTCGATGTCCCCAACCGCCTTGAATATTTGTTTCCAAGAACCCCCGAGCAATAACTTAATGGCGATGTAATTCCACCCCCTCGAATTATGATGAAGCGCCCAAACAACCTTCCTCCACAAGCCCTTCTCGTCCACCTTGAACCTCCACCACCATTTCGCCAACATCGCCGAGTTTGCGTCCCTTAAGGACCCGAACCCCAAACCCCCATATTCCACCGGAGCAACAACCTTTTGCCAGTTTACCCAATTTAGTCTCGCCTTCTCCTCATACCCGCCCCAAAAAAATACTCTTCTAATTCTGTCGAGTGTCTCTATAACCCTTTTCGGAGCCCGCTACAGTGAGAAATAGTGTCACACCCTCAAATTCCACGTGCGGGGTTTTACCGCGAGGCGCGTGACAAACCAGGATCCCAGTCAACGATCACAATAAACAAACAACAAACATGCATACATATATATATATATATATATATATATATATATTAAAACCAAAACATCATGCTTTGAGCCGTAAACCAGCAGCGGAAGCATTTCTTGTTTACAACCAAAAGGCATATCATAGTTTACAAAACATTGTTTAATATGCATCAAAATTCTAGATGCTGTGTAAGACTCCGTGCGCCTAGTCCATTAACTGCTACCTTAGCGACCTGAGAAAACATGCCAAAAATGTCAACATATAATGCTGGTGAGTTCACAGGTTTTCTTTTATAAAAGAGTTGTTATAAGTTTGAAAAGATCATTCCCGTTACTACTATGTTATACGAACGTTAGCTAGACGTTAAGTGTGATTACTACTACGAGTGGGAAACCATTACTGACACGTTTTCCTGTTTTTGCCCAGCCGCGAGCCACCGTCTCACGGTGACCCTGGTAGTAAAGACAATATGCACCCGCCCGGCTTCCAGCCGTCGAGTGGGGTTTGCCCGTCCCAATAGATCTATCCATATTTCCCCGATATGTGTTCCCACATACTCATGGTTTCCCCATGGGACTCCCTGATGAAATGCCCGAATAGTAAATATCCATAACCATAGTATAACATGATCTCTAAAGCGTAAGTATGTAGCATGTTTCTCCCCCGAAAGCAAAATAGTAAAAGTGGGGCTGTGACACTCACCTTAGATTGCGTTTCTTGAAAACAGTTAAGTAATTATGCTATGATAGCCCCAAATAGCGGCGACCTATCATAAGATGTGTATAAGTATCCAGACTAATAACCCGCAGGTTAACTAGTCCCCGAATGTCCAGACCATAACCATAAACGTTTGAAAACACCTTTGACTGTTAAACCGACCGTACCAGGCAAGACCCGACGTCCCATTGGTGACCCGACATCCCACGTGTTAGCCGAATATAAGACATCATGCATCATATGCAATTAAACACTTAATACGCGCAAGAGTTCACCTAGTCTAGCATAATGTTCAATTAACGCATAAACAAGTCCGAACACGTGTTACCAAGTCATTGGATGTATCCCGGGGTTCCTATCATGTTCCTAGGTGTCAAATCATGTTCCGGGATGTCAAAATACGCTTACGACAGCAGTACACACGATTAGGAAACTAACATGCAATTAGGAAAAGTCAACCGGTGATTGGGAGTGGTCAACAGGCGAATGGGATGCTAATCGCCTGATACATCAGGCGATTAGACTGTAATCGCCTGATACATCAGGCGATTAGAGTCCTATTCGCCCCCTGTATTGCTGTCGCGCATTTTCGTGCGTTAAACCCTCTAAATCAGATCCGAAACATGTAAAAACACCCAACATCAAACCTAAACCATTAACCAACCCATTCCAAGCAAAAACCCCCAATTTATCTCTGCTTTAACGGCCTCGGTGCGATTATTTCCAAAAATGGCAAAGTACTAGGTTTCATTAACTATGAAATCTTTCCTTAAGTGGTAAAGACCAGATTACACCTCCTACAACTTGCAAATCATAATCTCTTTGTTATAATATCATTCTAGTGTGATTCCTAACAACAAACAAGCAATGAATCATATCATAACATCCTAATTCTTCAAGAATCATCCAAATGGGTCAAAATGCATACTTTCATCAAAACACTATGACAATAGCTCAAACCCTTAGATAATCATTCTAATAACTCCTACACATTAGAAGTACATTAATTTCATAGAAACATTCATGTTATAACCACTAAAAACCATCATATGCATAAATACCTCACATATAGCAAGTATTATGGTGTAGACTTGTTTTAGAACTCATTTCAAAGGTTTTTAAAGACACATACTTAGCAAAACAAGGTCTGGACTTTTGGGGAGCCAAAACAATATCATTACAAAGGTTTGGGATGAAGAACACACCTTGGATTTTATCAAAGAAAGGTGTGTTAGCTTGGAAATGGTGAGTTTTGAAGCAAAACAAGTTCCAAAAGTGTTTTGAGGTGTGTGGGAGGCTTAGGATCTGTTAGGGTTGCACTAAGGGTGTTTGGGGAGTCAAGGGTTGTATTTATAGGTGTATTGACTAGTGCATAACAGGTCAGGCGAGTAGGAGAGCAGATTAGGCGATTAGGAGGCCTAATCGCCTATATATAGGCGATTAGGGACTCCAATCGCCAATACAACTGGCGATTAGGCAACCCTCTGGTTCCTAATCGCCTATAGCATGTCAGGTTGGGTTTTTGGCGCGTTAAACACTATTTTAACATATATAAACACGTATTCACATATCGATAAGTCACATAATGATTACAAACATATAATGCATGATAACTAACACGTTTACGCCCGTTCACCAATTCCCGGGACTCGAGACTTGCGTGTGTGCGTTAAACCCGGTGATTCCACGAATCACCAATCCTTGTACACATGGTTATGGACCGACTCCCGATGATCCTGCAGATCATCGTAACGACTCCCGATGATTCCCCAGAATCATCGTAACGACTCGATTGACCCAGTTAAGTACGTAATATGCATGACTCGCTAAGGTAGACTTACTAGTTTAGTCAATGTTACTAACCTGAGTTTGCCGGGTGTCATAAATAGTACGTCGGGAGCGAATTTAGAACGGACTTGATTAATGTGATACGGCCACCAAAAGAGAGCGTCTTCGCTTTCCACAACGCCAATCTATTCCGGAAAGTATCAACGACCACCTCCCACGCTTGACACTTATTCATGTTAGCCCCAATATTAAGACCCAGGTAAACAAAAGGTAGCTTCCCGTGTTTGCAGCCCAACAATTCTGCCATAGCCATAGTGTCTTGCTCCATCACTGCCACACATCACAAGTTGCATTTTCGTAAATTAACCCACAACCCCGAGGCCATTTAATAACACCTCAAAATCCTTCGCAAATTCTTAACATTTGCCACAGACCACTCGCCTAAAAAAATCACGTCATCCGCATATAATAGATGTGACATAACCGGACCCGACCCACCGTACGGTATACCCCTAAATATACTGATTTCACATGCTCTCTTCATAATCCCGGATAAAGCTTCCATGACTAGAACAAACAGGAAGGGTGAGATGGGATCACCTTGCCTTAAGTCCCTATGGCATTGGAACTCAAGGGTAGGCGATCCATTCACCAAAACTGAAGAGTGTGCTGATGAAATAATAGCTTTAATCCAATCTCTCCACTTCGGATGAAAATTCATTTGATCCAAGATAGACAATAGAAAATCCCAACTAACCGAATCATAAGCTTTATCAATATCTACCTTGAAAACCAAACTTTGGCGTTTCATTTTCTTCAACCAAACCACCAATTCATTTAGGATTAAGGGTCCATCCGTAATACTTCTACCACCAAGAAAAGCCGTTTGTTCCGGGGATACAAGCTTCCCAATAAACCGTTTAAGTCTGTTGACAAGTACTTTAGACACCACTTTGTTAATGCAACCAATGAGACTAATAGGCCGAAACTCCGAAGGTGATCTTGGATCCTTCACCTTAGGATCAGGGCTATGAAAGAGGCTGCACAACCCAAATTGAACCGCCCCGATCTATGGAATTCTTCAAAAAACCGCATAAAATCCCCTTGAAGATGACCCCAAAACCGCTTCAGGAACTTGAAATTGAAACCATCCGGGCCCGGAGCCCTGTCACCTACACAATCCCACACTGCGGCTTTTATTTCGGAACCAGTAAAAGGTTCCACCAAGGCTGCCAATTCCCAGTCTTCTAATTTTGCCAGATTCGAACAATCCAACCTTGGCCTACTATGCATTGGCTCAGCAAACTTCTCCGAGAAGAAATTTAATACATGATCTTTAATCATCACCGGATTGATCTCCCACACCCCATCCACCATCAGCCCGTTTATCCGATTGTTCACCAGATTGGAATTTATTACCCGGTGGAAATAGTCCGAGTTCTCATCCCCTTCCGCCGCCCACTTAGTCCTCGCCTTCTGTTGGATATCTAGTTGTTTTCGCTTGTCAAAATCCATCATAGCAGCCTTGCACTCCTCCCGAATCCAAATTTCACCCTCTTCTAAACTTCTAACTTCCTCCAAACGTTCTAGTTCTTCCACCATAATCCTGTTTTCTACAAATACCCCTTCCAGCCGCTTCTTTTCTTCTGTTATCCAACTTCTAATATGTTTTTTAAGGTACCTCAGTTTTACCACCAGGTCCAAATCCTCCGGACCACAGAAATGAAATGAGTCACATACCCCGCCAACGTACTCAACAAAACCAGGGAAATCCAACCAGGAGTTGTAAAACCTGAATGGAATATGACCGAAGTCGCTTGGACTAGTAGATAATAAAATCGGGCAATGATCCGTCACGTACCTGGACAACGCCGTGACCGAAGCCGCCGGCCACGCATCCACAAACTCACTGCAAACCAAATACCGATCAAGTTTACTAAATTTCTCCCCGTCATCCGACCTATACGTATACCTCAATCCACCCATATTATATTCCTTCAAATTAGTTTCATGAATAAAAACATTAAACCAACGAGCATTCGACGGAACAAATTCTGAACCCAACCTTTCCGATTCAAACCTGACCTCATTGAAATCGCCCATAAATAACCACTTGCCTGGCAGTGAGCTCCTCAGACTACTCAATTCAACCCATAAAGCCCTCCTCTTCGAGACTACATTCGAAGCGTATACGTTGACGACATTTATAACATCCCCTGTACCCAATAACTTACCCGAAACGGTCAAGAAAGACCTGTGTTTTACAACCCCCACCTTCTGAAAAATCATAGGATCCCAAACACTTAGCAAACCCCCAGACCGGCCAATCGAAAAAACTTGTTCAAACTCAAAAACGGACCTACCCCATAATGAACTGACATTGAACCAAAATCCCTCCTCCAACTTCATTTCCTGTAGACTTAAGAAACCAACCCCATGACTCGTTTTAAGTCCCTTGACCCATGATACTTTCCTGTGGTCACGGACCCCCCGAATATTGATAGCCATGTATTTCATGGATCACCAATTATTCCACCATCACCACTAACAAGACCCATAATATCTTCCTTGAAACCATCTAACCGGAACCCAAGCATTTCTCCTACTTTCTCTGTGAGATCGGCTTCTTTATCCAATGCTTGTTGATCTTCACCACCCGCTGTGTCACGAGCTGCCGAATTAATAACTCCCCCACCACCTGTCGGACCGAAAACCCTTTCTCCTTCAACCTCCATAATAACCGGCTGGGTATCTTGTTTATCTTTGGTGGATAGATTTAGTGGAATATGGGTATTGAGGTCAGGGAAGGGCTCCATCACTGGGTCTTTAAAATTATCAGGCTTATCCAAAATAGGAGGAGTATTAAAGCCCACTTCAGGAGAACGTGCTTGTCTATTTCTTTTCCTGGGCCTTGGCCCACACATACCAGCTGAACAGCTATTGGCTCCCATATTAAACTGACCCCCTGCTTATAACCTCCCAAATTATCTTTTGCCGATTCAAAATTTGACCCCTGACCCACCAAAACACCTCTATTAACTAGACCCTTGTATTCCCAATGCACATCATTAATCCCCCCCCCCCCAATAATAGTGTCGGCTTCCCCATGCATGCATGGGTGACTTATCGTTTCCCTAGGTCCCCCATCATTGTTTTGTGTCTTCTCAGTTTCCCGGAACGATTCGTCTACCCCAGCCGACCTGTCTGGCCGGAACTCCCCTTCCTCCGGAGCTTCCTCATCGTCCCTTACTGCCACCGACCCAGAGGAATACAACGCTGATGCCACAGTTATAGTGTAACACCCCAACCGATGGCGGAATCATCGAGGTGCCACGTAGTGACGATTGTTCAAAAGCTCATGGTACTAAAATGTAAATATTATTGAATAAATAAAAATTGTCTTACATGGAAATGGAAATACATTGTCTAAATGAAATGTAAATATTGAAATAACTGAATTAAAATAAAGCACTAAATGTCTCTTGTTTAAGCACTAGATCAAACTGCACCTGAAACATGTACAAAATAGGTTTGGTCAACATAAGAAATGTTGGTGAGCATTCCTAGTTTTGATATATATAGTAAGTTAAAAAGATATACAATTCAAGTGCATGCTACAGTGCAAATATGTAAACTATGTATCATACAAATGAGCGAAATCAACCCTGTGACTGTATAATGTACTGTATGAACGGTGGTGTACTCATCCAATAAATGGGTGAAAACTTAACAATGACCACGGATTCTCCGATGAAAAAGGGGGAGAATCAATCTAGGCGGGTTGTCAATCCAAATAGCGCTATCCAATGTTAAGGTCGGCTTGTACCATGTTAATGATTTCACTAAGTACAAATGTAATCCACATGTATTGTCTAAGCATAAAGCACGTTGTAAGCAATGCACATAGTACTAGAATTGTATTGTAAAAAAAATGTAAACTTGTATTTGAAATTGTAATAGTGTACATGTAACACCCCAAAAATGTATAAAAGCAAAAAGGGGTAGGAATACTCACTGTTTACGTAATAGCTTGTAATTGAACTTGGACAACGAAATGTGAGTTGGAATTACTCCCAAATGATCAACAATGAAGAATTCGTATGTATAGCTCGGTCAAAGAAAAAGTCAACCACGAGTGTAAAAGCTTCGATTCTGGACGATTTGGTGTTTGATAGTGAAAAGTGTTATAGGGGTTCTCTTAGTCGCATAAACACGTGTGTGGGTGCAGGTTTAATTGAATAATAATCACGTATATATACGAATTCGATCCGGGTTATTTTGGAATGCATTTAATCGAGTTATTTGGTCAAGTCAAACGCGTTAATCACGCGTGTTGATGTTTTTAGAAAGAAGAGTGCGTAAATCCGGAATTAACTTGATCATTGGCGTGATTATTGGATCAGTATTGTGTTTTCTTGTGTTTTCCTTGTTGCAGCGATTGATAGCAAGGAAGAAGGAGAAGTACCAGCTTAGTTCATGATTGTGTATAAATAATAAGAAGATCGGGTTAAAAACAAAGGCTCATTCGTGGCGTAGTGGTTGTTGGCGTGTGGTTGTACATGTAACACCCCAACCGATGGCGGAAACATCGGGATGTCACGTATTGATGATTGTTCAGTAGCTCATGGTAAATAATAAATTCCATTAGATGATTTAATTGAATTTCATACAATTGTTCTAGAATTTGTACATCAAATTGATTAAAACTATAACATATCTTCAAGCATCAATTCAAATCTTCAAGCAAATAAAACCTGAAACATGTTAAGTTGAAAAGGTTTTGGGTCAACAAAAGTTGGTGAGAATTACATAGGTTTTTGATAATCGAATAAAAATGTTGTGCAATTCATGTGTCATGTCAATCTAGTCCATATGTGAGAACATACTAGAAATAAATCGAGTGCATAACCAACCCTGATGACTGTTATGATGTGGTACCTCCCATACGCTCATGGTTCACCTGAATATGTTATACGATAACAAACACCCACGCTACCTTTGTAGGAGGCACGTATCCGGGTGGGATTGTCAGTCCAATAGATCTATCAATGTATACCGTCGGCTTGTACGGAGTTAATGATTATGCTAGAATGGTGCTTACTCTAATCATGCTCAAGACATAATGCAACATAGAAAACACATAGACACATTGATGATTGAACTGCATAAATGATGTTGTAACATGTTTCACCCCAAAAATGGTGATAAATAGAAAAGGGGCTATGTAAAACTCACTTTGGTAAAATGTTATATCTGTTGAAAATAGTGTGTTGCCCAAATGTATCAAGTATCACCCTATAATGAGGTAATAAATATGTCTAAGTCTATCAAGTCTACAAATCTATAAGTTTCTAGGGCTTCGATTTGGGGATAAGTGCTTGTTTGATTAATATTAAAAATATTCGCCAATTGAGAGAAATTTAGTAACTAAATAACCAAAAGTCTTTTTATGACAACTAAATTTAAGAGGGTCACAATAATGTGTTTAAAGTATAAAAATAATTTTTATAAAATTATTTTCTTTAAAATAGATTATTAAATCTATTTTTTTATAAATTGTCAAACTTTAACTTTAATATTTAAAAATACTAAAATTAAAGAATTATTAGTTTAAAAATTATATTTCTGTTCCAAATAATCGGAAATAATTTCTATAAAATTTTGGTACAAAAATATGAAAAATTGGATTTATTATGATTTAATTATGATTAAAACTAACAAAAATTGATTAAAAATATTTAATAAATGATTTTTCTGAAATAAAAATCATTTCAGAAAAATTTATTGTTATAAAAACTTAGAATAATTTTTGTGGAAATTAATAAGATCGTTTTGATATTTTTATAGATTTTTATAAATAAAATAGAATAAACTCGATTTATTTATTATATATATTAAATAAATTTATTTTTGAAAACTAAAAATTGTAAATTAAACTTTTTCACTAGATTAATATAACATAATTTTTGTAGAATTTATAAAAGGGTTTTGGTATTTAAAAATGAATTTTAAATATATAAATGAATATATATATATATATATATAAGTTAAACCAAAAAAAAATGGTGCCTTGTGGGACTCAAACCCCTGGTTCTGGCCGGCCCGAGTTTTAAGCCTAAACAGATTCACCAACTGGTCTGCTGACCAGTTGTGTTTTATTTTCCTTTTGTTTAAAATATAAACCAATCTTGTCTGACCTTATCTTCCCCAATTCAAACCAAAGTGAGCCCTAACTTATCAATTGATTCAATCACACAACGTTAACCCAATTAAACTTAGGGTTTCTGTTGTGTATGAGCCGATGAACAAAACCCAAAAAAAAATTCAACTTACAAACGCGTTTTGAGCTTGCACGATTCAGTCAAATAAAAAGTCAAACGCACGATCAAATAACACAAACAGAGGATAATTGAGAATAATTGGGGATTGAGAAAGAGATAATGGCGAGTTGTAATGCTTCGAGGATGATCAATTTATAATGCTCATGTCTGGTTTGTATTATTGGAATGGTTGACCTTGATGTTAATGTTGACGCGTGAATTGGATCGAATTAATCGTTATTGACGTGTAATGGGCGCGGAGATAATTAATAAAATAGGTCAATGGTAATTAATTGGTTCAATTATACTAAAAATGAGTGGATTGATTGGAAAGAAAAAAAATAAATATCATCTGCTGCTGCTGCTGTTCGAAGATCAGGGAAGGAAAAGGAAAAGGGATTATGTGTGTATTTATACAATATAGATTAGGATTTATCCAAGTGTGAAGTCTAGCCTAGATGGTTTGGTTGGTGGGTTGTGTCCTGCTTGGTTCCGGTTCGAACCCTAGCATAAACACACATTTTTTTTTAAATAAAGAAGGGAGGGTAAGGGGGTTTGGGCTTCAGCTTTTGGGCCTGTGTTGGGCCATATCATCTCTGGGCTCCGAAAAGATTAAAAGGAAATGAGGGGTGGGCTTTGGGCTTTTCACTTGGGTTTAACAACACAAAGGGATATTGGGTTTGAGTTTGAAAAAAAAAAAAAAAAAGAAGAAGATGGTATATCTATTATGATAGTGATTATTATTATTATTATTATTATTATTATTATTATTATTATTATTATTATAATATATATATATATATATATATATGTAAATATATATATATAAGTTGTGTGGTCTGGAAATAAAACTTAGGCACATTATGAAAATAATATATGTATTATAATTTGAAAATTTGGCGATGTTACAGTCTCCCCTACTTTTAGGAACTTCGTCCCGAAGTTAAAAGAAAACCAGGGTTACAATTGGTCAACTACCGGAAACCTTGATAAAATTTCACACTACCTTAACATACCTGTAAATTCGTGATTACGTTCCGGACCGTAATTACCAATTTACCTTACATTAGGGTCTTGCGTCCTTTTATGACTCTATCGATTGTTGAGCAGGTTCGATAGTCTCCACCAGTCGTTGAGCAGGTTGTAGGGCCTCTCCCGACTGTTGGAATGACATGATGACCTCTACCAATCGTTGAGTAGATTGTTTGGTAGTCAACTGATTGTCGTACAAGTAAGCAAGTATGATTATAGATATAGCAATTAGTTCACATTCAAACAAGCATGCACACAGATGTTATGATAATACTAGAATTTATTACTTGAATCAAAAGCGTCATTACATAGAATTAAAAGCAAACAACATTTAAATGGTGGGACTTGCTGTTAAGTAGCTGGAGGGTCTTGATCTCGGTTTAGTTTAGGGCATCGGTTACGGTAGTGATTTGGGTTTCCACATTCATAGCATTGACCATAGTTGTAATTACCAAGACGTTTAGAATTAGTAACCTGAGCAGGGTTGGTTGGTTGGTTGGTATTGGGGTTTGGGGTCTCGCGACATGTGTTGACCAGATGGCCATACCTACCACAATTTGTGCACAAGCGACACGCTGAAACAGTGGGATGATGTCGCTTGCATGTGTTACACAAAGGAAAGTTTCTTGTATAAGGCTTCTTGTTAGAGGCTTGCGTAGTGAGGTTTACATTAGGATTCCTGGTCTTACGCTTCTGGTTCTCCGTAGTAACTGCGGTCACAATATTTGTTTTCTCGTTTCTCCGAACTAAGGTCCCGTTCTTTACGTAGTTTCCATCGCCATTTTCGTTGCCGTTCCCATTCATTTGGATGGCTTGAGTCAACAAGTTAGAAACCAGAGTTGTGATTTGTTGCGCCAATTGTTTGGAAATAATCGCAGCTAGTTGGGCATCACCTCCATTGTTGTGGTTAGTGTTGTGGTCGTGGTTGTGGTTGCAGCTCTCTTCTTCATGGTTGTCACCACTGTTAATGCGAGTGCTGTGGCGTGGAGACATGATCTGTAAGGGACACAATGAAGTATCAATGAGGCATGAAATGAATGAGGTAATATAAGGAATGTAATCATTTATTCATTAATTAAAACGAATAAACGAAAACGTTGACTTATCAAAGATTCCAGATTCTAATAACATATGAAGACATGCTTTAGCCTATAAGTGAACACTCATCCCGAGAATTCCCAGGTAGGCATCCGGGTCCCTCGTCTGATTGGGATATATGCGCAATGCCAGCCTAGACAGAAGACTCAGAATACAGGCGTTCACCCTTCCAGGTTGCACGTGTTCGTTATTAAAATCTAGAACTTCGACGAGATCTCAAGGTGGTTTAGGTTAGACCAGAGGATTTTGTCCTATTAGTCTAAGAGTAGATCCAGTGATGGAGAGCAACCTTCTTGTAGGGATGAAAGTAGAGATAAGAAGTAGGAGATAGAGAATAGCAAGCAAAAGAAGCAAGTACTGGTTAAATCCTATGGTTATAGACTAGATTATTTTTCTAATAACCTAATTCCCTATAACCATGGCTCTGATACCAATCTGTAACACCCCAACCGATGGCGGAAACATCGGGATGTCACGTATTGATGATTGTTCAGTAGCTCATGGTAAATAATAAATTCCATTAGATGATTTAATTGAATTTCATACAATTGTTCTAGAATTTGTACATCAAATTGATTAAAACTATACACATATCTTCAAGCATCAATTCAAATCTTCAAGCAAATAGAACCTGAAACATGTTAAGTTGAAAAGGTTTTGGGTCAACAAAAGTTGGTGAGAATTACATAGGTTTTTGATAATCGAATAAAAATGTTGTGCAATTCATGTGTCATGTCAATCTAGTCCATATGTGAGAACATACTAGAAATAAATCGAGTGCATAACCAACCCTGATGACTGTTATGATGTGGTACCTCCCATACGCTCATGGTTCACCTGAATATGTTATACGATAACAAACACCCACGCTACCTTTGTAGGAGGCACGTATCCGGGTGGGATTGTCAGTCCAATAGATCTATCAATGTATACCGTCGGCTTGTACGGAGTTAATGATTATGCTAGAATGGTGCTTACTCTAATCATGCTCAAGACATAATGCAACATAGAAAACACATAGACACATTGATGATTGAACTGCATAAATGATGTTGTAACATGTTTCACCCCAAAAATGGTGATAAATAGAAAAGGGGCTATGTAAAACTCACTTTGGTAAAATGTTATATCTGTTGAAAATAGTGTGTTGCCCAAATGTATCAAGTATCACCCTATAATGAGGTAATAAATATGTCTAAGTCTATCAAGTCTACAAATCTATAAGTTTCTAGGGCTTCGATTTGGGGATAAGTGCTCATTTGATTAATATTAAAAATATTCGCCAATTGAGAGAAATTTAGTAACTAAATAACCAAAAGTCTTTTTATGACAATTAAATTTAAGAGGGTCACAATAATGTGTTTAAAGTATAAAAATAATTTTTATAAAATTATTTTCTTTAAAATAGATTATTAAATCTATTTTTTTATAAATTGTCAAACTTTAACTTTAATATTTAAAAATACTAAAATTAAAGAATTATTAGTTTAAAAATTATATTTCTGTTCCAAATAATCAGAAATAATTTCTATAAATTTTGGTGCAAAAATATGAAAAATTGGATTTATTATGATTTAATTATGATTAAAACTAACAAAAATTGATTAAAAATATTTAATAAATGATTTTTCTGAAATAAAAATCATTTCAGAAAAATTTATTGTTATAAAAACTTAGAATAATTTTTGTGGAAATTAATAAGATCGTTTTGATATTTTTATAGATTTTTATAAATAAAATAGAATAAACTCGATTTATTTATTATATATATTAAATAAATTTATTTTTGAAAACTAAAAATTGTAAATTAAACTTTTTCACTAGATTAACATAACATAATTTTTGTAGAATTTATAAAAGGGTTTTGGTATTTAAAAATGAATTTTAAATATATAAATGAATATATATATATATATATATATATAAGTTAAACCAAAAAAAAAAATGGTGCCTTGTGGGACTCGAACCCCTGGTTCTGGCCGGCCCGAGTTTTAAGCCTAAACAGATTCACCAACTGGTCTGCTGACCAGTTGTGTTTTATTTTCCTTTTGTTTAAAATATAAACCAATCTTGTCTGACCTTATCTTCCCCAATTCAAACCAAAGTGAGCCCTAACTTATCAATTGATTCAATCACACAACGTTAACCCAATTAAACTTAGGGTTTCTGTTGTGTATGAGCCGATGAACAAAACCCAAAAAAAAAATTCAACTTACAAACGCGTTTTGAGCTTGCAAGATTCAGTCAAACAAAAAGTCAAACGCACGATCAAATAACACAAACAGAGGATAATTGAGAATAATTGGGGATTGAGAAAGAGATAATGGCGAGTTGTAATGCTTCGAGGATGATCAATTATAATGCTCATGTCTGGTTTGTATTATTGGAATGGTTGACCTTGATGTTAATGTTGACGCGTGAATTGGATCGAATTAATCGTTATTGACGTGTAATGGGCGCGGAGATAATTAATAAAATAGGTCAATGGTAATTAATTGGTTCAATTATACTAAAAATGAGTGGATTGATTGGAAAGAAAAAAAATTAAATATTATCTGCTGCTGCTGCTGTTCGAAGATCAGGGAAGGAAAAGGAAAAGGGATTATGTGTGTATTTATACAATATAGATTAGGATTTATCCAAGTGTAAAGTCTAGCCTAGATGGTTTGGTTGGTGGGTTGTGTCCTGCTTGGTTCCGGTTCGAACCCTAGCATAAACACACATTTTTTTTTTAAATAAAGAAGGGAGGGTAAGGGGGTTTGGGCTTCAGCTTTTGGGCCTGTGTTGGGCCATATCGTCTCTGGGCTCCGAAAAGATTAAAAGGAAATGAGGGGTGGGCTTTGGGCTTTTCACTTGGGTTTAACAACACAAAGGGATATTGGGTTTGAGTTTGAAAAAAAAAAAAAAAAGATGGTATATCTATTATGATAGTGATTATTATTATTATTATTATTATTATTATTATTATTATTATTATTATTATTATTATTATTATATATATATGTAAATATATATATAAGTTGTGTGGTCTGGAAATAAAACTTAGGCACATTATGAAAATAATATATGTATTATAATTTGAAAATTTGGCGATGTTACAGTACAGCTTCTGCCCGGGTTCGAGTCCCGGCAGGAGCTGTTTTGTTTTTTCTTTTTTTTAAAACAGGTACAAGGGCTTGGGCTAGTGGGCCGCTGCTGTTGGGCCTGCGTGTGGACTGGGCCAAGCTTTGGGCTCAGAAGGTTGGGCTCCAAGGTTTTCAAAGGATTAAAAAAAAAGGATTTGGGCTTGGTTTGGTTATGGTTTAGGAGTGGTAAGAAGAGAAAGAAAAATATATATATATATATATATATCTAATCTGAATTTTTTATTATTATTATTATTATTATTATTATTATTATTATTATTATTATTATTATTATTATTATTATTATTATATAAAGAAAAGTGACGGATGTCACATAGTGTCCAACACCTTCTCCAAATCAACATCTTCCACCTCCGACACCCATACAGAGTGCCTATTACCTTCCCAAACAATGTCCACCCCCTCATCTATAATCTTCATCTGTGAGGAAAGTACTACACAATCTCCCACTGATGTATCCACTCTCATCCAATTGAAACCCGAACTTTTAATAACCTCACCAAAACAACCACCAATTTTATCAAAAAAGTTACTCTCCCGGATCTGAAGTGGAACTCTAGAAATTCTTAGTCGCACCAATCTATCGAATGGAACTTCTTGGCCCAACAACAGTTCGGCCGACTTGAAATCGTTCTTCCATATGTCTTGTCGTTCAATAAAACTCAACGCCGTTTTTTTATTTCTGAACACAATGAGGAACCTAAGACCTCCCAAATAACTAACTGGGCTCTCAACAAAGCCACCAGCATCCACCACTCCCCTGATTCTTCTAATGCTATCAATGCCTTTAACTACCACCAACACCGACCTCATCATACAATGTCCCGGATACATGGCCACCCTTTCATCTATCATGACGACCTTCTTAGAACTTGACGCACCACCGCTTTTACCATTAGCTGCTTCCCTGTATGAACCACCCTTAAAACCTCCAAAATTCCTACTCCCCATCTGTTCAACATTGTTCAGAGGAGGGAATGAATTAGGATGATACTCATGACCCCCCTTGTCCCCCTCCGCCCTGTTACTGCCATACACGATCTTCTCGTGTTGTTTGTTGAACTTCGCCAATGACACATTCACCTTAGCATCATAGATCTTAACCATGTTCATGTTTCGTAGAACTTCATCTACATCTTGGACCCCCTCATATCGGACAAACCCAAAGAAATTTCCTCTAGCATCCCTTTTCCTGGCCACGTATGCATCATTAACCAGCCCACATTGTTGGAACGCTCTCCCTAGCACCGAACTTGTAAGATTAGACACAAAGAATGTGGTAATCAGCTTCTTCTTGTCTAGTCTTCTATCTCTCCTATACTTGACATCCGTCCACGTTTTCTCACCCCCTCTCAAGCCTCTCATTTTTTTTGATTAATAGCTCTTCTATTTGTTTTTCTTCCTTTTTTGTTTAGTTTTTGTGAAATCACCATTTCACTCAGCCGTTTCACATTTTCATCCCATACGGATTGCAATATCATCTCTATTTTCTTTTCCTCTTAATTGCACCACAATCACAGCCAGAGTGCCGGAGACCAAGGACACCACAATCAACGTCATCATTGCACCATCCACTTTAACCAACGGTACCCGGTGACAACCACGACAAACTTCTCGACAACCGCTAACCAGTTTGTAGAGAGAGAGAGAGAGAACAGGAGCAGAGGAGCAAGAAGGAGAGACCGATGAGTCTCCGGTGGCAATCACCACCGCCACCGGCGTTCTCTCTCGCTCTCTCTCTCTAAAGATGCCGGTCACCCAGTTACACGGGATTCACGCAACTCGTACGATTGATTTTCAAGACCTACAAATGGCCGGAACAATCGACCTGTGAAACTCGAGCTGGCGTCGTAAGCTTCAAGACCTGCAAACGGCCAGAACAATCGACCTGCCGAAGTCGAGCTGCCATCGTTGTAGCTGACACCGGCGGACGACGTCATCATTATTTGACTATTCCTGGTCAAGAGCGAAGCAAAAACTGTGGGCAAAACAGAAAGGATAAAAGTTTGTGGCGAAATGCAAAAACCGAGAAAGGAACTGTTTCACCGACTATTAAAAATTAATATATATACTAATTTGGTTGTTGTAGTTATTATATATAACAATTCACGGAGCTTCGCTACAGTAACTTTAGTATTAAATAATGTAGCCGTCGTAATAGAAAAGAATATCCTCGATCTCATTGGTGCATGGTTTCTCTTCCTTTTTCTATTTATTACTTTACAAAGGCTTGCCCCAACGTTGAAGACAAGTTTTATATGAAGTTCCTTCTTATTTCTAGACTTACTACACAAAAATTTTGAGCACACATAGCCATTAGTAAGCAACCTACAGGTAATCTCTATCTACACGTATAATGCGTTGGCTATGTCTTTGTGTATTCATGTGTTGGTACGATTAACCTTGGCGGAAGACGGTGGTGGTTCGTGGTCGCAAGCCGTATCAGTTTTGTCTCTTTCACTCGCGCCATAAGACTTTGGTTTTTACACGGTTCTTTTTCATCTTTTACACCTGGCACACACTATGAGAGATGGAGCTAAGGGCGATTCCCGACGGTGACCACGGTGGCCGACCACGGTGGGAGATGGCGGTGTAAGTTTTGCCATTCATAGTCATTTTCTTTTTCAAGATTGGGAGAAAGACGGGCATGGTTATCATGGCGATGGCCATGACGATGTGGGGAGATGGTAGATCATAGCTTACATAATAAACTCAACGTGAATGTTTTGTTTTATCTGTTGTTTTCAGACGGTTTGGGAGTTTTGCGCTCGTTGACACGCGCAAGTGTTTTACCAGTTGATGATAAACGCGAAATAACTTAAGTTTTCCTATTTCAAAAACCAAGCTTGTTTTTGACTCGGGGTTACAAGTATGACCTGAGGACTGAGGTGGTAATGTGGGTGGGTTGGGTGCCAAATCGAATCCCGTTATACAGTGGATTCGAAATTACATCCACAGTTTAATTATGGTTTGGCATAGAAATGAAAAGAGGATCCAAAATGTAATTTCGAATTTATATATATATATGCCGACTTATTCACTTCATAGAACTTGATTTAAAAGGATTTGTCAGTTTTTGACACACCCCAACATGAAATAATGCTTGGCATTACATATTGAACTTATTTACTAAATCTATATGGTTGAGTTTACATGTACAACCTGCTAATTAAAAAGAAATATGCTAATCTGTTTAATCCACTACTAAAATTTGTCAACATGATTAACACGTTTAAACTTAGTTACTAGTCAACAACACGTCTAAACTTGTTTTGGCCCTTAAAAATGATGGTGAACATGAGCCGGAGAGAGAGAGCAAACACATATGGCCAAAAAAATTCAACCATTTATCACATGCCATACAACGGCCTAGCACTATTCTCATTGCCATATGAGTGGATACCGCCACTATCAAAAATCTCGGATGTGATGGTTAATCTATATCATTACTTAAACAGATACTAGTAAATTACCCCGCGCGTTGCGGCGGTTTTTAAACGTGACTAAGTACGTAAAGGTAACCCAAGTTAAAAAATATTTTTTTTTACCAAAATGGTAATTTTAAATTAAAAGTATTTGATACATAAATCAGGATATTAAGTTTTCTTTTAGTTAGTTGTAATACACAGAGAGAAGGAGATAGAATTATTGGCAACAAATACATATATTATATGAGGTTAGACATCATGCTTTAAAGAGTTATACAATTCAACAAACAAAAAAAAAAAGACAAAAATGTCCAATTACTACAATGTTTATAAGCTCCAACAAAGCCTAATAGAATCATCACAAACATTGCTTATTATTATTAAATAGATAGATGTGTAGAAGGATTCAATGAAAAGCTTGGGTTTTATTGAAATTGAATTGGGGTTTAATTAGGTGTTATGAAGGGGTTACATGTTGAAATGGATATGAAGTATGCATTACACATATATACAATAAGCATTATAGGTTGTACACAAGGGCATAAAGGGAACAAAATGACTAAATATTGAAAATTTGTGAAGGGACTCTTCAACTCCCATCTTAAAAATTGTGTAAAATTACCTTCTTACCTATCTCTCCTCCTTAATAAGGTAGTAGAGATAAGTATCTATCTTAGTGAGTATAGAATTTTTTTCATAAATAGGCAAAATCAAGTTGGAAGAGTGTTTCTAGATGGTAGATGGATTTTTTTTTGTGAAAATAAGCAGGTCGCTAGTTGAACCAGCGACCTTGAATCATTGATTTTGAAGGTCGCTGGTTGGTTTAGCAACCTTCATTGAATGTCACTTGTTGAACCGGTGACCTTCAAATAAGGTTGCTAAACAAACCATCTCTCTTAAAAATAATTTTTTAAATGTGTTTTTTTAGATGAGTTGTTTGGAGAAAGTATTGGGTACAAAGTCCCTTAACCTACAAAGTGTAGGAAGCCACAATAATATGCCACGTGTAAGATGTCTGTTAAAACCAAAAAACTAATTTCCAATTATGAGAGGGGTATTATAGACATTTGCGATCAATTAATCACATTCATAATTATGATTTTCATTATCCTTGTTTTAACGTTCAATCAGAATTCAAATTTTTGTAACTGATTTCACGATCTCCATCATCAATTCTTACCTTATTCAAAAATTCTCATCACCTTGCATCTGTCGATCAAAAGTTTACCTGATTCAAAACTTTAATCACTGTGCATAATTCAATCAAATTTTTTTTCGATTTTTGTATTCAATTGAAGAGTTTATCGTCATTTTCAGTATGTTGCTCTGTTTTTTTTTCATTTAATCATAATCTTATTATGCGTTTTAATCGTGTATCAGACGTAAACAACGAATCGGAAACTATAATCAGAGAAGAAGATCTTGTGGTTGATATTTATAACCTAAACTTTCATGGCTGAATATAGAAGGATTCAAAGTAATTGTGGTTTTTAAGATGTTACAGTTAAAAACGAAGAAGAACAAAAAAATTAACAACAGCAAGATGATTCTGAAGACAATGAAGATCAAGGTGATGAAGAATGAGTTTAACATACAAAGTGCGTTTTAAGGTTTTCTAAATGTGTTTTAGTGATTTATAAGTGCGTTTTATGTTTTTACAATGGCTGTTGATTACTATCAATTTTATAACATGCGTTTTAGCGTATTATAAGTGCGTTTTAGTGTATTATAAGTGCTTTTATCAACATAGCATTTTATTATAATACTCTAAGATATAAAGGTGTGTTTTGGTATATTATACATGCGTTTTAAAAACATCACAAACTTAAATCACTACAATCAAAGACATACATAAAACGCCTTAATAATTTATATTAAACGCACGATCAAAACATATGTTTTATAATATTCAACATACAAAGTGCGTTTTAAGGTTTTCTAAACGCGTTTTAGTTTATTGAACATTGATACTGTGTATTATTGGTAACTACTGATAAAAGTCAAACCAAATATCTGATTAATGAAACTACTGATTACTGTTGGTTGATAACTTCTGATGAAATGTTTGTAACTACTAAAGAAGAAGTTAATAACTACTGTTGAGTCAAACCACTGATGGCCTAACTTCTGATGAGCAAACTACTGATGTATTATTGGTAAATGTGGTTTAGTGATTTATTGAACAATACTTTGTATTATTGGTAATTACTATCAATTTTATAACATGCGTTTTAGTGATTTATAAGTGCGTTTTATGTTTTTACAATGGCTGTTGAAGTGTTTGTAACTACTGAAGAAGAAGTTAATAACTATTGCCGAGTCAAACCACTAATGGCTTAACTTCCGATGAGCAAACTACTGATGAACATTGATACAAATGTGTTTTATGGTTTTACAAATGCGTTTTACTTTTATTGAACATTGATACTGTATAATATATAAATGCATTTTATGTTTTTTCCAAGGTAATTTGAATAATATCAATACATTAGATGAGTTTTAGTATATTGTACGTGCGTTTTATGTTTGGAAATCATTATCATAACATTTTTTTTTAATAACATTCCTTGTTTTTCATCTTCAAAATTAAACAAACAACAATGAACAAATACATTCCCATGAAATCATGTTGCAAAGCAAGTAGATGCGGTTTATACAAACATTATAAGCGTTTTATGTTTTTACAATGGCAGTAGAATACTATCAATTTTATAACATGCGTTTTAGTGATTTATAAGTGCGTTTTATGTTTTTACAATGACAGTTGATTATTATCAATTTTATAACATGCGTTTTAGTGTATTATAAGTGCGTTTTAGTGTATTATAAGTGTGTTTATCAACATAACATTTGATTATAATACTCACAGATATAAAGGTGCGTTTTGTTATATTATACATGCGTTTTAACAACATCATAATCTTAAATCACTACAATCAACATCCCTGTATTCAATCATCTTATTCATCTTTCAACATAATCACACATCTAAACATCCATGTATTATGTACATTCGAATGCCTGTCATTATTCTTTTTGCTTCTTCGTTCACTTCCTTCACCTGTTTCATATAAACGTAATTTTAGAATTTTCATTTATTCATCATAAACGATGAAAACGGACAGACGATCAAAATTAAAGTAACAATATGAACTTCTGCTTACTTGATATGCGTTTTGGAGTCATAATTCATCCTTAATCAAGTGATTGTGGTCGTCTGATGTTGTTTGATATGGTTGCTCTGTTTTTTTTTTGTTTACAGAGTATGATGTTTATGAAGTTTTGAGTTTGTGATTTCCACGATTATAGCAAATCATAATGACTGTCAATTAATGAGATGATTTGGGCGCCATGATTATAAAAAAATCAAATTAGCAGTAATTTGTCTACTTTGCCCTTGATTCTTTAACGACAAACAAAAAACACGTTTATAATTAAAATGGGGGATGTTGTTTTAAAACGTAGATCAACGGCCGAGATGGCTTTCTACACTTTGTATGTTAAGGACGCTTTGTACAATAGCCCCTCTTGAGTTGTTTAATATAAGAAAAGATAAAAGATAATAGTAATTCTAGATTGTGAAACACGTCATCAATTCTATAAATGTGTTTTTAGATGAGTTAGTTTAATATAATTTAAAAGCACTTTTTATTTAAAATTGAAAAACAAAAAAACTAACCCCTGTACATTCATAATAAAAAAAACCTTTGTGAAAGCTTTTTTCCATTTGATTTATTTTACAAACTAGCGGCATTATCCGCCGCGTTGCGGCGGAATTTCATGATTTGAGTTGGAGGCGCAAACGCCACCCTCAAAGTTATATCCTGCATTCATAAAAATCATTTTTTAATATATTCGTTTAAATAAGTAATATCAAAAAATTCTTTTCGGCATACATATATACCAACGCCAGCATGTTTCGCTGCGTTTCCTACAATTGGTAGCAACGTTATATTAATGAAGTTCCATGGCAATCTTGATGAAGTTGAAGAGCTTTAAAATATCATTAACTAACTTGTTGCAAATCTAATATTTATCGATCAAAAACCTTTTGTTTAATCTTTTTATTATATGAGGAAGTTGAGATATTGGAGCAACAACCACTCGACTTGAATAAATATTGCAGAGCCCTTTGTATGCCTGACCTCACTAACGGTTCCATATACATGTTGCATCCACCCGCTGCATCATCGCAACGTTAGTTTTCTGTACATCTAACAAAATAAGCAGCAGGTTTTTAACGTTCTTCGATTAGTCTAGCCATCCTATCTACGTACATCTTGACAACCTTAGGTAGTCTTTGCTTTTTTTTTTTTTTTTTTTGACTTTTGTATCAAGCACAAGATCATGTTTAAAAGATATCTTAACAACCTCAAGTTAATGAATAATTAATTACTAATTAATTAATTTGAGGTTGCTTAAGTGTAATTTTAAGATAAACCAGGTTCTGATCCAAAAGCAAAACCGGAACCAAAGACCACCTATGGCTTGAGATGCGTTAGGAAGAGATGGATAAACTAATGGAAGAACGGTACAAACCAGGTCCTAACTTTGTTAAATATGAAAAAAAGCTAATTTTGACAAGCATGGTGGATGAATGCAACCTGTTTAAGACGCCATTAGCGCATACCTGAAGTCTATACCTAAGAATAAAAACACCTAAGAAGATTATATACAGAAGTAACCTTTTATTCTTGAGCTTTAGGCACTTTAGTCATCTAAAACGCAGCATCCGTTTTAGCTCATTTATACATGATGGTTGTACCTGAAAATCGATTTGGGTAGAAAGCAACAACCTTTAGGCCTTTTTTTTTTTAATTTCTTGATTAGCGCAGCTAAAATTAGCCTTGGGTGCTAAATTTTCAAATACCTTGGGCTGTCTATTTGTTTATTAATCTTATTATCAACTTTAGACTATAAGATATTATATGATTTGGGGAAATAAACATTTTGCTTTTAGAATGCCACGGATTGTCCAAAATCACATGGTAGATATTTCATGTGTCATAAAAAAGGTGTATACCACCAAGTTTTGCAGAATAGCAGGATTCCAAGCATAAACCAGAAGCCAAATTACCTGAAATCATTGATGCTGATGATGATGCTCAAGAGAGAATGTATTACTGATGTTAATGGTTTAGAGTTCATCTCTTCGATCGAAAGTAAGCAGGCTCCAAAGAAAACCAAAAGAGAGCATGATGATAGGTCTAACGACATTTTCGCCAACTCACCGTCATGCTCTCTTTTAGCTTTCTTTGGAGACTACGTTCTTTCAATCGAAGAAATGGACCCTAAACCATCAACATTAGCAAGACATCCTCTTTTGATCATCATGACCAACATCAATGATTTAAAGTAATTTGTCTACTGATTAGTGGTTGCAAGCTTTTTTCCGGTAAAACCTGGTGGTGTATATCTTTTGGATGACGTATAAAATTTCGACCATCAGATTATCAACAACCCGTTGATCCCTAAAAGCAAAAATATTTATTTTTCCCCAAAGTTCATGAGTATATATTATCTACAGTTTACACTTGACAATAAGATTAATAATTAGCTGCATAATCTAAGGCACTTGGAAACTTCCCCACCAAATCTAATTTTAGCTCCAACAATCAAGAATTTTTTTTTTAAAAAAAGGCCTAAAGGTTGTTGCTTTCAAATTAAATAGCATACCTATATTGATAGGTGAGTGTACCCAAAATGCGCTGAAATGGTGTGGTACATCTATGCATCACCAACATTGAGTGCGTGTTTGCCACCACCTTCAGTTAAGGGTTCCATGATTTTGAACTTGTGTGGGCCATAAGTTAGCCTATCAACTATGTCCATGGTAGTTTCATGCTGAAGATTGACTACATTGATACTTATTGGGCTGAAGCCTAGCGGCATGCTAACAACCTGCACAATTTACATTTCATAAACTTTAAAATGCTTCTAATGATTCTGGTTGTCTAAGTTTAGCATATAAAAGATGATATAACGTGATAAAACAAAAGAAATAAGTAACAAATTAGAGAAAGTATCGGCGAGCGTCGTGTCACTTTTTGTCCACGTCATCAACATCTCTTTCATGTTCGACACATTAACATTCTACTTTCAGCAACGACACACCCGAAGCAAATGAAACCCTAAACTAATAAAACAATAACGCACCCAAATCAAATAAAGCCCATCATTCGCAACAGGAAAACAACAAAGTGTGAAAGTATAACAAAACAAACCTGAGAATCAGTACATGAACCTGACCTGCGCTCACTTTTCCTCTCCCTCGGTGTTGTGACTCTGTTCCAATGATAATCTAGCCCTTGACCAGGAATGGACGAATTATGTGGCAGCGTCGCGCATACCGCCTTAACCGAGACCACAACCATTCAGCATTCGCACCACCTATACGGCTATACCCTGCGCGTTTACTAATAACCACAGCTTATTCGCCTCATGCATGTTCGTCTACCTCACCTTATCTCGGCCGCAACGACTGAATAAAGACTGAATAAAGCCGTAGAAAGCAGCTGAATAGATATCAACATGAACATCAACGAAATCATACAAACCCACATCAATTCAATGATCAACCAAAATCTTAACAACGAAACAAACCAGTGCCCTAAACCAAATCAACTAACAACATAATATTAGAAGTCACACAAAATCGACTAAACAAAGAAGATAATAATAACAACATTTAACAATCTTGGTTCAGAGTTTTCAGAACCATGGCTGCAAGGCGGGTTGCAAGTTAGGACCTACCATCCACCGGCCCTGCCACGCCATCGTCATCAGTAATCGGACATCATATGTAACTCATCATAACCAAGCAAAAGGTCTCTATAAAGGCAAAAAAACAACCTGTGAAACCGAGCCCACAACCATCACCACGAACCAAAAGCCCGCCGTCAAACCAAAGCTTACAGTCTCACTACTCCTTTCAAAGCTCTCAACGCGATAAGATACCAAACCCAACTGTTTATGTTGTACAAATTATGCAGTATGAATTGGAAAAAATTAAAAAGCACAATAAACAAATAAGAATGCAAAGCAGGCTTAGAGTCGGGAAAATAACACCACTTTGGCTGCAGGGCAGGTTAAACGAAATGAAGTGCATCCTTGAACCCCGCCAGGCCAAAACGGCAAGCACTTCAACTTTACACTCAGAAATACCAACTCATCATAGCCTTTATGGAAAACCATAGTTCGCGAAACCAACCAAAATGGCATTCAATAGACAACCGAACCCGTCGAGCCCTGACCCTAGCCTGGACCCGAACCAGCGCCTACATGTAGCGCAGAGTTCAGCCGTAGAAACCACCTGAATAGATATCAACATGAACATCAACGAAATCATACAAACCCACATCAATTCAATGATCAACCAAAACCTTAACAGCGAAACAAAGCAGTGCGCTAAACCGAATCAACTAACAACATAATATTAGAAGCCACAAAAAACCGAGTAAACAAAGAAGATAATAATAACAACATTTAACAATCTTGGTTCAGAGTTTTCAGAACCATGGCTGCAAGGCGGGTTGCAAGTTAGGACCTACCATCCACCGGCCCTGCCACGCCATCGTCATCAGTAATCGGACATCATATGTAACTCATCATAACCAAGCAAAAGGTCTCTATAAAGGCAAAAAAACAACCTGTGAAACCGAGCCCACAACCATCACCACGAACCAAAAGCCCGTGAAAAACATAAAGGGTCTGAAACAACGCCAGTGATTAGTATTCACCGGAATCACCACCATCACCACCGGCAACACTCAAACCGGAATCACAACCATCACCGCCGGCACCCAAGCCGAGAAGCCACGTCATCAGCAAGATCCTGTAGCCACCACTATCATCAGATGCCCAAAACCAGGAAATCTGACCTTGTGGTTTGTCGATCTACCCGAAAAAGAGACATACATCTTGATCGGAATCCTTGACAGATGGTGGTGTGAATGGCGGCGGAAGCACGCCGGTAATGGTGAGTGAACGCGATTCCTACCCAAATCCATTTCTCTCTGCAAACAAACAGAGGAACGGGTATGACATTGGGTATTACGGTGGTACGCCGGTGTGTATGGCGGTGGTAATCATAGAGACAAAACAGAAGCAAATGAGAAAGAATGAGAGGTAAGGCGGTGGATTTAGGGTTGTACAGAAGAAAATGATGCTGAATGCTGAATAAATGCCTATGGAATATCAAAAAATTACAATTATGCCATCGATCACTATCCGTTGGGATTTTTTTTTGCAAAAAAACCGTTTAGGCCAGGATTCGAACATGCACCATCTCAATACGAAGCAAACCGTTTCACCACCGAGCCACTGCCATAACATCTTATCAGATTCAATAGCTTATCATACTTATTCACAAAAAACATATAATAGAAATCACTATTCATTAAGTTTGTACATTTATATTATAGAATAAAGACTCCTTCACTTTCAAGTTTTAAACATCATACCCATCCATAAAAGGTTACAAGATATGATGACTCTTTCACGTTCATTGAGTTTATTATTTAAATCTTGAACTTTCGAATATATATTTTTTTTGACATAGTTAATATTTTTACACTCACGTTTTACGTTTCAAATTAAATATAAATTTTACAAGTTAACAATATGCTACGCACGTATCTGATAGATTACTTCTATTTTCGGCTCGGTTTAATAGTCCCGCTATGACGATAGATCCTAATTACTAGTCTTAACTTTAAACTTTAAACTTTAAACTAGTCGTCTTTTATTTTTATATACTTGAACAGGATCAAACTAATATAAAACAAAATAAATTTCAGACAAAAAAAAATAATATAAGTAGACAGTAGTACGTACGTGTCAATACATCAAATGAGTTGGCACAAGCTTGTTCACTTCATGCTCAGAAACAAACACGTGTCCCCTTCCTTCCCTCCTTCAACCGTTTCTCTGTTCTTCACACACACACACAGAGACACACACAAAAAATATGGGTCACAATTTGGAAACCAGATCGTTTGTAGATGAGGTGAGGAGCTTTGATAAAACTGGTCCTCACTATGATTTAGGCCATCCTCTTCTTAACCGAATCGCCGGAACCTTTGTTACGGCTGCCGGAGTATGTCTCTCTCTTCTTATTTACTCTCTCTCTCTTACTATATGACGTATGTATGTATTTGCATCATGTAAATGAATGATTTGGTTACTACTATGCAGATTGGAGCGGTTCAGGCGGTTTCTCGTGAGGCGTGTTTAACGGCTCTTGAAAGTTAGTTGTTAATATGAATTAATTAATGAATTTATACGTTTAAATGTTTATATTCATATTATTTTGCCGCTAAAATATATATGAACTAGCTAGCTAGCATGATAATAATTACACTAGTGTGTTTTGTTTGCGTGTAGTGTAATAATTTATTACGCTACAAGTTACACGCGCCATGCTACTAGAAAAACTTTAGTAGCATCCTACTTAATTGTAAAACTGTAGCGTAATAATTATTACATTAGCTCAAAATTGTTGTAGCGTATTTATGAAACTACCACCGCATATTATTTTTCTTTGCTTTCTACGCTAAAATCTATTTTTTATTTTATCTAACAACAATAAATGGTAGGTTATGAGTGACAAAGAAATGTGGAATATGTTATGGAACAAAGATATTAGCTTGTTGAATCATTTTAGCATATGCGGATCATGAAATATTTTTCATTGGGAGCGGAATTTTTTGGGTCGGTTGTCATAACTAAATATTAAAAAATGGCTCGGGTAGGGTAAAACTTGTTGCATCGACCAAAACTAATGTTTGATATTTAATTCAACAATCTAATAATTAATCAAGTAACAAGTTTCGAGAAATCGTTCCATAAAATTCATGTC
This sequence comes from Ambrosia trifida, assembly GCA_028751855.1. Taxonomy (NCBI): domain Eukaryota; kingdom Viridiplantae; phylum Streptophyta; class Magnoliopsida; order Asterales; family Asteraceae; genus Ambrosia; species Ambrosia trifida. Next base: position 139,703,880 of record CM054122.1, read on the forward strand.
CCCTAATCTGATATCAATCTACAATTTATTCGAACATAATATTAATCTACAATCTACAATAAGTTTTTCAATTGGAAGTGGTGCTTATTGTTGTTGTTTCGGTACCTCTGTGTGTGTGTGGGGGGGGGGGGGGGGGGGAGGGTGTTCCGGTTTTGACGCACGTATGACACTAATTTTTTTTATTAAATTTTTAAGGGGCACCCCTGCGTGTGCGTGATAAAATAAGATAATGAGCATTAAGCTAGAAGTACTTGTAGCACTGAAATCATTGATGTCAATGGTGAATGTTCACAAGCTTTATTATTATTATTATTATTCTGATGAATGTGAATGAATATATATGGTTAGATGCAAGTGGAGACAGGACGGATATCGTTGGTCCAAAGAGGAACAATCCTTTCAGCCATCTTAGGGGTATGTATGCTTTACCATGATATATCTTGATATTTTACTGGACGATGTTCTCCGGTAAGAGGTAAGAGGTTATACATGGAATACTAATATTAGACCTGTTGATTTGCAGGGGAAACCGGCAGTAATTCTATTGAAGGCTTGGTATGTTCATTGTTACCAGTAGCTCAAACATCTAAGTAATGCTATATGCATGTCATACACATGTATATACATGTGTCTGTGTGTGTATGTTTATGCATATATGGGCCGGGTCGGTGCAGGCATATCGTCAACCCTTCTCTCTTTTTAAAAGACATTGTCGAGCAATTGTTGAATTAAGCAACTATAAAAGTTGTACTGTTAATAATATGATTATTATAACAAAATGGTCTAAGGTTTCATAGCATTTGAGAGCACTTCAGGCTGCACTTGACCCATTCAACTCGTGACACCTATTCTTTTTGCTATGCCAACACTAGATTTATTTTGTTAACCGTTTCTTTTGGTGTTTTCAGGTGAAGGTCACAGGGAAAGAATCTATACAATGGGGTAATAAAATGATCTAAATACTTGTCTTTTAATAACACGGACCACCTATGTCTTTTACGTCATCGTTGGTTCGTTTACAATCAATATTTCTCATCTCAGGTTTGGCTGCTGGTGTGTATTCTGGTCTAACATATGGTTTAAAAGAAGCTCGAGGAGTTCACGACTGGGTAAGGTTTCGGTCTTTGGAATCCTTTTTTGGGCGGGTCTAGTGGGGCCAGGTTAAAGTGATTAGTTTTGGCATCGTTTGGTGTTCGCGTCTCATGTTTGCCAGTTATAGATACTAAAAACCTGTAAGGTGTTCTTGAGTGGGCAAATTGGCATGGTCTCTGTGTTTTAACTTCGTAAATGAAATCTTTGTTTTCATTGGATATTGAGAAAGAAACTTTTAATGGGTGCAGAAAAACAGTGTGGTGGCGGGAGCAGTGACGGGTGCGGCTTTGGCATTAACGTCGGATGATTCTTCTCGTGATCAGATTGTGCAGTTTGCCATCACCGGTGCTGCCGTCTCTGCAGCAGCAAATCTTCTCACCGGCATATTCTAGTAGGCTGTTTACCTTTCCAATTTAGATTGTATGTTTACATACTTTTTATGTATGATTTAAGATGTTTTATTGTATGATGGATGGATGGATGTTTAGTGCTTGAAAACCTACTTTTATAAGGATGGTTACATATAAGTCGGTTATACATATACCGGCGCAGAAAGTACAAAAGTGCACATTAGGGTGCCTGTCGCCGTATAGATCACGCACGTTTGAGCCGTGTAGATGTTTTTACGATACCTCTGCATAAGTTCCTATACGACTTGGTGTCGATTTCCTCCACTCTGTGCTAGTGGTGTTCGTAAAGCGCTCGTGGTGCTTGTGGCACAGCGTGCTAGTGGTTTTTGTGTAGCATTTGTGGTTCTTGTTTAGTGATGCGGAACCAATTCAACATCGAGTGTTGTATATAATCAACTAGCTTATACCCCGGGTTGAGAAATCTAAGTAAAGTGAATAAAATTAGAAGTATATAAATTATAAAAATGGCATCTATGTATCAACTTACGTTAGATACTTAAAAAAAATACCAAAAGATCTATTTCACCTTACAACATCAACACCTAAAACAGAATATTAAGACCCCAAACACTTCAAAGGGACAAAGATTGTTTAGCACCAATACATTCAGTCAAAGGTCTTTAACTGCATACAATAAGATTTGAGCTATTTCAGAATATGGTAGAAAAAGAAAACATAGCAATTACCTGTTGGAGAGCGTCCCGGGTTGAAATATCTAATATGACAACATAATTAATGACTTGCCAATATATGATTAATGAATATTATTATTATTATTATTATTATTATTATTTTAAACAAATCTCTGCCATAAGTTATCATATTATAATATAAAAAAAGGGTAATTGGGTCGGGTATCACCTAATCCCAGGCCCGACCCAAACCCACAATTTTTTTTAAACTAATATATCCCGGGAGCGTCCCAGGTTGAGAAATCTAATTTGAAGAAATATCAATTTTACACCTGAAATAGACTGATGCGTTTTACAGTTACATGCAGGAAAGTTTCGGGTAACACTTAACCTAAAACAGTTAACAATGTATCTTCAATGTTAGTGCATAACCTTAAACACTGTATAACTCTAATATTAAAACCTAACCTAAAACAATGTACAACTCCAATGTTAACACATGTTGTAAATAAAAATCATATTTACTGTTTTGAACATAACTAATGACTTGCCTATACATGATTAATGAATAACCTGAACACTTTGTGTTTTTTTTCCAGTATGAACAAAACCACACAAAAAATAGTCGTTTTTTTCTCCGTTTTTTATATAGCACTATGGTACCCGTTGGAAAGATAATAAAACGCTCGTTAATTTGTTGTAATTTTTTTTCTTTAAAAAATCTCGTATATAAAATATATTAACGTTTAAAAGTTATGTGAGAAAACATTAGAGATAAAAATCTAATTTTGTTTTTAAATTTTAAATTATTATTTTCCTAAAATAAAGCTTTTGCCACATGGGATGATACATGGCATACTCAATGAAGAGAATACCCTCTTTGAGTGTCATGTCATTAAAATGACTTTGGTTTATTATATGTACTAGCTTATACCCCGGGAGCGTCCCGGGTTGAGAAATCTAAGTAAAGTGAATAAAATTAGAAGTATCTAAACTAAAAAAATGGCTTCTATGTATCAACTTACATTAAATACTTTTAAAAAAAAATATACCAAAAGATCCATTTCACCTTACAACATCAACACCTAAAACAGAATATTAAGATCACAAGCACTTCAAGAGGAAAAAGATTGTTTAGCACCAATACATTCAGTCAAAGGTCTTTAACTACATACAATAAGATTTGAGCTATTTTAGAATATGGTAGAAAAAGAAAACATAGCAATTACCTGTTGGAGAGCGTCCTGAGTTGAAATATCTAATATGACATAATAAAATATCTAATATGACAACATATTTAATGACTTGCCAATATATGTGTCACACCCTCAAAATCCACTTGCGGAGTTTTACCGCGAGGCGCATGACAAACCAGGATCCAAACCAACGATCACAATAAACAAGTCTAAATGAATATAAATGCAATTTCAAAACATAGTTTAAAATCCCGTTTACAGCGGAAGCTTATTCAAAAACAGTATCCCAACAATGAAATAATAGTTCAACGTTCAAAAGACCATGCAACCCTAGTTAGACGCCGTGCAGACGCGTGCGCCCTAGTCCAGTCGTGCTACCTTAGCGACCTGAGAAAACATGTAAAAGTTTACGTCAGCACAAAAATGCTGGTGAGTTTACAGGTTTTGTATCCAAGTACCAAGTCCACCTGTCCATACTATAATAATCGAAAACCAGTATACGCTAGCTAGGCGTACGTTTTGTTACTACCACGATTGGAAAACCATTACTAACGCGAATACCAAAAGTATGCCCGATGTAGTTCCTGTTGTTCCTGTTGTTCCTGTTTGAGACAATATGCACCCGCCGACCCTCCAAGTCGACGAGCGGGGTTGGTCACTCCCAATAGCGCTATTCACATTTCCCCGTTGTGCAAACCCGCACATTCATGGTTCCCCCCGGGACTTCCAAAGATCGTGTAGTACACAATAGAAACCCATAGTATGACAGTAGTTACCAAATAATCGTTTAACACATGTTTTCTCCCCCGAAAGTATAAAACCAGTTTAAAAGAGGGGCCGTAAACTCACCTTAAGTTGCGTTACTCCTTAACCCGAGTAAACTCAGCTGCTATGCTAGTCCCGTAAAGCGGCGACCTAACATACGACAGTTACAAGTACTTAGACTAATAACCCGTAGGTTAATTAGTCCCTAGATGTCCAGACCATAACCAAGTTCGTTTGAAAACACCGTGACTGTTTAACTGACCCAAAGTACAAGACTCGACATCCCATTGGTGACCCGAGACTCCCCGTGTTATGTTTACGCTCCAAAACATACAATAACGCAATTACACTTAACATACGTTAACGCACAACAAGTTATAGCACATCGTTCACGTATCACCGAATTACATCCAAATATATGTTACCAAGTTATTAGACATGTTACGGGGTTCCTAGCATGTTACTACCTGTTAAATCGGGTCTCGGAATGCTAATTTACACTTACAGCAGCAGTACACGCGATTAGGAAAGGTCAACTAGCAATTAGGTTGGTCAACTAGCAATTAGATACCCTACTCGCCTCTATTATAGGCAATTAGGGCTATTCACATGAACTTATAGTCAATTAGGGCTATTCACATGAACTTATAAGCAATTAGGGCTATTCACATGAACTTATAGGCAATTAGGGCTAATCACATGAACTTATAGGCAATTAGGGCTAATCACCTGATCTTTCACACGAGTAGGCCTCTACTCGCCTATATTATAGGCGATTAGCACCCTACTCGCCTACAACATAGGCGATTAGGAATGCTACTCGCCTGTAACCTTGCTGTTCCGGTTTTTCGCGCGTTTAACGCTCCAAATCAGATCCAGAACGTGTGTAACCACCCAATATCATTCCAAACACTATCCTAAACATGTTTAACCCAAAATCCTTCGTTTAACCTCGTATAATCAGTCCTGCATGCAACCAAGTAATCCAAACACCATTCATATAGCATGCAACATCATACTAACACGCGTAATCATAACCCTAATATCCAATTACTGAGATTCCTATCATCATACTATCAATATCAATACTGATCTATCATAATAACATATCAAATCATCATCATGAATCATAAAAACCCTAGCTTTCTAATCATACACACCCATAATGCATGCATATTAGTTATAATCCGATTAACAACCCTTATTGACGATTTTCAGAAAGCTTTTTCGTTTAAGAACAGGTCTGGACCATTAGGGATTGATTAAAAACGTTTATAAAGAGTTATGGATGGAAATCAAACCTTAGGATTATGAAAATATGATGATTCAAGCTTGAAACCTTGAGTTTTGATCAAAAATCGCCTTCCAGAGGTTGTTTATGTGTTGGGGCGGGTTATGGGACGACTAGGGTTGGTATAATGAAGTTTAGGAGGTTAACTATGGTATTTATAGTCGTTTTTAGTCGTCCAGCCCGTTACTAGCGAGTATGCAGCAGTTTCAGGCGATTAGGAATCCTAATCGCCTGATTGTTCAGGCAATTGGGGCCTACTCGCCCCTAAGGGCACACGAGTAGCCCCTACTCGCCCCTAAGTTTGCCTACTCGCCTCCCCTATAGGAGATTAGGCCTTCCTACTCGCCTATAGGGGCTGGTTTCGTGTGTTTTGCGCGTTAAACCCCGTTTTAACATATGTTAATACATATTCACGTACCGACAAGTCATATAATGATTGTAAACACATAACACAAGTAAATACACATATTTACACTCGTTCACCAATTCCCGGGACTCGAGACTCGTACGTTCCGTATGTCCTGACGATCCTACAAATCGTCACCGTTTGTACACTTGGTTAAGGACTGACATCTAACGAACCTCTAGACCAACATCCAATGATCTTCTAGACTAACCAATAGTTCCCGAACCATAACCCGACTTAACTAACCCATTTAAGTACAATATACGCGTGACTCGCTAAGGTAGACTTTCATCTAGACAACGTTGTTAACCAGAATTTGCCGGGTGTCACATCATCCCCACGTTAAAAGAATTTTCGTCCCGAAAATTGCACAAGTACCAAAAGAACAAAAGAAATAACGAAGGAAACAAACAAAAGATAGAAACCAAAAGAAAGATTTACCCGAGTTGTCACATCATCCCCACGTTAAAAGGAATCTCGACCCGAGATTCATTCAGCTGCCGAAGAGACATGTCTCGACTCGAACGCTTCCTTAGGAAAAAGATGAGGATACTTAGACTTCATCTGATCCTCCCGTTCCCATGTATATTCCGGTCCCCGGTCCGAGTTCCACCGAACCTTAACGATACGAATCTTGCTGTGACGCAGGCTACGAATCTTGTAATCAAGGATCTCCACAGGTTCTTCCACAATCCGAAGACGATCATCAACCTTGATCTCTTCTAGTGGAACGATGAGAGACTCGTCAGCCAGACACTTCTTCAAGTTTGACACGTGAAAGACGTTATGTACGTTACCGAGCTCCGTCGGTAGATCAAGTCGATATGCCACCGGCCCAATCCGTTCCAGGATCGTAAATGGGCCGACATATCGCGGATTGAGTTTGCCACGCTTCCCAAAGCGTATGACGCCCTTCCACGGTGAGACTTTTAGAAGTACCTTGTCATTGACTTGGAATTCCAGTGGTTTGCGACGCTGATCAGCATAACTCTTTTGCCGGTCCCGTGCCGCCGCCAACCGATTACGAATCTGTACGATCTTTTCCGAAGTTTCGTACACTAGTTCAGGGCCAGTGAGTTGACTCTCACCCACTTCAGCCCAACAGAGAGGAGAACGGCATTTCCGTCCGTACAGTGCTTCGAACGGAGCAGCCTTGATGCTCGTGTGATAACTGTTGTTGTACGAGAATTCTACTAACGGTAGATGAGCTTCCCAACCTTTGCCAAAATCGATCACACATGCCCGCAGCATGTCTTCTAAAGTTTGAATTGTGCGCTCACTCTGACCGTCAGTTTGTGGATGATAAGCCGTACTCATGTCTAGTTGGGTACCCAAAGCCTTGTGCAAAGACTTCCAGAAGTGAGAAGTAAAATGGGAGTCACGATCCGAGATAATAGAAACTGGTACCCCGTGCTTAGAAACAACTTCCTTCAAGTAAAGACGAGCCAAACGATCCATGGTGTCGGTCTCCTTAATAGCAAGAAAATGAGCTGATTTCGTCAACCGATCGACAATCACCCATATCTTGTCGTTCCCGCTTGGTGATTTAGGAAGTTGTGTGACAAAATCCATAGTAATCCGTTCCCATTTCCATTCCGGAATTTCAGGTTGTTGCAAGAGACCCGACGGTTTCTGGTATTCCACCTTGACCTTAGCACAGGTCAAACATTTGCTCACGTATGAGGCTATGTCCGACCTCATGTTTGGCCACCAGTAAAGCACCTTCAGATCTTGGTACATCTTATCCGAACCAGGATGAATAGAATACCGGGACTTATGAGCCTCGTCAAGAACAAGCTCCCGTAGTCCCCCGAATAAAGGAACCCATATGCGTTCTGCGAAATAGTGCAGGCCATCAGGCCTTCGCTCTAGGTGCTTGTCGGCACCGTGCATAGTTTCAGCTTTAAGGTTTTCCTCCTTCAAAGCTTCTAACTGGGCAGAACGGAGTTGGTCAGGTAGTGACGAATGAATGGTGAGCTGCAACGCCCGAACGCGACGAGGTTTAGTAGATTCCTTCCTGCTCAAGGCGTCTGCTACAACATTCGCCTTGCCAGGATGGTACTTAATAGCACAATCATAGTCGTTCAAAAGTTCAATCCAACGGCGCTGCCGTATGTTCAAGTGTTGTTGGTCGAAAATGTGTTGGAGACTCTTGTGATCGGTGTAGATGGTGCATTTGGTACCGTACAAGTAATGTCTCCAAATTTTCAACGCGAATACCACGGCACCCAACTCCAAGTCATGAGTTGTGTAGTTCTTCTCGTGTACCTTGAGTTGACGAGAAGCATACGCGATCACTTTCTCACGTTGCATCAACACGCAACCGAGACCATGAATAGAAGCATCACAGTAGACAACGAAATCATCAGGACCCTCAGGTAAAGACAAAATAGGAGCAGAACACAGTTTAGACTTCAGTTCTTCAAACGCTGACTCTTGTGGTTCACCCCAGTCGAACTTCCTATCCTTCTGAGTGAGAATGGTGAGGGGTTGAGCAATCTTCGAGAACCCCTGAATGAAACGACGATAGTAGCCCGCAAGGCCTAGGAATTGCCGCACCTCAGTTGGCGTCTTAGGTGCTCCCCAGTCCTTGATCGCTTCGATCTTAGCTGGATCGACATGAATCCCTAGTTCATTAACCACATGTCCTAGGAATTGCACTTCGCGTAACCAAAAGTCACACTTTGAAAACTTGGCGTAAAGTTGCTCCCGTCGCAAAAGTTCCAAAACTAACCGCAGATGTTCCCTGTGTTCGGTCTCGTTCTTGGAGTAGATCAGAATGTCATCAATAAATACAATGACGAATTTCTCCAGATATGGTTTACAGACGCGGTTCATCAAGTCCATGAAAACCGCCGGTGCGTTCGTGAGACCGAAAGGCATGACCAAGAATTCGAAATGGCCATAACGTGTTCGAAAAGCAGTCTTTGCAACGTCAGCCTCCCTGACGCGCAGCTGGTGATAACCGGACCTCAAGTCGATCTTGGAATAATAACTAGAACCCTGAAGCTGGTTGAATAGATCATCAATACGTGGAAGAGGATAACGGTTCTTGACGGTCAATTTGTTCAGTTCTCTGTAGTCTACGCACAATCGGAAACTCCCATCCTTCTTCTTAACAAATAAAATCGGGGCTCCCCAAGGGGAAGAACTTGGTCGAATGAAACCCTTGTCCAAGAGTTCCTGCAACTGACTAGACAATTCCTGCATCTCGGGAGATGCAAGACGGTAGGGGGCCCGAGCAATAGGAGCAGCCCCTGGTACAAGATCAATACCGAACTCGACTTGACGATGAGGAGGAAGACCAGATAAATCATCGGGAAAAACATCAGGAAACTCGCGTACCACCGGAATGTCGTCGATCTTCTTCTCATCAACAGAGGAAACAGATAAAAGCGCCAAAACAGCTGGATAACCCTTTCGAAGACACTTAAGGGCTTTCATGCTAGAGATGATGTTTAATGGAACACCACCCTTGATACCGTACACAAAAAGAAATTCTCCATCAGGGAGAGGAATCCGGATAACCTTATCGTAACAGACAATCTCCACGCGATACAAAGATAACCAATCCATTCCTACCACAACGTCAAAACTACCCAAAGGTACCGGCATAAGGTCGATGGGGAACGATAAACCCGACAACTCTAATTGACACTCCCGAAGGATACTAGTAGCTTCAATCGTTTTACCGTCAGCTAACTCAATAATATACTTGGTCTCTAATGGTACGGGTACTACATCTAGCAGTCGACTAACACCCATGGATACAAAACTCTTGTCGGCACCAGAATCAAATAACACGCTAACAGAACGATTATTGAGAAGAAACGTACCGGTGACTGTGTCAGGGTCCTGTCTAGCCTCAGCAGCTCCAATGACGAAGGCACGTGCATTTCTGCCGCCGCCCCCGTTGTTCCCATTCCCGTTGTTCCCCCCCTGCTTCAGTTTTGGGCAATCCTTCTTGTAATGCCCAGTGTCACCACAGTTGTAGCATCCTTGTTTCCCTGTAGTCCCCTGAGTAGTCGGAGCTGAGCTGTTAGTCGGAGCCTGAGTCGATGGAAGTGTAGCCCGACAATCCTTAGCATAATGCCCTGTTCGCTGGCAGCGGTGACAACGGTTACTGTCGCAGTTCCCTTGGTGATGGCGTCCACACTTGTTGCATTTGGGCAGTTTTCCCGCATAACCACCCTGCTTGTTACCCGAAGAAGACGAACCCCCATTATCAAACCTTTTACCCTGCTGTGCTGACCCAGATCCTTTCCCGTCATTTTCCCACTTGCGCTTGTTGTTCTCTGGAGCCTTAACAGTCGAACCTTTCGCAGGCAAAATCCCCTCATTCACTTTTAAGTTGGTCATCCTATGGGCCGATCGAACTACCTCTGCATACGTAGGATGATTTCCCGCAGCCACTAACCCTGCAATTTCCGGCACTAACCCTGAGACACAGTGTTCAATCCTACGGTATTCTGGCACGTGCAGATCGGGACACAGCACTGCCAACTCATTCCGTCTCACAGTATACTTCTCAATTTCCGACCCAGTCATCTTGAGGTTCCACACCTCATGCTCCAGCTTCTGTACCTCTTCCCTCGGGCAATACTCACGCTTCAGCAACTGCACAAAATTCTCCCATGGCATAGCATATGCCTCCCCAATACCCATATTCTGGGTGATGCCATTCCACCAAGTCAATGCCACGTCCTGAAATAACGCAGCCGAATACTTTACCCGATCTTCTGGGAGACAGTTACACATCAGAAATACTGACTCCACTTTCTCCAACCACCTAAGCAAGCTCACCGCACCCTCAGTGCCAGAAAATTCCTGAGGCTTGCAGTCCCGGAACATCTTGTAGGTGCACATGGGTGGGGGTGGGTCAACAGGACCACCTGAAATGAAACGTATGAGAACTACGAATAACGTAAACAAGGTTCACCAATGAGGCAAAGGAAATGGATAAATCAACTTACCACCACCGTTGTGCCCTAACTGAAAGGCAGCTTGGAGCAAGTTGTTCAGATCAGCCTGCGATAGATTAATACCTCCACCACGACCACCAGCACCACCGCGACCACCACCACGTCCACCATTGCGACCACCTCCACGTCCTCCACGCACTCCAGACATGATTCTGGCAGAAAGAACGAGAAAATTTAGTTTAGCAGTTAAAGATAACCACTAATGTTCACAAGATCAAAGCTAGATCCAATCCAGGACTATCCCTCCAAACCCAGAGTTCACCAGAACTTCCATGCATTTCGGTTTATGATTTTGTGTGCACCCAAAATGATAAACCGCTCTACATGGTCCTCCAAGTGTTCTCCTAGTTCAAAGTTCAAATCACCGAACATAGACTCTTAGCTACACACCGTAATACCACGGTAGTTTATGACAAGTGTTTCTATTGGAGTGCGAAAGGGAGATGTCCGAGCCTTGGACAAATCTCAAGAGCACACGAGTTACCCCAATAGACCACACTACCTAGAAAACAAGTAACTCAACCTAAGATAGAACGGATGATGTAACGTAGAAAGACCAACGATTTGGAGACACCCCGACAAGACCATACGTAAACCACTATAATGTTTAGTACCATGTGATCGTCTAGTGTGTGCGACTCGGCTATAGACTAGACTCTACATGCAGTCCTAGTTCACTATAACCATTGGCTCTGATACCAATCTGTCACACCCTCAAAATCCACTTGCGGAGTTTTACCGCGAGGCGCATGACAAACCAGGATCCAAACCAACGATCACAATAAACAAGTCTAAATGAATATAAATGCAATTTCAAAACATAGTTTAAAATCCCGTTTACAGCGGAAGCTTATTCAAAAACAGTATCCCAACAATGAAATAATAGTTCAACGTTCAAAAGACCATGCAACCCTAGTTAGACGCCGTGCAGACGCGTGCGCCCTAGTCCAGTCGTGCTACCTTAGCGACCTGAGAAAACATGTAAAAGTTTACGTCAGCACAAAAATGCTGGTGAGTTTACAGGTTTTGTATCCAAGTACCAAGTCCACCTGTCCATACTATAATAATCGAAAACCAGTATACGCTAGCTAGGCGTACGTTTTGTTACTACCACGATTGGAAAACCATTACTAACGCGAATACCAAAAGTATGCCCGATGTAGTTCCTGTTGTTCCTGTTGTTCCTGTTTGAGACAATATGCACCCGCCGACCCTCCAAGTCGACGAGCGGGGTTGGTCACTCCCAATAGCGCTATTCACATTTCCCCGTTGTGCAAACCCGCACATTCATGGTTCCCCCCGGGACTTCCAAAGATCGTGTAGTACACAATAGAAACCCATAGTATGACAGTAGTTACCAAATAATCGTTTAACACATGTTTTCTCCCCCGAAAGTATAAAACCAGTTTAAAAGAGGGGCCGTAAACTCACCTTAAGTTGCGTTACTCCTTAACCCGAGTAAACTCAGCTGCTATGCTAGTCCCGTAAAGCGGCGACCTAACATACGACAGTTACAAGTACTTAGACTAATAACCCGTAGGTTAATTAGTCCCTAGATGTCCAGACCATAACCAAGTTCGTTTGAAAACACCGTGACTGTTTAACTGACCCAAAGTACAAGACTCGACATCCCATTGGTGACCCGAGACTCCCCGTGTTATGTTTACGCTCCAAAACATACAATAACGCAATTACACTTAACATACGTTAACGCACAACAAGTTATAGCACATCGTTCACGTATCACCGAATTACATCCAAATATATGTTACCAAGTTATTAGACATGTTACGGGGTTCCTAGCATGTTACTACCTGTTAAATCGGGTCTCGGAATGCTAATTTACACTTACAGCAGCAGTACACGCGATTAGGAAAGGTCAACTAGCAATTAGGTTGGTCAACTAGCAATTAGATACCCTACTCGCCTCTATTATAGGCAATTAGGGCTATTCACATGAACTTATAGTCAATTAGGGCTATTCACATGAACTTATAAGCAATTAGGGCTATTCACATGAACTTATAGGCAATTAGGGCTAATCACATGAACTTATAGGCAATTAGGGCTAATCACCTGATCTTTCACACGAGTAGGCCTCTACTCGCCTATATTATAGGCGATTAGCACCCTACTCGCCTACAACATAGGCGATTAGGAATGCTACTCGCCTGTAACCTTGCTGTTCCGGTTTTTCGCGCGTTTAACGCTCCAAATCAGATCCAGAACGTGTGTAACCACCCAATATCATTCCAAACACTATCCTAAACATGTTTAACCCAAAATCCTTCGTTTAACCTCGTATAATCAGTCCTGCATGCAACCAAGTAATCCAAACACCATTCATATAGCATGCAACATCATACTAACACGCGTAATCATAACCCTAATATCCAATTACTGAGATTCCTATCATCATACTATCAATATCAATACTGATCTATCATAATAACATATCAAATCATCATCATGAATCATAAAAACCCTAGCTTTCTAATCATACACACCCATAATGCATGCATATTAGTTATAATCCGATTAACAACCCTTATTGACGATTTTCAGAAAGCTTTTTCGTTTAAGAACAGGTCTGGACCATTAGGGATTGATTAAAAACGTTTATAAAGAGTTATGGATGGAAATCAAACCTTAGGATTATGAAAATATGATGATTCAAGCTTGAAACCTTGAGTTTTGATCAAAAATCGCCTTCTAGAGGTTGTTTATGTGTTGGGGCGGGTTATGGGACGACTAGGGTTGGTATAATGAAGTTTAGGAGGTTAAGTATGGTATTTATAGTCGTTTTTAGTCGTCCAGCCCGTTACTAGCGAGTATGCAGCAGTTTCAGGCGATTAGGAATCCTAATCGCCTGATTGTTCAGGCAATTGGGGCCTACTCGCCCCTAAGGGCACACGAGTAGCCCCTACTCGCCCCTAAGTTTGCCTACTCGCCTCCCCTATAGGCGATTAGGCCTTCCTACTCGCCTATAGGGGCTGGTTTCGTGTGTTTTGCGCGTTAAACCCCGTTTTAACATATGTTAATACATATTCACGTACCGACAAGTCATATAATGATTGTAAACACATAACACAAGTAAATACACATATTTACACTCGTTCACCAATTCCCGGGACTCGAGACTCGTACGTTCCGTATGTCCTGACGATCCTACAAATCGTCACCGTTTGTACACTTGGTTAAGGACTGACATCTAACGAACCTCTAGACCAACATCCAATGATCTTCTAGACTAACCAATAGTTCCCGAACCATAACCCGACTTAACTAACCCAGTTAAGTACAATATACGCGTGACTCGCTAAGGTAGACTTTCATCTAGACAACGTTGTTAACCAGAATTTGCCGGGTGTCACAATATGATTAATGAATATTATTATTATTATTTCAAACAAATCTCTGCCATAAGTTATCATATTCTAATATAAAAAAAAGGGTAATTGGGTTGGGTATCACCTAATCCCAGGCCCGACCCAAACCTACAATTTTTTTTTAAACTAATATATCCCGGGAGCGTCCCGGGTTGAGAAATCTAATTTGAAATATCAATTTTACACCTGAAATAGACTGATGCGTTTTACAGTTACATGCAGGAAAGCTTCGGGTAGCACTTAACCTAAAACAATTAACAATGTATCTTCAATGTTAGTGCATAACCTTAAACACTGTATAACTCTAATATTAAAACCTAACCTAAAACAATGTACAACTCCAATGCTAACACATGTTGTAAATAAAAATCATATTTACTGGTTTGAACATAACTAATGACTTGCCTATACATGATTAATGAATAACCTGAACACTTTGTGTTTTTTTCCTGTATGAACAAAACCACACAAAAAATAGTCATTTTTTTCTCCGTTTTTTATATAGCATTATGGTACCCGTTGGAAAGATAATAAAACGCTCGTTAATTTGGTGTAATTTTTTTCTTTAAAAAATCTCGTATATAAAAGATATTAACGTTTAAAAGTTATGGGAGAAAACATTAGAGATAAAAATCTAATTTTGTTTTTAAATTTTAAATTATTATTTTCCTAAAATAAAGCCCTTGCCACATGGGATGACACATGGCACACTCAATGAAGAGAATACCCTCTTTGAGTGACATGTCATTAAAATGGCTTTGGTTTATTATATGTATAGATAGATAGATAGATTAGCAGTTAATAATAATCTACACTTTTGATGACAAACTTGTGCAACATGTGTGGGTTTGGGATCAAATATAATTTCAGAAGAGAAATATAGTGTTGGAATGTGTCCTCATTTATCAATAAATGGTGTCATTTCTTTACGACAAGGCGTGTGGGATCATTACTCGAATTTCACTTGCAAAGATTTAACAACCAGATATATTTAAAATTCTTATAGACCATGTCAATAGTCGGTTTTGCTGTTGATGTTGCGTTCGAGGCTGTGTTTTGCTATTGTGGTGGTTATGTTGCTCATATTGTGGATGGTAGAGATCGAACAACACGAGTAGGGACCGAGGTTGGGGTGTGTGTACAGCGGCGGATCTAGAAATTAATTTCAGTAGTAACGTTTTTCATTTTTTAGTAGTAACGTTTTTCAAATATCGTAAAAAAAAAACAAATTATCCACTACGCGCGCGAAGTTGAGTAGTAACGGACGCGACACCTAGCTTCAAGCTAGGTCCGCCCCTGTGTGTGCATATATTAACAATTTTATAGATTTTAAATTTTGTAGCTGTCAAATTTTAAATTTTAAATTTTAAATTTTAAACGGCTAAAGTTTCAATTCCAAGTTTCAGAGGCTGAAGTTTATTTCATACCTAATCAAAGAGACCAAGTAATGTACAATCACTAACTTACGAACATAGTTCCCTAACATGTTTCAACATTACTTAAAAGGTTGAATGGTTTAGAATCATTTGCATAAATAGTGGGTATATTATTTTACAAATTAAATTTGGGGGGTATTGGAGGAAAAAATTGAAATTAATGATGTATGGGTCTCATTTGGCGGCATCTAATTAACCAAACCTTGATGCCGCCAATTGAGAAGATGTATTTGAAGCCGCCATTTCATTTCAAGGCATTGATGCCGCCATTTCATTTCAAGGCATTGATGCCGCCAATTCATTTTTAACTTTCATTTCTTATATAAGTCGAGGCCTCTGCCCATTCTCTCCATCCCATTCCACACCTATACAAATACATTATAACCACAATAAACCCCCATTTACAACACATTGTAAAAAACTAAACAAAATAACAATATGCGATATAATACTTTTCCCGCAATTGTTTTGGAGGGTACGGTTTTTCATTGATATTGGGTCGATGTTACATTCACATGGAGTTTTAACAGTCTTGGGCGGGGATGAGCCGTGCTTAAAAGCATCCGCTCCTGTCTCATCCCCTGCTTGGCATCGCTTTTCTGGGGTCCAAAAAAGCGGTGCCTTTGGATCGGTGTTACATCCACATGAAACTACTTGGATCAATGTTACATCCACACGTGGTATAACACGTGTAGAATGCAACATTGTCACTGTAGTTTATAATATTTTGCCGTTGGTTGTCGGTGGTGGTCTCAATCTCCAGTCTACCAAACCCGGACATTCCAACGGTCTCTTTAGGGGAGTCAACTTTCCAGACAAAGCCTGTAGGGCAAGGCCATCCGGTGTTGAAGAATCACATCATGTGATTAGCGACGTCGGTGACATCGGAATTTGAGATTCTTCATCATGCTACTTTGGTATGGCAGCTTGGGTTGACCATTGGGTACCTGTAGATTTGGTACACATGTTCAACAGATGGGTGATTTTATTAAGAATAATGGATGAGTTTCACAAACCCAAATATGGTTTTTTACAAATGGTTTTGTAAAAGTGGTTTCTGTAAAATTTTAAATTTGTCAAAGTTGCACAGATGGGTTGATAAAGTAGTTATATTATTAACTTATTTATTCTTCTACATATTTATATACTTCTAAAAACCAAAGCTTTTGTGCAATAAGGTGTTGTAAGTTGTGCTTAATTGGTGTTTTATGTTTCATATGGTTATACCATGTGTATTGAAGGTTGTACAGTGAACAACATCCACACATCTCCTGCTCTCCACATATGTATAAACAGCCTCTCTCTCATCGTGTTCATTATTTAGGTGTTGTTTGTTTTTTCTGCAGGAAAAGGTCTGCAGTCTGCGGACCACATCTACAGACATCTGCAGGAGAAGATGTGGACCAAAGGTCTGCAGTCTGCAAGAAGAAGACTGTTTGTTTGTTAACGTCTGCAGGCTGCTGAAATAAACTGAAATTTAAATAAACTGATTTTTTTACAGCAATCTGATGGTGGTGGTGGACAGTGGTGGTGGTAGACGGTGGTGGTGGACCGTCGTGGTGGTGGTGGGTGGCGGTGGACCGTCGTGGTGGTGGTGGACGGTGGTGGTGGTGGGGGTGGTGGTGGACCGTGGTGGTGGTGGTGGTGGACGGTGGTGGTGGTGGTAGACGATGGTGGACCGTGGTGGGTGGTGGTGGGTGGGGAGAAGAGAAGAGGAGAAGACCTTTGAAGACCTTAGAACAAGTCTGCACCAAGAAGAGGTAAGGAAGACCTTTTCGAGTGAAGGTCTTACAAAAAACAATCTGTAGACTCCAAACGTCTGCACGCGTCTACACAGCGCAGACAAAAGAGGTTAGAAGTGCTTCTGAGTATAAAACAAACAGCCCCTTACACTCTGTCCCCCCCTCTCTCTCTCCCCCTCCCTCTCTCTCTCCCTCTCCCTCTCCCTCTCTCTCTAATCATGCGCCTGTTAGGGTTTTGATTTTGGGGAACTTGGACATCTGAGATGTGGCTCGCGATAGTCTCATTCTCTGTAAACCTGGCTCTTTGTCGTTGTCGGGTTTCATCGCCATTGTTGTCGGTGGCTTTCAAGCCGCCTGTGGCGACGACGGATGGTTATGTTACCCGATGGTGGACTTTTTTCATACCGATGGTATTCGTAAAGGTATTTTGCAGTTCAACTTCAATCACATCGAAACAGATGTACGATTTTCAAATGAAAGATCTGTAGTGATTTTGGTTTTTTTTTATTATTATTATTTTGTGAAGGAAGAATAATAATGGCACGCAAGAGGATCTGAGAGTTCGATTCAAAGAGGTTGGTGAAGGAGCATTTCAAGAGGATCTTTGGTACTGAATTGGCTATTAAATCAGCACAGGTATAATAACATTCTTTTTTGTTTAGATTCCTAGGGTTTATTTCAATCTGTGATGTATTAAGTGTAAACTAATTGCCTATTGATTGTTATTGGATGTCGGTAGTGGTTGGTGGATGTCGGTCGTGGTGAGTGGGAGTACCTCTACAGGATAGACCTCAACAGAAAACTGAAGAGTAACGGAAGCAAGTGATTGAGTTTAGTCACACCCTCAAATTTCCACATGCGGGGTTTTACCGCGAGGAGCATGACACACCAGGATCCAAGTCAACGGTCACAATAAACGACAACTAAATGTAAGAAAATACGGAAGACATTCCATGCAACAACCAAAACATTATGTTTTGAGCCATAAACCAGCAGCGGAAGCATTTCTTGTTTACAACCAAAAGACATATTACAGTTTACAAAACATTGTTTAATATGCAACAAGACTTCTAGACGCCGTGCAAGACTCCGTGCGCCTAGTCCATTAACCGCTACCTTAGCGACCTGAGAAAACATGCCAAAAATGTCAACATATAATGCTGGTGAGTTCACAGGTTTTTCCTTTTCAATAAGCGTTTCATTAATCCTTTAAAAACTGTTACCGTTACTGTTACTATTATTGTTACTGTTCATACTATGCTTGTTCGTACGCTAGCTAGGCGTCAAGTGTGTTACTCATACGGGCGAAACCATTGCTGACTGTGTGATACCCTTGTTTACAGACTACCTCATCTTCGGTAAGCCTAGTGTGATTGAGACAATATGCACCCGCCCGGCCTCCAGCCGTCGAGTGGGGTTTGTCAGGCCCAATAGCGCTATCCACATTTCCCCACTACATCCCCGTATTAGTGGTTTCTAAGGGACTTAGATGAACCGTATAGTAATAAAGTGTGAGCCATAGTATAACATGAAAACGTGTGTTTATAATGTACAACGTGTAAATGTGTGATCAAAATGTATAAGCATGTTTCTCACCCCGAAAACAAAACTAGTAAAGTGTGGGGCCGTGAACTCACCTTAGATTGCGTTACTTGAAAACAGTTAAATCGGTATGCTATGATAGCCCCAAATAGCGGCGACCTATCATAAGATGTATGTAAGTACCCGGACTAATAACCCGCAGGTTAACTAGTCCCTGAATGTCCAGACCATAACCATAAACGTTTGAAAACACCTTTGACTGTTAAACCGACCGTACCAGACAAGACCCGACATCCCATTGGTGACCCGACATCCCACGTGTTAGCCAAATACAAGATATCATGCAACATATGCAATTGAAAACTTAGCATGCGCAAAAATTCACTAAGTCTAGCATAACGCTCAATTAACGCATAAACAAGTCCGAACACGTGTTACCAAGTCATTGGACGTATCCCGGGGTTCCTATCATGTTCCTAGGTGTCAAATCATGTTTCAGGATGTCAAAATACGCTTAAGACAACAGTACACGCGATTAGGAAACTTACATGCAATTAGGAAAAGTCAACTGGTGATTGGGAGTGGTCAACAAGCGATCGGAGGCCTAATCGCCTGTTGTTATTGGCGAGTGGTGGCCTAATCGCCCCTGCATCAGGCGATTAGGATTTCTAATCACCTGTTGCAGCTGCGCGACGCATTTTCGCGCGTTTAACCCTCCAAATCAGATCCGAAACATGTAAAAACACCCAACATCAAACCTAAACTATTAATCAACCCATTCCAAGCAAAAACCCCCAATTTATCTCAGCCCTAACGGCCTCGGTGCGATTATTTCCAAAAATGGCAAAGTACTAGGTTTCATTAACTATGAAATCTTTCCTTAAATGGCAATAATCAGATTTCACAACCTACAACCTTGCAAATCACTATCCCTATGTTATAACACCCTTCTAATGTGAATCCTAACAACAAACAATCATTGAATCATATCATAACATCCTAATTCTTTAAGAATCACCCAAATGGGTCAAAATGCATACTTTCATCAAAACACCATAACAATAGCTCAAATCCTTAGATAATCATCCTAATAACTCCTACACATCAGAAGTACATCAATTACATGGAAACATTCATGTTCTAACCACTAAAAATCATCATATGCATAAATACTTCACATATAGCAAGTATAATGGTTTAGACTTGTTTTAGAAACTCATTTCAAAGGTTTTTAAAGACATAAACTCAGTAAAACAAGTTCTGGACCTTTGGGAACCAAAACAATAACATTACAAAGGTTTGGGATGAAGAACACAACTTGGATTTTATCAAAGAAAGGTGTGTAAGCTTGGAAATGGTGAGTTTTGAAGCAAAATGAGTTCTAGAAGTGTTTTGAGGTGTGTGGGAGGCTTAGGATCTGTTAGGGTTGCACAAATGGTGTTTGGGGAGTCAAGGGTTGTATTTATAGGTGTTTTGACTCGTGCATAACAGACCAGGCGATTACACAGACAGTTCAGGCGATTACAATTCTAATCGCCTATACTATTGGCGATTACAAGCCTAATCGCCTATACTATTGGCGATTAGAGCTCTAATCACCTATACCTATTGGCAATTACGCGTAATCACCTATAATGTCATGTAATTACGCGTAATCACCTATAATGTCATGTAATTACGCGTAAT
The DNA here is from genome assembly GCA_028751855.1 of Ambrosia trifida. Lineage (NCBI taxonomy): Eukaryota > Viridiplantae > Streptophyta > Magnoliopsida > Asterales > Asteraceae > Ambrosia > Ambrosia trifida. The sequence goes on from CM054122.1 coordinate 139,724,449, forward strand.
CACCTATAATGTCATGCAATTACACGTAATCACCTATAATGTCATGCAATTACGCGTAATCACTATTTTAACACATATAAACACGTATTCACATACCGACAAGTCACATAATGATTACAAACATATAATGCATGATAACTAACACGTTTACGTCTGTTCACCAATTCCCGGGACTCGAGACTTGCGTGTGTGCGTTAAACCCGGCGATTCCACGAATCACCAATCCTTGTACACATGGTTATGGACCGACTCCCGATGATCCCGCGGATCATTGCAACGAATCCCGATGATCCCGCGGATCATTGTAACGACTCCCGATGATTCCCAAAATCATCGTAACGACTCGACTGACCCGGTTAAGTACGTAATGTGCATAACTCGCTAAGGTAGACTTACTAGTTTAACAAAAGTTATTAACCGGAGTTTGCCGGGTGTCACAAGTTCGGTAGTTCCTCATATCAAATTATTGACTCTAGAGATATAGTAATATGGAGAAGACAAAATTGTTTCAAGCACCGACAGAACCGGAAGCGCCCCTTCTTTCAAAGAAAAAGGACGGATTATTCACATTTCATTTGAAAGGTTGAGATGGGCGGCATGTCGTGGTTGGCAAATGTCAGTAGTGGCTGTGGTGGTTAGTAGATGTGGTGGTTGGTGGATGTCGGTGGTGGTGTGGTGAAAGGTGATAGCGGCGGGTGGTTTAATGTCACACCACGACAATGGCGGAAACACGTGGCGCGACGGTTCAAAGCATAAAGTCAAGGTTATTGCTAAACACAAGTAATTTAAGAAAATGGGTCATTTATTTAGGCGTCAAATCTTGTTCCAAATATTACATAAAAGTAAATTGTTTTTTAAGACAACATAGAGGTTTCTCAAATATATCCCAAATGCCTTGGGAAATAAAAGTGAAACCCCGCAAAAAGTTTAACGCCATATCGGAGGATTCCACGACCCAGCTTGCCCCGGTTCGTCTTCATCTAATTACCTGAAAGATATGTTTAAAAGTTTCGTCAATATAAATATATTGGTGAGTTCACAGGTTTTTAGTTTCCAAAACTTGAATACTTGGGAAATACCATGTTATGACAATATATAGGAGTTGCAAATTCCTATAATTCTACTTGAGACTATAATCAAACCAAGACATATAACAATTGTGCCCCGCTCCAAGTCGTTACTCGGTTTCCCACGACTTAAGTTCAGAATATATGCACCCCAGGCATAACCTAATGCATAATCGACGCTATCGATTAGGGGTGGGCCTTGTCAGGCACCAATAGTACTATCCAATATTCCACCGGTTTCATTTCCCTGAACAAATGATTATAGAGGCGAGGACTCAACCCCGAGTGGTGGTCACACCTCAAGTAATAAATCCGTCAAACATTTTCCCTAACATATCTTTCCCCCGAAAAACGTAAAAATAGTTTAAAATGGGGCCGTGAAACTCACCTGAAACTCTGTCTGGCTTACTAGGCAGATAGCAAAGAGGGTCTCGCACCTACAAACGTCCTAGACGTATAAGTCACTATTCCTATAGTGCATGTGCCTTGGCAAGTTGTACACCCAACTCCCGACCACAAGTTATTCCAAATCCCGTTTAATTAAGCGCGTATCCTAGGTTTCGTTGGCGTCAGATTACCCTTTGCGTTACAAGTTATATATTACTCTTGTTAATATTTCCCTAACTTGTACCTTATTATCATCGACTCGACTTCACTTAACATATAATTATTTTCCCATTTAAATAATTATACTTAAGATCGCATCGCTCGATATAATATATATTTCAACACTCGACCCGACTCACTTTGCCGCACATTTGTTTTCCCATTTAAACAAATATGCTAAGATCTTGTCGTTCGATTGTATATTCTTAACACCCGATTCAACTTACCATACCGTATATTTATTTTCCCATTCAAATAAATATACTAGGATCTTGTCGACACGGCATACACATATATATATCTTTGTCTACTCGTCGCGGCTTTCCTTCCCACATATCTACTTTCCCATTAAGTAGATATACTAGAATTTTGCCGAGACGAGTGTACATATATATAAATGTGTAATTTTTCTTGTTAAGTATATACGTTTGCTTAACGTCTTATTTGTTTATGTCATGTTTTTCTCCCACGAATATTTCCTTCAACACTTAGGAAAGTGTTTATTAGTTTTTCACCCATGATGTATATATATATTTTACTTCCCAAAAATATATATTTTCTTATCTTGCCGCAATGGCATTTTTCTTATGTTTTGTCCGTGTACGGTTCGTTAACGCGTCTTAGTTCGATATCTTAGCTCGAATAGTTAATTTCTCCAAGTTTTTCCCAACATGTGTTTCATAGAAATATTATCCATATTTCTTCCTCTTTACACATATTACTTGGAAGGTTTGAAATACTTATGTAATTTTAACCCAACTTGTTAACTTAACTACAAAAATGTTTCCAATACTTTTATATTCCCATTTATATAAAAGTATTCATTTTTGTATAAGTTTCTCAAGTTTGTTTAACATTTTTATAAAATCTCTATTTTATAAAAATCCTTATGTTAATACCATCCATATTTTTATAACTTTCAAAAATATACTTTTATACCAAAATACCCAAGTATATCTACTAGTATTTACCAAAATCATCCTTAGAAATTTATTACTTACACTTTTGACACCAAACTTTCCATTCTTGCATTTTTGGGCTAATAGTTTCTAAAATATCCATTTTAGCCCTCTAACTTTCAAAGTTACAATATTAGTCCCTTAACTTTCAAATGTTGCATTTTCCACTCTAACTTCCAAAGATAACATTTTTCACTCAAAATAGTAGACTTTGAAGATCCATCTTTTTATTGGTAAGTTATTTTTGTATCAAAACACTTTTGTTAGTCTTATATTCCCTATGTAAGACTACTTGTATGTGTGTTTTATGTATTTGCCCATTTTAACAAAATATCATTCTTCTAAGTAAGTATACTTTAATTTTTCGTCTTCTTTATTCTTGAACTCCCAACATGTTCCACCACATATTATACCATGTATGATCATTTTAAGAAGATTAACACTACTTTTTAATACATTCAAGCTTATTCCACAAATCTTAACCAAATCACCATCCTACTTAGTGTATGTGTAGTTTTTATATATTTTCAAGAACACTACTTTATCATCATCCAATCCATGATTTATTTACATATCTTTAATTATCTCTTTTACTCATGTAAAACCTATTAAAGATTATGTTCAAACCACATTTTAAACCCTTCATGTACAACTTGCTTCTAAGAACACATACATGAATAATAATAATCAAAAACAAGGTTAAGAAGCTTACTACTAGCACAAGGCTAGGGAAGACAAAACCTTGGGTTTTGAGAGGGGTTTAGTGTGTTCTTCCTTAATGGTTAAGCTCCAAGCTTGAAACACACAATAGGGGTTTGGATGATGGATTGTTTTGAGTGATTTGAAGATGTAAAAACTTGAAAGAAGAATGTGTATGGGGAGGGTGAAACTTACGGCTCCAAGAAGAAAGAAAAGAAGAGTTTTGCTTTGTTTCTTCTAATGGTTAACACATGTTTATATAACCTTATCACATGTAATCATTCCAAAGATTCAAGTAATCTTATAGAAGATTGAGTTGTGTACTTAGGATTTTTGGAAAGATATGATATGTGTATGTGTGTGGGGAGCCGTGGGTTAGAGAGGGGTTGGGAGAGAGTTTGCTTGTGAATCTTGGTTAAATATTTGCAATCATCCATGATCTTATACTTAGATCTTCTTATCCATGCATGTGTGTGTACTTAGGTATGATTGCTAGCTTTGTTGTGTCTTGGATTTTATGGCCTCTTGGCCGAAAATTATCTTACACAAAGTAAGATTTTGCATGCTTGTGTACTTGATGATCTTACACATTTTGGCTTTTTGTGTATGCATGCTTTATACTAGGATTATAGATTATTATTATAACACATGCATGGGTATAATTATGGCCTTTTAGGCCGGCCCTTGGATGGGTTTGGGTGGGGTCCACAACTTCAAATATTTACCCAATACTTGTTATGTTCAATCCCTCGTCGTCCGGGTGTCGTTCGGGTATTTTTCGGGTTTTAATCACGCGTTATTCGGACATTAAAAATACCTTTAATAACCCTTAAATATAGTCTAATTTAAGCATTGATTGGTTATTTAGGCCTTTGTCGGGTGAAATTATGAGTTATACGCGTATCGGGTGCGGTACGCGCATTTTATTCGTTACCGGGAGATTTGTACAAGACGTTTCCACTTATGGTTTTGGAGTTCCAAAACTCATTATATTTTATGAAAATACCCTTTATTTTATATCCTGGGTGTCCGGGATCCTTTTCGTTTATTTAATTATTACCGGGTAACTGCCAACGTCCATACCGGATAGTTTATTTGCACATGATCCAATCATGTTTTACCATTAAACGTATGCATTCCTATGCACTATTTGGAAATTGCTATCTCTTAAGGCCTTGATAATTAGATACGTATATTGATTGGACGATAATATGGCAGATGTTCATACTAAAAGAAGTTTTTGATAAACCGACCCGATCCGAACCGTGTAGAACAAAGTATAAATTTAAGTTTTTTTTTTACTTTTACATGTAAGAAGTCTTTTATAACCCGACCTGACCGACTTTTCTTTGGTTGACTAAGGGTATGTTTGACAAAGAGCTTTTAGGAGCTTCAAGCTTCAAGCTTTTAAGAAAAAGCTCTTAATCAATAAAAAACCTTGTTTGGTTGAAGAGCTGGAAGCTTTTAAGTTAGGAGAAAAAGTCTATAGTGAAAAGCTACTGGTACTAGCTTTTAAGAAAAAAACTCTACTAGCTACAAGCTTTTAATTAGTAAATGACACAAATACCCATTCTATTTTAAAAATAAAATAAAAACAGTCCTTACAATATTTTAATTATGTCCATTTTGGTCATTTTATACATTTTATTAAAAGCTCCAGCTACTCTGTCAAACACCAAAATATATTTAAAAAGCTTACAGCTACCAGCTACTAGCTATCAGCTTCCAGCCTCCAGCTAGTTTTGCCAAACAGCAAGGAGCTTTTAAGAGCTTTTAGGAGCTTTAAGCTTTCAAGCTTTTAAGAAAAAAACTCCTACTTAGGGTATGTTTGGCAAAACTAGCTGGAGGCTGGTAGCTGAAAGCTGCAAGCTTTTTAAATATATTTTGGTGTTTGGCAGAGTAGCTGGAGCTTTTAATAAAATGTATAAAATGACCAAAATGGTCATAATTAAAAGATTGTAAAGAAGGTTTTTATTTTATTTTTAAAATAGAATGGGTATTTGTGTTATTTATTAACTAAAAGCTTGTAGCTAGTAGAGCTTTTTCTTAAAAGCTAGTACTAGTAGCTTTTCAATATAGAGCTTTTTCTCTAACCAAAAAGCTTCCAACCCCTTCAACCAAACAAGGCTTTTTATTAAGTAGGAGCTTTTTCTTAAAAACTTGAAGCTTGAAGCTCCTAAAAGCTCTTAAAAGCTCCTTGCCAAACATACCCTATAAAAGTCTTGTTTGGTTGAAGGGGCTGGAAGCTTTTAGGTTAGAGAAAAAACTCTACAGTGAAAAGCTACTAGTAGTAGCTTTTAAGAAAAAGCTCTACTAGCTACAAGCTTTTAATTAGTAAATGACACAAATACTCATTCTATTTTAAAAATAAAATAAAAACCTTCTTTACAAGCTTTCAATTATGTCCATTTTGGTCATTTTATACATTTAATTAAAAGCTCCAGCTACTCTGCCAAACACCAAAATATATTTAAAAAGCTTCCAGCTACCAGCCTCCAGCTAGTTTTGCCAAACATACCCTAACATCAAATATTCAAATTGTTGTCTTAATTTTCATTTATGCATGCAGTTTTACAGGCGGGTTCAATTGCTGCTTTCATACTAAAAAAAGGTAAGAAATTATGCAAAATACCCTAATATTGTGCAGAGGTTTTAGAAGGGGCGAGGGTAGAAACTAAATGGTATATGTGTAGGATGGACTACTAAGTTTGTTAAATTAGTTGCAAGCTTTTCATGTTTATGAATGAATGATAAAAAAATATAGCTTCATGATTTCGTCAGCTATACATGGTTTATATGGCTTGAAAATACCAACATGATAAATTTGATATTACAAATACACAAGCTTTAAAATTTTAAATTTGTAAAAACCATCTTAGTATTTAACTAATCTATGGTTTGCTTTATGAATTTGTCAGTAGTGGTTGTGGTGGTTAGTGGATGTCGGTGGTGGTGTGGTGAAAGGTGATAGTGGCGGGTGGTTTAAAGTGTAGAAAATGAAATGGTTGGGTAGGTGGTGGGATCACTTAAATATTTAAATACTAGATTTATACTCCGGGTGATGATGGTGGTGACTTTGGTTTCGATATTGGTAGTGGCTTAGTTGTGATGAGTTGAACGTATTCTCCGACAATTAATGAGGATGGCGTGGCAAGGATGGTAGATGGTAGGTTTTAACCTGCAACCCGCCTTGCAGCCATCTTTTTCAGAAACTCTGAACCATAGAAAGTTCACTTAACAAAGCTAATGACTCGCCGCCTAACCTTTTGTTTTGCTTTCTTCTTTTCATACTTCACATCTAATTTACATAGTAAAAACCTGCACTTTGACATGCATTAGTATTATAGTGTTAAGGCGTTCAATCAAGGTTGTTCGATTCGAGAGGTAATCATGACCAAATGTTGTGTGTAATTGAGTGGTGCGTGACTTATATTGTTTTTGTTTGAATTAATTTTATTAAGGTTTATTGACTGCTTAGGCATTAGTATTGTGGTGAGGTTGCAGGTGGTTCCAGATTGCATTTACATAACGTGTACTTTATGTTATGATCGAGGTGTGCAGATCGGCGTAACAGGTCACCTTTCGTTGCTTAATACATTGTATTAACTTTGTTGCTAACTTTTGTTGTCCAAACTTTTTGGCTATTGTATTGTTTTGTAGCTCATGGAAACCTATATAACCGATTTTTTTATCCGACTGATAACGTTTTGTAGTCTGCCTGGGATTAGAAAGTCGTTTTCTTATCCTAATATTTTTCATCGGTAAGATTAGGCGAATGTTTCTTCTGTTAGATTATTTGCAAAAGGTATTTTTTAACATTGCTTATGTTGTGTCGTTCTAGCTACAATATTGTATCTTGATAAACATCTAGATCAAAAAAGTTAAGTAAGATCATTTGCCCGAAGGTATTCTTTACATTATTTCATTTGTGTGGTGCTAGCTACAACCCTATGCTTATGATCCTGCAAGTTGCAAATCACTTTTGTGAATGGGCGGCAAATTATCACATTGATACACCTCATGTTTTGAATTATAACATGTGCCGAGGTAATAGTTTGTTTATCTTTATTTTTGTTTTCCATTCTTATGATATTGATCCATCATTTCAAAAGATGTCTTGATTTGGGACATTAACACTCGGATATAATGTTGCAATTTACAAAAGTATGCACTTATGGGCCTGGTCTTTCTATATTTTCTTTTTCCAGGTTTAGAGGATCGATAGAGAATTGTGCAGTCATATCTCATATCTACATGTTAGAAACAGGGTTTTACACGCGTTCTAAATCGAGTTCCTTAATCCTTAGTACCCACATATGATTTGGTCAAAGCAGCAAGATAGCATTTGATCGATCCGTACGAGGAAACTCAAGTCATTGCAGATGTAGCTTATAATTTTAGACACTGTGTTGTGGTTAGATGAAAGAGTAACGATGTAAATGCCGATGTAACATGGTAAGTTATGTGTACTGTACTTGATCTAAATACCTTATGAAACGGCACATTTGGGTGGTTTTATACATAACGACAAAAAGCTAATCTAAACTTATCTATACAAAAACAAACACAGTCGCTAGATTCCCCCGCCGCAACGCGTGGGGGACGCCATCCAGTTAATTTCAAACATGATGAGCAATTTGTTCATTAAATAAAAGAAACAGTACAAATTACATCAACATAGCGGGAAGGCGCGCAACAAGCTGCGCTGCCACCTCTTTCTGAATGGCAAACCCTAACCGACTAAAAACGTAACCTTGCCCACTTGGAGCCGAGACACTACTATGGATAACTCGTTGGACCCTAGTCATGAAACTGGTAGCATCCGGTTCCAATGAGCCAAATGTATCAAAAGCTAGGGGTACGAAAACGTGTTGGTTCTCCTCGTAGGCTTTAGCATGCTTTTCTACCTTCTTCGCCTCTACTTTCCCCCACTATCCCTCAATCCAACTAAAGGAGATACACCTGTCAGGTCCACACAAGCATGCTTCCCCCTGCCCACCCAAAGACAAGTATATCTGCTAGACGCAGGGTGAATCTCCCTTTTACGGGATTCGAGAGGAAATTCACAGGGGCCTTCTTCTTAATTGAGATCCAAGCACGTCTTAAAATGAGCAATAGTATACGTCATTGTTTTTCATATACTTTATATCTTGAGAATAGTAACATACAGGAGATGGCATGTAGTCATTGGACGGCATTTTAAGATTTATTGCATAAATAAAACAATTATCTATTTCTTCATAGCTGTGTATCATATTGAATAGCCAGTCAAATTTTAAATTGACATAACATGTAATTTGACATTTCATAAAATCAAAGATTGCTTTTTTCTTTTAAGTTAAAACTTACTAAATAGTTTTTTTAAATGTTTGTTTTATTAAATCAAACATGTGTCGATACCTTTTTGAACACACACATATATACATGTTTTCTAATGTTTGGTATTTTTTGTATGAGTTTCGACAAACCAAACCGATAATGACCAAACTCTTGTCGTGTTGTGCGTGAAAAATACAACCACGTTTCCGTCACGAAGCGCGTGAGAAAAAACTAGTTTTTATTATTTAACATATTGTATTTTTACTATTATTTATTATCCAACCACACAAGTATTCAAAAATTTTTAGATATCACTTATAAAAATAATTATCTTCATTATTTTTCGTTTATTTTAGCTAACATAAGTTTGAACTTAGTTAAGTTTTTAAGAAAAAACATATAAGTTTATTAAAAGTATTAATAATTAATTTATATTAAACAAGCTTATACCCCGGGAGCGTCCCAGGATAGACAAATTCTAGTTCAAATATTAGGATTTAGGATGTTCAATGTATGCATTTTTATTTCCATCTCAATAAATCTATCATAGCTGTCAATACTTTTCTACACCTACTGTCAACCCTCAACACGGCCGGCCGTTAAGGGTGCGGGGAGGACTTCCGGCCCGGGCCCAATTTCTCGTGGGCACATTGACCCTCCGACAATCCAAGTTTTCTTAACAGTGATGTTCTTAATTTGATCGATTTTTGTATGTTTGAGCCCCAAAATTATTAATCAAGTATTAATCAAAGAGAAGGGTAGTTTATATAAAACAAAAGGTAAAGAAATGTTGAGAGAGATTGTAACACCCCAACCGATGGCAGAAACATCGAGGTGCCATGTAGTGACGATTGTTCAATAACTCATGGTACTAAAGTGTAAATTTGAATACATTGAATTCAATAGTTTATTATATCGAAAGGAAAATTACATAATACAATAATTCTAAAACGTCAAGTCTAACTAAAATACAATAAAGTCAAAGCTTAAATATAAATCCAAAAGCTTAAAAGAAGTTTCTCAAAATAACCTGAAACATGTACGCAAATAGTATATGTCAGTACAAAAATGTATTGGTGAGCATACCCTATTTTGAATACATATAGTAGAAAAACGTTTCGCAATTCATGTGTTGTATACCGTTTGCAATTATGTATTTAAGCAGTATCAGTCAAAATCAACCCTATAAAAGTGAAATGAAATTTATATATAGTATGTGCTATTGACAGTAGTAATGAAACACATAGCAATGACCAAGGTCTCTCAACAGAGTCACAAGAGGTATATACCATAGTACTATTCATTGAAATGCTAGGTCGTAACGGTTAATGATTTTGACAAGTTATAGATACACAAAGTAACACAAAGCAAACACACATGAGAATTGCACTTAGTGAAAAGAAATAGTAATTTAACATAAGGTACATGAGTAACCCAAAACAGTATAATGAAAAGGGGAAAGATATACTCACTTTCGCCAAATAACTAGATGACTAAGCGAGCGTGAAAATGTGAGCAATCCAAAGACTCAACCTAATGTTTCGAGTAACCCAAAATAAGTATATAAGCTTAATAAAGTCTAGGGTTCTTATTCTAAGGCACTTAGGATGTTACGACTATACTTGGTATTTTTAAGTAATAATAATAATGGCGAAAAAAAATACAAACTATTAAGGTTGCTACCACATCTTGTGAAAATAAAATCATGAGTTTAGTCTCTCGATCACAAATATTTTCCAAGGTTGAAATAATATATTTTATTCAGAAAATATATAAAATAAATTTAAGAATCTTAATTGTATAAAACTAAATCAACAAATAAAGCTTAGTTAAAATACAAAATTTTTTAAAACAAAAGTAATTTGATATGATAATTATCCTAACATATTTATATACACTTCCACCAGTTTTGATGTCAAAATTATTTATTTACAATTTTATATGAATTAATCATGATTAAAAATGACATAATTCATAAATAAATATAAATCACTTTTGAAAATAAAAGATTTTGTGAAATCTCAATCCTACTGACTTAGAAACCTCGAAATAAATTTTATAGGATTTTGGAGATTAAAATAGATTTAGTATAAATATTATTTGTATAAAATCTATTTAACAAATAAAAATGCAACAACATAGGAATCCATGTCAAAATTGGTGAAAATTGTTATTATAATTATCTTAGCATAATGAAACATTTTTCTACAAATTTCTATAACCAAAGGTACTACCAATAATTTATTATGAATTAACTAATATTAAATCATCATAAATTAATTAAAAATATTAATCATTGGCTAAAAATTCCAAAACTCATTCTAAAATTTATAAATGATCATATAAGCCATCATACTAAATTTCATGATTTTTGGATCAATAACCAACGAGTTATTAATTTTTAAAGTTTACAGGTTTTTTACTTGAAAAATACTCAAATACATTCTAACACCTTAGAATCCAATCGAATCCCTTAGAGACTATAATTGATACAACAAGTAGATGGGCTATTGTTCTACTCATAATAATGAATCAAAATGCAAAAGTAAATAGAAAAACTCATGAATTTGATATCCCAAAATGATGAAATAAAAACCGAAAAATATCAAGAAAATATGCTTCCAATTTGTCATGAATATGAGATGAAAATTGGGGCTTCTTGTGCAGAGGTGATAGACTAATAGATGAGAGGGTGTGATAGTGTTTAATCGAAGTAGAATGATCGATTTAGAGGTGCAATGATAATGGGTCATATAACTAGGTTTTTATACTAGTTTATGATGAATTCTTGACATAAAAAGCCATTAAATGGAGAATTGACCATTTGTGAAACTAATGGTCTTTAGTCTTCATCATAAAGATGAGTTTTGACTCAAATTAAATGTCACATTTGACCATGGACTAAAAGTGACATGTTTAACTGGGACTTTGACTGAATTTCTCCGCGTACTGCGGAGAGGTTTACCATTCCTTCCGCGGCCGTGAGCTAAAAAAATTATTTTTTTCTAGTTTAATCAATTTTTAGTTCCGGACTTGTTTCCTTCAGTTTCTAAGTTGTTTTAGAACCGAAAATTAAAGGTTTAAGTATCAAGGTCTGAAACATACGTGCTCGGGTGTAGATGTGAGTATAAAACGTGCATACTTTTACTTATAAAAATTATAAGTTTATTAAATTGTGACTTTTGGTCCTATTAAAATACGAGGGTTAAAAATGAAAATTTTGAGATAGTTGAGGGACCAATTATACACATTTATGAAAAGTGAAGGGTGCAGGTTGTCACAAAGATTAAGAATTAAAGAAGAAAATGAAATTGTTTGAGAAAAAAAATTGCAGGTTTATTAATGAGACCATGTGTAGTGGTTAAGGGAAATGGGCGTGAAAAGGCATTTTTGTGCCCAATTCACACCCAAACACCGCCCCCCTCTAGTGAATGGGGCTCTAAAGGGGGCAAGGGGCACTCCACCCTCCAATCATTTTCTTCCACATCAGTTTGCAAGGTTTTTTTTTATTATTTTCTTTTTTTTTTAATTCAATTTTAATATATCAAAATACACCAAATCTACCACTTTTTTGCCCCTTTAGAACCCCATTCACTAGGGGGCGGTATTTAGGTGTGAATTGGGGGCTAAATTTGCTCATTAGCGTCCATTTCCCTTAACCACTACACATGGTCTGAGTGTAGGACTAGAAATGATGAAGAAGATGAAATGAAAAATGGCTCACACTTAGTTGTTTTTGTTTTTTACCAGTTGGTTTTGACTTCTTTTTTAACTTTTATGTTTGTTATGAAACATTTTTTTTAATTGCCAAACTTTCACCATTTTATGGGATTCGAACTCCCAACCTCCCCCAAGAGGGTTTGTTCCCTCTACCGTTAGACTACAACCTAAGTTGAAAATAAAATTTGATCCATCAATTTGATATTACTTTAATCGTAGCTTAAAAAAATAGTTTACATTATCTATTTCGTTAAGGCCTAAAGCTAAGGCTAACGGGCACAATTTTTGCATCTCGGCCTGGGCACCTGAATTTTCAGGGCCGGCCCTGACCCTCAACAACAACAAACTATAAAAACTTCTAATTCAAACCATTATGAACCAAAAAGTGATCTTACCAATTACCAATAGTCATTTACTTATAGTTATTTAACATTAATACAGTTGAATTCAAACTTATTGCTAGCAAAGATCTACTCAAAGTCTCAAAATACATAAACATAATTGTAACATCGCAAAATTTTTGAATTCTAATACGTATATTATATTTTTATTCATAATGTGTCTAAGTTTTATTTTCCGACCACACAACTTATATATATATATATATATGAATATATAATAATAATAATAATAATAATAATAATAATAATAATAATAATAATAATAATAATAATAATATGAGACCTTATAAAAGAAATGAGCTAAACCCAACACCTCTAAGCCTACCTAAACCCACCAACCTTCTACCCTCTTGAGCCCATCCCAGTTCTGGCCCAACATCAGAGCCCAGCCCACACCGGCCCAACCCCCTTGTCTGTAAAAAAAAAAAAAATGCTCCTCCTAGGTTTCGAACCCGGGTCAAACCCCCACACACACACCCTCACAACCAGTTGGTCTAGCTCTCATATCTGATTCAAACCATACACGTTATAATTATATCGTTACCTTTAAAACCCTCACAGTTGACTTGGAAAGTCAACTGTGATACGTGATTACCATAAACATCAACATTAAACTCCTGATTTGCATAATTTTGGTATCCTTACACGATTATCGGCCCTTTCTGACTAGGATGCACGTTAATTATCAATCAATTGATAATCAATTGACCAATGACGCGTATAACATTGAATTTTTGGTCAATTCTTACCAATTCTTCAATCCAGTGATCAATCCTATAAATTGGACATTCATGAACCATCACAATTCGCTCATACATCTTTCTTAACCATCAATCCCTCTTAATCAACCTCTGATCTTGTTATTCGATTTCATTTTGACTTTCAAGATTGACCAATCAATCGAGCTCGTATCGTGTTTGTAAGTTCAATATTTTCTGTGGGATTTATTCATCGACATTCACACATCAATAGCCCTATGATTAATTGGGCTATTGATGTGTGAATCAATCAATTGCAGAATCTAGGGTTTCGAAGGTGATAATTGGGGATAAACTGAATTCGTGTAATGTATTTATTTAATTTGAACCAGAAACAATCACAACCACTGGTCTGGACCAAGTGGTTGTGACTGTTGCATTATTCCCAAGCCACCCGGGTTCGAGTCCCGGCTGTGGCGTTTTGTTTTCTTTCCTTTTTCTTTTTTAAACAACAAACTCTATTTAATTATATATATTACATTTAATCTTATAAATTCATTTTTAATTACTAAAACCCTTTTATAAATTCTAAAAAAATTATTTTTAACAAATCTGATATAAATGTTTCACTTACAATTTTTAGTTTTCAAAAATTTATTTATTTAATATATATAATAAATAAATCAAGTTATTCTATTTTATTTATAAAAATCTATAAAAATATCAAAACAATCTTATTAATTTCCACAAAAATTATCCTGAGTTTTTATAACATTAAGCTTTTCAGAAATGATTTTTATTTCTGAAAAATCATTTATTTAATATTTTTAACCAATTTTTGTTAGTTTTAATCATAATTAAATCATAATAAATCCAATTTTTAATATTTTTGCACCAAAATTTTATACAAATTATTTCTGATTATTTAGAACAGAAATATAATTTTTAAACTGAAAATTCTTTAATTTTAGTAATTTTTAATTATTAAAGTTAAAGTTTGACAATTTGTAATAAATAGATTTAATAATCTATTTTAAAGAAAATAATTTTATAAAAATTATTTTTATACTTTAAACACATTCTTGTAACCATCTTAGAGTTAAAATTTATAAAAAGATTTTTGGTTATTTATTTACTAAATTTCCCTCTATTGTCGAATATTTTTTTAATATTAATCAAACGAGCAATTATCCCCAATTCGAAGCCCTAGAACTTATACATTTGTAGACTTGGTAGACTTAGACATATTTATTACCTTATTATAGGGTGATACTTGATACATTTGGGCAACACCATTATTCAATTTTTCAACAGATATAACATTTTGCTAAGGTGAGTTTTACATAGCCCATTTTCTACTTATCACCATTTTTGGGGTGAAACATGTTACAACAATATTTATGCAATTCAATCATCAATGTGTCTATGTGTATTTCTATGTTGCATTATGTCTTGAACATGACTAGGGTAAGCACAATTCTAGCATAAACATTCATCAGCCAAACGGTATACATTGATAGATCTATTGGACTGACAATTCCACCCGGATACGTGCCTCCTACAAAGGTTACGTGGGTGTTTGTTACTGCAATATAAACGAGTGAACCATGAGCGTATGGGATGTACCACAATACAACAGTCAACAAGGTTGATTATGCACCCGATTTACTTATAGTATGTTTTCGCATATGGACTAGATTGCCATGACACATGAATTGCACAACAATTTTATTCAATTATCAAAACCTATGTAATTCTCACCAACTTTTGTTGACCCAAAACATTTTCAACTTAACATGTTTCAGGTTCTACTTGCTTGGAGATTTGAATTGATGCTTGAGGATATTTGCATAGTTTTATTCAATTTGATGTACAAATTCTTAGAACAATTGTATGTAACTTACTTAAATTATTTAATGAAATTTATTATTTACCATGAGCTACTGAACAATCATCAATACGTGACATCCTGATGTTTCCGCCATCGGTTGGGGTGTTACAATAATCACATCTCTTCAATCCCCCAAACTTAATCATTGCATGTCCATAGTATTATAATCAGTAATAACTCATATTCACTAACCTAAAACCTAATTACTAATCAGCTAAACAATCACTTACGTAAGTTGCAACTATTCAAAAATTCATTACATCTCTCTAATCTCTCACATTCTAATGACTCATATAATTTCTAACCTAATCAACTAAACAATCACTTAAGTTGGAAGTTGCAACCATTGAAAAACTTATCACATCTCTGTAATCTGTCACACGAACCATCTTGAATGATTCCAGTAACACAATTTGAAGATCTAACAACAATGCATTCATATTAAACAGTAAACTAAAACTAAAAACAATAGATAGAGACATATCAATACTTATTAATATGAGCGATGGCGCCATCGAAGAAGATAATGGAGGTATCGTACAGTCCTTCAACCGCATATTCTCTCGCTAGTTTCAAATGATCATGTAATCCTACAAGCGACTTAACAAAAACTTTATGAATACAATACATTGTTTCGTATGCCTTTAAAGGCTATTATTTGTTTAGATCTTAAAGTTAACTGAAAATAGATTTAAGAATTTGGTTTTGATTACATCATACATGACATACATACATATATACATACATACATACATACATACTATAAACATAACAATTATATGCATTCAAGTTTCTTATAAAAACCAAGTCTTTCTTCTCACATAACCACTTTCACATCCTCTAAACAATCAACACAACAATGGATAGTTGTTCACATGAATCCATGTCAACAATTTCTGAAAGAATCTTCAACAAAGACTAACAATACCAAGAACACGGATTCTCAAACAACAATCAACAAACTTGATCTGGGTCTCTTAATTCACGGTCCAAAAATAGCTTCAGGAAGAAGAAAAACCAATTGTTTCTTGAATCTAATATTAAAATTATACACAACCTGAAATCACTATAATTCTATACAATAACAAAATCTTTGAACTTGTCACAGAAAATCAACAATAATATTTTTCACCTACAAACGAATCGATAAACAAAAACAAAATCTTTGAACCTGTGATTTAGTGATAAGAGATGGAAGGCTGGTGGAGGAGAGGGAGAAGAGGAGGAGGCGGCGGCAGAAGTGTCCTATGTAAACAAACAAAACACTACAAAATTAGGGATAATACAGCAGCCTGAAGTACGACTCTGCTTCGTTTGTTGCTTCATTCATTGGAGGAATATTAATAATAATAATAATAATAATAATTTATTATTATTATTATTACTATTGATTTTTTTTTATGTAAGAAAAGATATGAGTGTAAGAAGAGAGGTTGATTTATATAAAAAAAAAAGGTCAAAAATAGGGTTTAAGAATTTGGGAAACATCAGCATTCACGGTGGGCGTCGATCCCAAATTAGGTTTCATACCGTAGGATAGTAAATTCTTGTTGGAACTCAAGTTTGTATGATCTTACCTCAACGGCTATCTATTGAATCACAATGACGGCTAAAGTCGCCGTTGAAGGTGAAGGCAGACAGAAAGCAAATAGCCAAATATTTTGGAGACCATTAAATGCTTTGATACGTGTGATAAGTGTTTGTGGTAAGTAGAAACACTCACCCTTCAAACATGGTACAACAAAATGATATTTGGTCTAGGCGAGACACATGCCTAGCACAGGTCTCGGGTTCAAAACCCATGGGTACCGAATCATTTCTTTTTTTTTTTCAGCTTTCTTTTAAATTAAATAATTATTACAAATCCATTTTAAGTATTAAAAATAGTAAATATAATCCAAAATTTTTGTAAAAATTATCCTAGCTTCTTAAAACCCTAAAGTTTTTATTCATAATTTTATTTTTTAGAAAAATATTTATTTAATATTTATAATGTATTTTTTCTTATTTTAACCATATTTAATTCATTAAAAATCCATTTTTCATCATTGTAATACCAAAATTTTTGTAGAATTATTTCTAACCATATAACAATTTGTGGTGATTTTGTTTCTATAAAAAAATATTTTATCTATTTCAACTATTTAAATTCGTTTAAATAACTATTTATCAATTAAAATTCTGTTTTAATTGAAAATAAAATGGAAAATTATTTTTAAAATTATTTTTCAATTATACCAATTATTAGCCCCTGGTTTTATATGAAAATAATATTTTTATGCTTTAATAGAATTCAACTCTTAATTATTGTCTTTTAAATGTTAATAAATCAATTTAAAGTACAAGAATGTCAAAATTATGAATTTTAAAATTCTGAAAATATTTTTAATATCTCGGAAAAAAACGACTTATGATTTTTATATTTATTTGACTTATTTACTCTTTACATTTATTTCCACCTTTATTTTATCATTAATTTGCATAAAATCAACTTATAATAAAAAACCTAGAATCCTAAAATCAAGCCTAAAAAACCCTAAGTCTCTAATCCTAGATGCCATAGACTTTAAGATCATTTCCCTCATGATTACTTATCCCTTTTAGGTTAACCCTTTAGGATCATTATTATTTAACATTCACCGTTCGGTAGATTCAAGCCCCTACGCAAACTGTGAGTATTACTTATCCCCTTTTCGTTTTTACACTTTTGGGGTGATTCAATGCCAAATATACAAAACTTGCACATTCACTTACACATAATTATTCTTCATTTACATATACGTGTCTTTGTTATCTTTGTGCTCTATGTTTGAACATGAATGTAACTTACATATAAAATCGTACATCTAGACATAACTTATGTTATGGTGCTCTTTACAAATAGACGTAACTTATGTTACGGTGCTCATTTAGACATAACTTATGTTATGGTGCTCTTTTAGACTTGACACGTGTTAGGGTGCTCATTATCAACTTTACCTTATCAACTTTACATTTGATCTTGTCTTGCTTGGTTACTTACGTGTTTACATAATGCCTTGGTAACGCTAGACGCATGAATTGTACCTCTTTTTAAACTTATACTATATGTACAAAGCTAGGCAATGCTCACCAACATTATGTGTTGACAAAATTTATTTTCATGCATATTTCAGGATAAGCTTGCTTGACCCTTCACATAGAACGTTGGACTTAGATTAAATCAATCAGCTATCTTTATTTTTTGTTGTTGTGTATTTATTTTCACATCTTGTAAAACAATATTCAATAATCAAATATTTACATTTTAGTACCATGAGCTTTTGAACAATCGTCACTATGTGACACCTCGATATAGGCCTGTAAACGAAGTGAACGTTCATGAACTGTTCGGCGGGAAGTTCGTTCATTTAGATAAATGAACGAACGAACATGAACACACGTTTTGTTCGTTCATTTATGTTCATGAACGTTCGTTTAGGTTCGTTTATTTTCGTTTAATTAAACTTTACTTTATTTTTATTATTTATTTCCCTTTGGTTAATTAACCTTAATTCATATTATATTATATACAATATATTTAATATGTTCTAAAATTTAATCATAACCCTAACATTTTAAAGATATCAGCCGCTCTCCACAGTTCATAGTCTCAACTCCCTTCTTCTCCATACTCCATAACTCTACTAATTTAGATTTTGTTTTGGTTGCATCGTGGTGCATTAGACTTGGTTGAATTGTAATGAATCATTATTAAACTTGTTTTTGTTTGTGTTCATTAATGTTCGTTTATGTTCATTTGTGTTTGTTTATGTTCATGAACTGTTCGTTTAGGTTTTAATTTAACGAACATAAACGAACACGAACATGACAAATTTCGAACACAAAAAAGTGTTCGATTATGTGTTCGTGTTCGGTTAAAGTTAAATGAACAAACACGAACACGCCTGTGTTCGTGTTCGTTCGGTTCGTTTACAGGCCTACCTCGATAATTCTGCTATCGGTTTGGGTGTTACAAAACTTTTGTCATCGTTTGAATCAAAAGGTCAGATACTGTTTTTCGTTAATCTAATTATTTTCGCTGTTTCATTTGTTTACGATTTTTCAAAGTATATATAAGTTGTAATCAAAATTTTAAAAGTTGTTTTCACACATGTATACAGATGGCTTCTTACGGTAAAAAAAATAGTATTTTGAAACATTTAAAAAAATAATTAAATTATATAACCAAGTCTTATCCAAAATTTTGTATGAATTGAGTGACTATCCATTATTTACGTATAGAACTAAAAAATAAGGATTTGTATAGGGGTGGGATTTGATAATTTGAAAACTCTTATTTTTAAAAAAGGAGGTGTGAAAAATAAATATGGATGCATTTAGTACAACCCTAATGAAATTTGCACATTGATCAAACAAAGATAACAAATCATAATTAGCCTCATTCTTATCCATTGTTTTCACCAACCCAACCCGACCGGACCCATATAAAAACCCTAAACCCGACAAAGCTCCACATAAAACCAGGGTTTCCAAAGCCAATAAAAATCCCAATTGCGTTATACAACAAATCCCCCTTCATTCATCAAAATCCCAATCCCAATCCCAATTGGTAAGCATCTATCTCTTCTGCTTCTACTACAATATATTTTACTTATTTAGTAAATTCGATTACGATTATTATATCATATGCTGTTCGTTCTTTTCATCTTCATGCATCCATATTATTGGATTGGATTGGATTGGATTGGATCTACTCTTGTTATTAATATTATCTTAACATTCATAATTATTTCCAGGGCTTTATCTTTTATCAATTGATTCAGCGTTTTATTGACAGAGTGATATTGTTATGATGTTAAATTTGTTGAACAAAGTTGATTGTATTTATATTGTTTAGTAATAAGGGGAGGTCTTAAGGTACATAGCCTTTACTCATATTCCAACATCTTTGGACTCCAATTAGTTACGGTTGACTTGAGGTACGCTAGATCGATATGCAGACAGAGCGATTACCTCTTGTTTCTGGAGTAATATGAATCTGACTAATTGTTTAATTTTGCCCTATGATGCCGTTTTTTCCTTTAAAATTAGCTTGCTTTTTAGTAATTAATATAGGAACTTGCTTGCTTGTCCTGCTCTCTCTCTCTCTCTCTCTTGCTGTCTTTTCGAATGTAATTTTATCCTTTTTAGTCAGACGTGACTGGTTGCGGGTTTAGGTGATCACACGAGGTGAGCCGAGGCCTAGGTGATTCGAACGCAATCACACATGCAAGGCGGCCACTTTTGTTATCCTACTCTGTTATGAATAATTATCTGCTTCTGAATGATATAATTAATATCATTGCAACTTTTAAATAAGATGCTATTAGAATATTTTTTTGTTATATTTGCAAATAGTATTTGTGGATTTTTGCAGGTCTTTTTTTCCCTGTGTTGGGCATGTACTTTTTATTTAGTTTTAATATTTCCCCACACCTTGATGAATAGCATTTTCATCACAGTATTACACGATGTATGGTTTCATTCTGATTTTTACCGTCATGAAGACAATGTTGGTACTTGTGTGAATTACATTGATGATTCACCGAGCCATCGATACATGAAGGTACATGGTTCTCTGGAAATTTAAAATTCTTCAAGCCACGAGACTTGGTCAGAATCTAGGCATATCTAAGACTGTTAAAATTTATCTCGATTTTTTTATGAATCTTCTGCAACTCCTGAATCTTTGTTATGAGAAAACGCCTTGCAGTTTGAATGTCACTTACCAACCCTTCATGTTTTTCTTTTCTGATGAGGATAGCTTTAATTGTTTCAGGAACAGGGGCTCATTGTTATCTTGGTTATTGATTTACTCGCGGCTCCGTAAACAAAGACCATGTCTGGTAAAGAAGAAAAAGGCGGTGCACAAGATGCAGCTGAAAGAATCAAAGCCGCTACTCTGTCAGCCGCCAAGGGTCTTAGCCGATCTCAAGCTGAACGTGCAGCAGCAGCTGCAGCGCGGAATGTAAATGCTTATGGTCAAAAAGAAGAAGGACCAAGTAGATGGCAAGAAAGAAAAGAAGCAAAAAGACAAATGTATTTAATGAGTACGGAAAAACAAGTGAGACTGGGTGAAAGAAAAGACCAAAAAGCTTCAATGTCAACCGCCACCAACTGTCAGAAGTGTTTCCAGCCTGGACACTGGACTTATGAGTGTAAAAACGAACGGGTTTACATTTCTCGACCCTCACGCACACAGCAGCTTAAAAACCCTAAACTGAGAATGCGTGGCCAGGTTTCGTATGATCTGGATAACCCGGATACTGTAAAAGATGCGAAAGTGGATAAGAGTGATAAGAAGAAGAAGAAGCATAGTAGTAGCAGAAGTCGTAGTAAAGGTAAGAATAACAAGAGGAAGCATAGGTCTAGGTCGGAATCGGGTAGTGACAGTGAAGCTTCAGTGTTTGAATCTGATAGCGAGTCTTCATCGGTTACCGGGTCCGGTTCATCTGAAGGGAGTGATTCCTCCGACACTTCATCTTCTGATTCTGAGGCATCTAGAAGGAGAAGTAAGAAGAACAACAAGAAGAAGAAGACGAAGGAGCAGAGGAAAAGGAAACACCGTAGACATAGTTCGAGTTCTGAGTCAGAATCAGAATCAGAGTCGGAGTCTGAATCTGACTCTGGATCTGATTCGGATGACAGTAGAAGCAGGAGGAAGAGCAAAGGGAGTAGCAGAAGACGTTGAAGGTTTGAATAAGGCAAATTCAGGTTAATGAAGCATCTATTCTTGTTATTTACTACTACTACTACTGTTGTTTGGCACACTTTATTATGCGTATTGCTTGAACTTAAATTCCTTATTTCTGTGGTACTGTTAGCACTATTAATGATGGAGTGACTTTTTGAATTGTTGTCATTGATGAATTATTTACATAATAATGTGGTTTTCAAGTACCGGTGATCTTGGACAACTTTGTCCTCAAAAGGTTTTGTGATTTATGTTCTTTGTATTGGCTTTGCGTAGAGGTGGTAAAACGGACGGGTAGGCTAGTTTTTTTTTTTTTTTTTTTTTTTTTGAAACTGTGTGTTTCTCATTCCTTTCATTCACATTACTTTACCCTTTCCATTCCTCAGTGATACATATATACACACAGCCAAGCACTACATAGTATAGAAAGGAGGACATGGAGCTACTGATTTGAATGGTCAGATATATGGTCATTAGTCAGCTTTCCTGGCTGGTTATATACTTGTATGATAACAAATTATCTTAAATTCATCACTTAAGGCAACATTACAAGTATGGTATGAATACTACTGGCATTCATTTTGACAACAGTGAGTTCATTCGTCGTCCGGCTCCCAGCACGGTGTGAGGTTTGTCAAACCTAATAGCGCTATCAACTAGTAACCCGCTTGCCATAACTCGGCAACTCATTCGGTAAATAGTGAACGACTTTCGTGATAGAGTGCAGTTTAGTTCATCAAGGACAAAAGATGTGAAACTAGTAAAATGTGATTCCTCCCAGGAATCAGTGTATCTCAACCCGAGATAGAATAAGAAAAACCCAATTCCTCCCCGGAATCAATCCATCCCAAAACCCGGGATAAAACAGTAGTCCAAACCTGGACTAGAAAAGTTAAGTAAGTTGTCTCCCCGAGACGCATGCTTTTGAGAAAAGAGTAGTGAAACTCACCTTAGTATGCAAGCAAGTAAATCCAAAATCCGAATTCCAAAGTAGGGTGTGCTACCGACTCCCTAATACATGTATCACTAAGTGAGCATATGTGTAATACCATTACACCATATAACCCGTTTGTCCACGACGTTTAATTGTTTAAAACCGTGTAAGTGACACCTAGTGTTTCTACATGCATAAGTAAACCCTACGGACCCGTTGGTGAATATGTTGGTTATCATCAGTTTTACACTTCATATGCATCTCATATAAGTGTCCATTCAAGTTCATGTCAAATACATACCACCTAAGACTCCAAATAGTCACATAAACACGAAATACACAATCTGTGTTTTTAGGACAGATTATGCGCCATGAAAACTAATTTATTTAAAATACTTAACCAATGAATTAAACTCCCAAATTTTTACTGAATATTCTTTGGGATTCATTTAATAACAAATATTTTTTTTTGTCTCAAAACCAAACACAAAAATTATTAAAATTCGTTCAACACAGCTATGTTCAGAAAACCTCCACAACAGGTCAGTTTAGTAGAAAAATTCTCAAAAATTGTGTATTCATCTAAACGGGATGAATCCACTTGGAAAAGCCAAATTATTCCAATGTAAATCTTCTGTAAAACTTTCATAACTTAATTCTTTATAAAACTCGAGTTATGACGGTTTAAAGTTGACTCAGTTTGTTAATCCGAAATTCTGATATGACCTTTATTCAAAGAAAATTCCAAAAACTACTCAAACGACGTCCAAATCACTCGATTTTACCCATTATGAAAAGCTAAGACCAGGTATAATATAACCATGCAAAGAAACCATCAAAACCATCATGTTAAAGCCACGTAACAGACCCTACAAGTTGACCTAAACATTTTGTCCAGATTTTAATCATGCATAAACCTTTATTTAAACGACTCATGTGTGCGTATAATCAATCAATATCAATCAACAATCATTACAAAACATTTATAAGACCTAGCATGATCAGAACCTATCATAACACATGCAAAAATATAAACCCTAACGGTCAAAACATCAACAACTTGCGCAACAAGTAATCTATTATATCACTAATCGCCTATCATCATGTTTAACCCGTTAAATCTTCAAAAACTTCAAGTTTTAATATTTATATAAAGGTCTCAGACCTGGACAAACTTAGTTATATGGTTTTTATAACATAATAATAAGATTAAAGCATAGTAGATTAAGGATTATACCACAAGCTCTTCGAAACAACCAACCGAATGCTCTTGAAGCTTCCCGATCAATGTTCTTACGCCTTAGCAGGTGGTTTGGGGTTAATATTTCGTAGGTAGGGTAGTAGGGGCGATTAGGGTTTGAGTTTAGGTGATACAAGAGGCTTAGGGTTGCTTAAATAGGTGATTAAGTCGGTTTGGTGGCGACAGACACCTGCGAGCGGCCGCTTGGTCCCTGTGAGCGGCCGCTCACAGGGCCTTGGCCCGCGTCGGTGGCCCGTTTCGTCACCCGACGTGTTTTCCTTCGACGTTTTCGCTATTTCGGACCGTAATAAGTGTAACCCCATGTGTTAAGACCCCAATCATCCTAATGGTCCACCTTTAACGATTTTTATTAACGTATTCGGTTTAAGTTCACATAATCACATAGGGTTTGCACATAGTTTCACCGAGTATCACAGAAGTACGTAATTGCAATGAATCTCAATCAATTAATTCACAATTATCTAATTTCATTGTTCACCAACATCCGAGGTTCACTACTCATGTATACAGTCTGGTAATTCCCCGAATTACCACCTCATGCAATTATTAACCTATAACTGTGCGACGTGTGACTTAACTAGCTAACCCTAGTTAAGTAGAATGCATAGAATGTAACTAGAGTTCAGTTAAAGTGAGAACATGAAATTGCGGGGTATCACACCGGGTCCTAAAGGTTTTGATGGGTCGGGTAAAAGGGTCTGACCCTCTAGAACCTTTTAACGTAATAGCCACTTTTAGAGGATTACATATTCCTATTCTTTTATCATGCTCGTAAAAGAATTCCTCCGTATAGTTCTAACAATAGCCCATGAGTTTCTTTTTTAAGTCACTTTTCGTTTCTCGACTTATGTTTTCATAACAATTTTGTCATTCTCATCACTAGAAACATTATGTGAATATGTTATGTATACATAATAAATGCACACACACATCAGAGCGACATATATAAATATTTACTTCAAATTTGGATATAATATATATTATATAATATATCACATCTATGCATATCCATCAAGTCGAAAAATATTTCAAGAAAAATACATTGTTATTATTATAAATAATATTTTTAATATTGCATTAACATTACGTGAAATCGATTACAATAAAACGTAAAAACGAATAGTGAAAAGACTAAAAAAGATTTTTTTATTTTTTTAATTAAAATACAAACGGTTCTTGTGGTTCTTATATTAGAACCGTGGGTTTGGAACCGATCCGACCCGGAACCGATAATTCATATAAATCTAGAACCGGAAACCGACCCATATATTTTAAAAGGTTCAGATCCAAGGTTCTCATGGGTCGGGTTCAAGGTTCCTGTGAGTCCGAACCACGAAATGCTCACCCCTAGTTATGCCCATATTACGAATTTCATATACTATTTAAAAAAAATTACACCTTTGAACCAATGAGTTTAAAAAAAAAAATATTTTGGCTTTGATTTTACTATTGTCAAATAAAAATAAAATCTATACATATAATAAACCAAAGCCATTTTAATGACATAACATTGAAAGAGGCATTCTCTTCCTTGAATGTGCCATGTGGCATTGAGATATTTTAGGAAAAAAATAATTTAAAAACAAAATTGAATTTTTCTCCCTCATGTTTCCTCCCATAATTTTTAAACGTTAATATCTTTAATATACGAGATTTTTTAAAGAAAAAAATTACACCAAATTAACGAGCGTTTTATTATCTTTCCAACGAGTACCATAGTGCTATATAAAAAACGAAGAAATTTTTTTGTGAAGTTTTGTTCATATAGGAAAAAAAACACAAAGTGTTCGGGTAAATCATTAATCATGTATAGACAAATCACTGATTATGTTTAAATCAGTAAATATGATTTTTTTTTTCAACCAGAGCCGAATAGGTTAATAGAGTTATACATTGTTTTAAGTTAGGTATCAATATTAGTATGTTAGAGTTATACATTTGATTAGTCTTTAGGATAGGTGTTAATATCAGAGTTACATTAAAGTTCTACATTCTTTTAGGTTAGGTGTTAGCATTGGAGTTGTACATTGTTAATTTGTTTTAGGTTAGATATTAATATTAGAGTTATACATCAGTCTATTTCATATGTAAAATTGATGTATCATACTAAATTTCTCAACGCAGGACGATCCCGTAGTATAATCTAGTAAAATAAATAAAAGAGAGAGAGAGAGAGAGTTTGCAAGAATGTGATTCTGTTGACCTAAAAACAATTAAAAAAAAAAAGAAAAGGTTGAACATCTAGTAGCTTCCATAAAACCTTTGTTTATTTTCAAGCTGCTGGTTGAGAGCAGAAGGCGATACTAATCGAAGAAGAGGTCGTTGGTGTTACATACAACAAATCCAGCCAACATGAGTACCATGAAGTTTTGCCGTGAATGGTACAGTACTACTTCCTTCACTCTTTTTTATTTTTTTCTTCTTCTTTCAACACCAACCAACTGTTTGATGAAATGCCTCACTCAATTTTTTTTATTTTTTTTTACAACGATTAGTAACAACATTCTGTACCCTAAGGAAGATAAAGAACAGAAGATCCTCCTCTATGCTTGCCGCAACTGCGATCACCAGGTCAACTACATTCTCACTTTCACATTATTATCTAAACCCTAATTTTTATTTTATTTTATTTTATTATTTTTTTTTTTTTTTTGAGGTGGGTATCTTTGTATCTTATAGAAGGCAAAAGGGGTTTCATTAAAAACAAAACTTTTATCAGTCTTGAGATGTGTTTCTAAAGTATTAATTGGAAAAAGGTTTAAAATGATCTAGGTTCTTGCTTGGGTTTATAAAACATGTTTCAGGATCTAAAGTAAATTCCCATTTTATTAACCAAGCGGTTTCTGGGGTTATGATCTCCATGCATTGGATGTTTGGATGGATATATCATCAACTTTTGTTAAAAATCTGGCTTAACTTTGTCATATGGTTGTCTTTGTGAAGCTGTTTTTACTCCCTCGGAGTATGTTAGAGTGCCCGGAGTGGGGCGGGAAGGGGGGGAACACCGCCGCCACCATGGCGTGGAAGGGGCGGGAAGGGGGAGGGCGGGGGCAGCTTCCTTGGCGTGGGGCATTTTGGTGGGGTGAGATGGCACCATTTGATTGGCCAGTTTTATTATTATTTTTTTTTTATTTTTTTTTTAACTTTTACACAATATAATATTATTTCCTCCCCCCCACAAGGGTCCCACAAGTGCCACATGGCGCTTCATCCCCCCCCCCCCCCCCCCCCCACCACCACCACCACCACCACTCCGAGTAGTCTTATAATTCTGGATTGTAACGTTAGCTTAGTTGTTTGATTATGACGACTTTTGTACCGACTGCTGACCCTATACTTGAAAAGTGTGAGTGGTTTCGTTACGTCTTATCTCTTGGTTTAAAAGCGTAAGGCGCTTTGAGACCGTTTAGGCCCTGAACGCAGATGCGTGAGGCCAGAGCTTTACGTGTGTGAAGCATTGCTCTCTCTCTCTCTCATCCATTAATATAACAATCTTTTTTGTCAAGCATACCCTTTTGATTTCTTCATCCCTTTGGTCATTTTTTTTCTGCATATCAGTCTCTTTACTCTTACATACCCTATTTTGACCCAAATGTGCGTGAGTCGCCAACTCAAGAGTCAAGGCCCTGAGGCGTTTTCCACAGCCTCGCGCCATGAGGCACGCATTTTTAAAGCCAAGACTTCTTTGCGTCTAAATTTGGTCCAGTTAGATTAGATAAAGTATTGAACCTTGATTCAGAAGCAATTAGTTGTTCCAGTTTATAGGACACCAACCGTTAATTGCTAAGGTGGTTTCAGAGATCTGAATCCTCTAAAAAATACCTGTATTCTTCGTGTTCTTTCATTTGTCTTGTTTAACCTCTTCAATGTTCTTTCAATCATATTTGTGTTGTATTTCACATCAACCTGGCTCCCCCTTCAGTTCTGGTGGATTTTAAAGAAAAAAAAATAATCCCTTCAATTTAATTGTATTAAATCTTAAAAATCCACCCTATTTTTGTGTGCTCTTCATCGCATGAAAAGAAAATACAAATATGCAGTTGGATTCTGTTCCAAAATCCATTTGTAATATAAATCTACATGAAAGCATACAGCATTTTATCTTATGGAAGTTTTCTGTTGATAATAGAAACCTTTGGTGTAACAGAAAGAAAGTACTTTCGGCATTATTGATGTTTCTGGTTCAGTGGTTTGTTTTTGCCAAGTTATTATAATTGTAGAAATTTTTATGAAAAAATGTATATCTCAATTCTCAACAGTTCACGAATGCCATGTATAATAAATAATTGCTGAAATACATGCTGAGCGAGGTTTTTTGAAAGCTGTAATTTTTTAAAAAACTAACTATTTACCCATTGTACTGTCTACTTGTTTTGTTGATGTGCTAGTAATTATATAATTTGTCGGATGCAATTTATATAGATCTTGAATAATAATATGACACACACGTACACACACAGGAAGTTGCAGATAATAACTGTGTGTACAGAAACGAGATACAACATGCTGTCGGGGAACAGACTCAAGTTTTGCAGGATGTTGCTGCGGATCCAACCCTTCCACGCACGAAATCAGTTAGGTGTGCTCAATGTGGTCATGGAGAAGCTGTTTTCTTTCAGGTAATTTTTTTTTTTGTGTGTGATCTTTTCTGTACCAAATATCAACCATTTGCCTGCTTCCATTTATACTGCATGCGTACCAACTAACTGATCAAAACAAGTAATTTTGTACTCATGTTGGCTCGAGCAAAATTCTTCTGTTTTGGCAAATATTAAAGTTTTACTGTATATTTAAATTAGTGTCTCAAATATAACTACAGATATTATACTATATCGATTGTGATTTATACAACAACAACCATACCCAGTAGATCCCACAAATGGCATAGCTATTCGTAGGGTCTGGGGAGGGTGAGATGTAGGCAAACCTTACCTCTACCCGAAAAGGCAGAGAGGCGAGGGTCTCAAAACAAACAATAAGCAACAAACTAGACTAGCAATACAACGGCATAGTAACATAACAGGTGGTGGCAGGAAAGCATAGTAAAATGTAGATATGCATCGTGAGACATAGTAATATATACACAAGTGTAGCATCAGAAACATATATCTAGCTGATTTATGTATGGAATAAAATGATTAGGGGAGCTTATTAATAAAGATACATTGTGTATAACCTTCGACCCACTTCATGTTTAGCTTTTCCTTTTGTTTCGGTTTGGGATAAAATATAACCCAAATAGATGCATTTCACAATAAATGCATTCAAAAAATGTGTCCAAATTGTCACCTCTGCCAACATTTAATATCATTTGTGTTAAATTGGCAATTTTGATCCATTTACTTGTAAATAGATTCGGGTTATGTTTCATCTTGAGAGGGGTAATTAAAAAACTTTAGCAAAAAGGAAATAGGTTTGTAAAGTGTATTTTAATGCAGATGAACTTTATATTTTTATTTCTAATCATATCTATATATTTTTGTTTAAACTGGACAGAAGTGTTATGGATAAACCCAACCCAACCCAACCTGTTTTGACTCGTCACGCAACCTGTTTGACCCATAACTTGTTTTTATTTGTCAGGCAACTGCTAGAGGGGAAGAAGGTATGACACTGTTTTTCGTGTGTTGCAACCCCAACTGCGGCCATCGTTGGAGGGATTGAGACCTCACAGATCCAGGTCACTTAAGCGGAGGAACGGAACGTTGGATGGTTTTACAGAACCAATTTTCTGACTGTTAACTGAATGTGGATGAATCTGATATGATCAAATTGGGTAGACGTCGATTTGTTATACTTTCTGTGATCTTGATTGATGATGTTAGCAATGTGTGTTTGAATCACTTGAACCGCAAGAAGCGATCGTTGGGTTTCTTTCACAATTTAGTTGTGATTTGACTAAAAACATATCAACTTTTGACCCAATCTACTCGATAGTTTTCAATATTTTTTTAGTCAGCCAAAGTAAAATCTCCTATTTGCTTATCAACCAAACCCCCCATGGATTTGATAACTATACACCCATCCCATCCGCGGTATTTAGGTAACCATACGTCTACATGTGGTAACTCTTTTTTCCAAAAAATTAACCAATTCTTTGTCAGAGCTAAGGCTAACAAATCTTTGCACAGAAGTAAACCTAACCAGCCAAATCACACTTTTAAATAAAACAATTATTCATGTCAACCTAAATATGTATGATCAAAAGCCGACAAACTAGAATGTAAATGGCATTAAAGAATTTGAAACTAGAACTTGTCAACCATTAATTCAATTGACATGAAATCTTGACTCTGTTTTAAGATTGTGTGTGTATAGTCAGCCAGCCTATACAAAACTGAAATTCCTAAAATTCAACCAGCTAAAGCGGTCTTGATTGATGATGCCTTTAAAAATCCACCTACAAAATCCAACCTTTTTACAAAACTGTTGTTTTCCTGCTACAAAGACGACAGGGTCCTTGTAAACCAGTCGGCTAAGCATTTCATCTTCGTTAAGTTATCTTTGTTTCTCCCAGCATATGTTTCAGCATTCTCTATCAACACGTCAACATCATGTTTCAATGCTGCAAGTCTTCTGTAGTAATTGTTCTCTAGTCTAGCTTGAATTACTTCAAGGGTCATAGGCACCGGAAACCTGCAAACATTTGAAAACAATACAATGAGATTCTACGTTTATTGTGAATGGGTCGATTGAGGTTGCCCTTTATCTCTTAACTAGTCAAGTAAATGAAATTTTGAACGCGTCAAAAGGATCCTTGCTACTTAAGGGATGCCCAAAATGGAAATTCAAATCGCATGCAAGGAGAAATGAGATGGACCCGCATGAAAAAATGTTTAGAGAGACTATATACCTGTTGATGAAAGTTGATGTATGCGACACTTGTTTTAACTTCTTAACGCCATAGCGATCCTGCATGTTTTAAGAATAGAGTGTTAAGTGTAGGGGTGTAAACAAGCCGAGCTTGAACAAGCTCGAGCCCAAGCTTTATTTATTGAGCTCGCCTAGGGTTGCGAGCCTATTTGTATGAACTTCATTCCAAAGTTTTTCTTAGCAAGGATAGCGTTCTTATTAATTTTCTAATGCGTGGTTCAAAATTCTTGAGCATATTATAAAAACCATACCTTAGATTTGTTCCCAGATTGCTCAAGTTTGGACAGAGCATGGATGAGCGTGTTTCTAACATTATCATCAATACGGGGCTCTTCCCATGCCGTACGATTATCAAAGAGTTCCCAAGGACTGTGTTGAAGTATATTTGGATCATTTCTATACTGTACTGAAAACCGGTCCCATGGGCTATCCGGATATTCAGCACATTTGGGTTTGACCCCCACAATCCGACCCTCCCACCAATTCCCGTCTTCTTCCCCATCATTTTTCCACCAAACTTTACACTTGTCACGACAACTCCAGCCTCTCTCCATAGCAGCAACATATCTACTTCTTTCAACAACAAAGTCCCCGAATCCAGTAACTTCTGGAAGGGTCAATTTGAATGATTTACCAACCACATCGGATGTTGGGTCCTCAAACTGCAGGGTCATCTTGCAGCAGCTTTCCCCAGAACCGGGATGCGTTGAATATTCAAGATCTTTGACTTTACAAAATTCAACATCTCGGATGATACCCTTTAGAAACCTCCATGGAACAATATCTCTTGAATTACTACTTTCGATGTAATCTTGATGACCCTGAAGAAAACAGTAACACCATAAACGGACAATTTATAAATCAATAAATACCCTTCAATTACAAACATAATTTTAACATAAGAAGTTGCTTAAAAATACACGTACCTGTCTGAAGTATACAACTTCGTCCCCTAACTGAGGAATATACCGTGATCCCTCCTCACGATCTGAAAGCAACAACCAAGAACTTCTTGTTGATTGATGTGGTTTCCTTTTCTCTGGAGATTTGTTTCTTCGACTGTAATCAACGGCTCTCCTGCTTCGGGTAGATCTTAACCCTACTTTATGTCTTGAATTTAATATATCTTCTTCTTGTGTGATCTCCTCACCTCCATCGGTTGAAGATTTTTCTTTACTTGATGTATCTTCAGAAACATTATGAACAGCTCGGAAATTAACGTTTCGTTGGGTCTCACGGATGTGGGATTCAGTTCGTTCATCTTGATTGATGTTATCTGCATTAGAAGTGCTTGCTTCCTGACCTGCACCGTTGGTTACTACACTTGTCCGATTTCTAGTTGACTTTGACCGTCTATACACTTCTCTAAACCTCTTGTCACGTGAATTCGGCTTCTGGGAGTCTTGTATATCAGAGCTCAAAGTATTGTCATCCCGAGTAGCTTCTAGCGGCATTTCTGTAATTTTCAGGTCAGGAATATTGGACGTGGACTTGTCAGACAACATGGCACCTTCAATGTTTCTTGATTCTAGTACAGAAGATCTGATCTTTAATTTTGTGGGAGTTATTCGTAATTTCATGTGTAACGGAATCGGTGTCTCATTATCTTGACTATTTTCTTGTTCCCCGTCTGATATGACCATTTTGCCCTTTTGGATTTGGACACCCAAAGAACTAGAGGGGCCCACAAACTCTTCCTTTTTAAAGGCCGGCGATGAATTGACACCATTCTCAGGCTTGAAACCGATATCAGGACACGACTCATTTTTAGATTCAGATATGGATAGTATTGGTGCGGTGATTCTTGACCGTTTTGATGAACGTGATTTTGCACCTCCCCATTTAATGTTTCTCTCGAGCAAACTTACATGATTCATATTTTCCACTGGTGAACTGTTTCCATTATTTTCAAGAAATTCGCAGTTCCCGTTACTCGAAGAGAAATTCTTGGTTGATTCATCTAAGTCATGACTGTGAGGAGTTGCAGCGGACGATGGGCCCACCAATTCCTGTTTACTTGAATCTCGATTGGAAATCTTAAACACTAATCTCCTTTTGTTAGTGTTTTGGTGGCTACCCAGGTCTTCAGACACTATTTCTTTGCCTTTTAAATGTCCGTTTTCTTCATTTTCAATGGACACTTCGGTTTCTTCGCTTCCCGCTTCGGTTTCTTGCTGACTGGAATAACTTTCAGATGAATCGCCTTCTAGAATGTCCTCATCCTCCTCCTCCTCTTCTTCTTCTCCTTCTGCTTCTGTGGCTTTTCCACTAATTCGGGATAGAAAACTTAGAGCATTGCGTGCAGCGGCTCTTCTAGGTCGTTTTGACTTGGACTTGGACTTAGATGACTTCCTTTTAGAGGCTTTTTGACCAATTCTTAACTGTCTGCTATGATTGTTTCTGTGTGAACTTTCTTCACCATCCAGGTTCCTCCGCTTTACACGTCTTCCAGAAGAAGTCATGAACCCAACCTGACGAAGAGTTGAAAAATGTAGTAATAATTAAAATCCAACAAATAAATATCAGAAATAAAGCACATGGGTACTCAAGTCAATAAGTTCAAAATTCATTATTTCGAGTAATTTTGACAAAAAAAAAAAAAAACCATGTAGCATGTTGGATTAAAGTCTGGTGAAAAAAATTAGAAATAACCTTCAAAAATGACTGCTGAAAACATGTTCAGAGAGGTAAACTTACTTTGTCAAAGGGACTGCTTTTCAATTTCAAAATTTTACAGTACTCAAGTTAGTGTTTTCAGTTTGTAGACTTTTGAAAACGTTTAATATTGTCACGGATTCTCTCTAAGCTTGTATACACCACATTAAAGATGAAGCTAAAAAATTTAGTCAAACCGTAAGACTTACTTCGGACTTCATTTTTTTCTTTTTGGATCTACGGCTGATGTCATCACGAGAACTTTGATCCTCACTGTCACCGGCACCGGATTCAATGCTAGCAGAAGCATTAGAACTCAAACTTCCTTGCTCTCCTCCTGAATGATACTCTTCTGTTACATTATACTCTGAATCGTTTTCATCACTTTGTATTTCTATTTCTGGTTCCCAATCCATGGCATCAATAAACTCGGGAAGTGGGTCCATTAGAATATCCAAGTCAGCAATTGGTGGTACTTGGTATTCTTGGTCAACAAGATTTATGTCGGTTCCTACAGCAAATCTCATTGCTGATGGCCTCCATTCAAATCCCAAAGCTCCTAACCGTCTTTGCTGGTATTTGCTTTGGTAAGGCTCGGGGTACGGAATCATGCCTACAAAAAGTTCCAAACTTCATTAGTATATACTA